>CM040832.1:500000-862500 GCA_022828995.1 Vimba vimba | reverse complement strand
GAAAGTTTTGGAAAATAAGCATACACAGATACAGGTCCTGGAAAGTGCTTGAAGTTTTCTGGAAAAAAAATCCTTATTCCCTCCGGTCCGCTAATGTGTTATTCCGCCAACACTCACAACACTCCAGCCCTCTCCACTGACTCTGTGTCGTGTGAAGCTGCTTCCTCCTCGTCATTTCAGACTTATAGTAAAAACAAAACATGTCTGAAAGCTGCTGTGTGACAGGTGTACAGCAAACAAGCTAAACAACAGGAAATAAGTGTTTCTGAGCTGTCGACCCCAAAAAAACGAGCATTTAAGGACACAGAAGTGGAGACAGGCTATTAAGAGAGCGCAACGTGTCATATTACCCTGAGAACTAACGTTACGCCCGCTGGAGGCGAGAGCACAGCTTAGCTTTCAGAAATATAATATATAAAGCTGCCATTTGGATGTTTGACTTACCAGTGACGTCGTGCATTTCCAGAGTACACTGAGTGTCAGGATCCACAGTTCACCCGTTCGCTCCAGCCTGTCTCCACTTCTGTGTCCTTAAACACTCGTTTTTTGGGGTCGACAGCTTATAAAGGCTCATTTCTGGGTTGTTTAGCTTGTTTGCTGTACACCTGTCACACAGCAGCTTTCAGACATGTTTTGTTTTTTGCTGTAAGGCAGAAATGACGAGGAGGAAGCAGCTTCACACGACACAGAGTCAGGAGAGGGCTGGACTGTTCCCCCCCAGATTTTCAGATTATGATGCGTGTCGCTCTATCTCAATTCACTGCACTGCTGGTGTTATTTGTGTTGCTGTTGTCATTGGTGTGTGTGTGTGTGTGTGTGTGTCCTGCAGGTGTGATCATGGACATGTTTCAGGCGCCCACCCTCCTCCAGGAGTCCATGTTCAACAGCATCGTTCAGCCGGAGGACAGCTTCGAGAAGAGCTGCAGAATCAGTACGTCCTGCTCTGAAAACACACACACACACACACACACACACACACACACACACACACACACACACACACACACACACACACACACACACACTCCACATCAGGGTTTTTCCTGGGTCAAAATTGGTCTTCGGTGGTGGCTGACCGACATGGTCATCCACACACAGCAAAGAGTACCCTAGTACCCACATGATCCGCAAGCCCAATATTGACAATAAATGTTAAATTTAAAATAAATACAAAGAAACAGTTTGTGATTTTTTTTTAGGTAATTTTCCAACACATTGTCATAGGCCAGTTAGAAGTCATGTTGGTTAGAAGTCTATTATTAAATAGACTTCTAACCAACATCCTCTTGTTATTTCCAATGAGCAATATAATCCTTCAGACAAAAAAACATTTTGCTGTAGCAAAATCACAAACAGTTTTTGTTCAAAAATATAGAATGATGTACCAGCAGCTCTCGTATAATGGTTTGTGGACTTATGCATATTCTGAATAATTAGTAACATACAAAGCCTTTCTTATTCACAACTAAATAATAAAGAGTTATGACTTGAAAGGTTTGCTGTATACCACAATCAAAAACCGCTTATACAAAAAAAGTGAATGAACATCTGCAGAGAGCACAGTCAAAATGTAACTTTTTGTGACTGGCTTTATGGCAGTACAACGTACGTATAACAGATTGGTTTACAGTATATTGATGTGAAAACTAAATAGGCTACTGAAAGCAGCTTTCATACAAAAAAATACTAAATAGGTAACAATGAAATTGCCAATTTTCCATACGCTAGCTTTTAACGAAGAGGGTGCCGTTTGAATTTGGCGCTCAGCCATCATGCGTCTGTTAAGTGCGCGAGTCTGTTATGTGCGCGCCACAGACTGCACGCGCACTGCACGTCCGCTTAGAGTTCCGCCTTTTGCGTTCCGTCAATAGGCTATGTTATTAGAAAGAAAAAAAAACTATTTTTTTTAGAGAATCGATTTTTTGACATTTGTGAAACGATTCAGAATCTTCCACTTCCGCATCGCGATGCATCTAAGAATCGATTTTTTTCCTCCCACCCCTATTTCAGATGTGTATGTTCTTCTCAGTAATGATTTGTTATACACCGATTCAGACACTGACGGGCAGACCAATTGCTTTAACCATTCATTATAATGAATCGGCTCAAAGGAGTCATTAGGTCGCGAATCGGACTTTAGCGGACGTGTTTGTGTGGGAATCCTGGCTGTTAGGACATCACGAAAGATTTGTCAACACACACACACAAAAAAACCCACTTCAAACCCACTTCCCCACTTTTTTTTTTTTTGCGTTTATTTAAAGTTATGTCAGCTGCATGTGCGGAATGCTTGTCACAAGTTGTAAGAGAAGATAAGGCAACTTTTTTTTGACTGCAATTCACACCCAGCGCTAATTCAGCAAAAATATTCTCCGAATGCACCACGTGAAACATGGATTCGGTCTTCCGACCTTTAGGATCAGTTGATTTTGATGCGAGGGAGAGAGCAAAGACAGAACTGAAGACGGAGAGTGCGCGCGGGGGTGGGTGCTGTGATCGTTCTCTCCGTCACTCCGTCAGTAGCCTGCTTCACTCACAAAACCCAATTACAGATCAAATAAGGCTTTGGCGGGACAAAAAAATCGTTTTGGCGGCCGCCAAAAAATTTTCAATGTAGGAAAAACCCTGCTAACTCATCTAGTGCTGTTCCGGATCATTCTCATGTCTCGTAAGCATCATCAAACAGTAAATCACTTCCTCGGGCTTCCACGTGTTGTCCAGTGTAATGATGGCGATCGTCAGGGCTTTGTTTGCATAATTCACTATTCCCCCCCCCCTTCAGTGAGTCATTGGACTGATTTAAATGGATAGTTCTTGGATTTGAGAGATATTTGAGAGTGTGTTTGATCGATTCATTGTTCACAGCGGTGGAAGAAGCAAACCGTACGTACATCTCTAATCTCATCTATATATATATATATATATCCCACCAGCCACGTGACCACTGTGCTTGACATTTAAAAAACTTCCCAATCACAGTTATTATATCTTTAGTTAATCATGTTCTGATTATTCCTGTCATACTTAGTTAATTAAAACATCAACAAATGCAACAAATTGTTTCAATGCAAGTTGTCCAAAAAAAGTCCAAACTCCCCTTTTGACTTTTTGATTTGATCATGTTTGATGTTAATGAAATTAGTCGTTATTAGTCATTAAGATGTGGTTGAAGTGACTAAATATTATATATGTATGTTATAAGATCTTTTGAATTAAATGTAATTTGGCCAAGATCACATATGGATTTGATCATGCTTGTAAAGTGCATCAGCACTAATCGTCAGGCCACTGGAAATAACCAACTAATCAATAAGTATCCGTGTGTTTGTGTTGAAGAACAGTGCTCTGACTGTGTGATGTGTGTGTTCAGGCAGCGCCCCCCCGTGCGTTACAGCAGCCGGCACGACTCCGTTCATGATCTACCAGGACCGAGATGAGCAGGAGAACGGAGGGTGAGTTCACTCATTCAGTAATATATATCACTCACTCACACACTCACACACTCACTCACTCACTCACTCACTCACTCACTCACTCACTCACTCACTCACTCACTCACTCACACACTCACACACTCACTCACACACTCACACACTCACACACTCACTCACTCACTCACACACACACTCACTCACTCACTCACACACACACTCACACACACACTCACTCACTCACTCACTCACTCACTCACACACTCACACACACACTCACACACACACTCACTCACTCACTCACTCACTCACACACTCACACACTCACACACTCACTCACACACTCACACACTCACACACTCACTCACTCACACACTCACACACTCACTCACACACTCACTCACTCACTCACTCACTCACTCACTAACACACTCACACACTCACTCACTCACTCACACACTCACACACTCACTCACACACTCACTCACTCACTCACACACTCACTCACTCACACACTCACTCACTCACACACTCACTCACACACTCACACACTCACTCACTCACTCACTCACTCACACACACACTCACACACTCACACACTCACTCACTCACTCACTCACTCACTCACACACTCACACACACACTCACTCACACACTCACTCACTCACACACTCACACACTCACTCACACACTCACACACTCACTCACACACTCACACACTCACACACTCACACACTCACTCACTCACACACTCACACACACACACACTCACTCACTCACTCACACACTCACACACTCACTCACACACTCACTCACTCACTCACACACTCACACACTCACACACACACTCACTCACACACTCACTCACACACTCACACACTCACTCACTCACTCACTCACACACTCACTCACTCACTCACACACTCACACACTCACTCACACACTCACACACTCACTCACACACACACTCACTCACTCACTCACACACTCACTCACACACTCACACACTCACTCACTCACTCACTCACTCACTCACACACTCACTCACACACTCACACACTCACTCACTCACACACTCACACACACACACACTCACTCACACACTCACTCACTCACTCACTCACTCACTCACTCACTCACTCACTCACACACTCACACACTCACTCACACACTCACACACTCACTCACTCACTCACTCACTCACTCACTCACTCACACACACACTCACTCACACACTCACGGAGAGAGAGATCTGACTGTTCTGTCCTTCAGTTCTGATCAGGCCCGGAGTGAGCCAGCCGTGACCCGAGCGCTGACGGAAATACCACCGTCCAGAGCCTACGTGAGTATTGCTAGTTGTTTCCCAATACCTATTTTTATGGGAATTTTGGGATATTGCATAAAAAAACACTGGATGGAAGCTGCAAAATACGCCTGAATTCAGAAAATTCACATGAAAAAGACTCATGCACTCAGTTGAGGTGGATAAATGTTTTATCCGATAAGACGTGCACATAAACTCAGATGGAAACGCATTTACCGAATAAATCCCTCGATGCGCAACAAAAACTCAGCGTCAGCTGTGATTGGATAACTGGAGTAACCAGCGGACCAATGGCATCGCAGCATCTCAGATGTTGGTTTTTTAAACTTGAGTCTAGAAGCGTCTCACTTCTGGAGGGAATTAAACCAAATCATTCTGATCACACACTTTGACTCCGGCGTTTCAGAAACACCAGACCAACATCTGAGATGCTGCGATGCCATTGGTCCGCTGGCTACTCCAGTTTTTGTTTTTTCACACGAGTGTGTTCCCAAACGCCAGAAATCATGACAGCGTTTGAGTTTCGTCTGACGCTCTGAGACACACTCGTTTATGATGGAGGAAAACACACATTGCAGAAACTCACATTTATCAGATATTTTGAGCCCGTTTCCCAGGAAGTGTTGATTTTGTTCTCTTTAGGGATGGAAATGCTTTTTTTTCTCTCTCTTCTCATCTATTCTGTGCACAAGTTAGCTTCATCACTTGGGATGTTGAGATGGCTAGAGGCCAGTAATCTCCCAGTCTGTGTTGGTCTCGGGACGTTTCCTTCTTGACGGTGTGTGTGTTTCTCAGGACGCTCCGGTCAGCACCGAGTCCATGACGGATGAGAGCACCGTGTGGGGAGCGAGGAACGTCTCGGTCGGGCCGTGTCCCAACCACACGCGTGACTTCTCCCTGTCCGCCCACCTGGTGTCCACGCCCCTGCACCCTCACGCGCCGCACGCCTGGGACGTGGAGCAGGGCCAAGGTATCCCAGCGCAGGACATCACGCATCACTGGCTGTCCGCTGCTGTTGATCTGACCCGTGTCTGTGTTCTCCCAGGGGAGCATGCGGTGGCCCAGGCCGTCAGCGGGGCGGAGGAGAACCCGTATGTTCGCCAGCCCACTAAACTCAGGTATGGTCCTCGCTGAACACAACACCGGCACTCTGCAGCAGGTCAGCTCTGAGCGCTGATGTGTAGATCTGATCCGGTCAGTTCAACTGTTAAACGCATGGAGACACGCACTTGATCTCATTTTTTTTGTTTGGGGTCAGTAAGATTTTTATAGTAACACTTTATTTTGATCAGGGATGTGATTTTTCCGGATTAATCCGGATTTTCCGACCTGAAAATGTGACCTACGTGAATCATGCAGATCTGTAAAAAAAAATCTCACAGCCGTCACCATGGTAACCCGGGACGGAACCACAATCGCCATCCCCGCGCAACAGGGCCACACCGGGCGGTTTTTTCACGTCAGTTTGGGTGACAAATTCATCTGAAGCCTATTTCATAGCTTAATGTGAGGGACAGAAGTCTATTTACATCAATAAAGTATACGGAAACTCGTTTTCCCTCCTCTGCGGCTGTCATTCTCCATTCAGTATTCAAACATCGCGCGCGCCTCTTCCGGTTACAGCAGCATACATGCACGGTAAAACTCTCTCCAATATGATATTCACATTATAATGCTTGATCTGTAGAGAAAAGGCTGTTTTAAACGACTCGCTACCGTGTGCTTGTTAGATCACACACATCACAAGGACTATGAATCGGCATCAAACGCACAATAACTGGAATTTAAAACTGTGAAGAAACAAATGATCAATAAACTGTTGGACTGATATACACTAGGATTTGTGCGATCTACATTTCTTCGCTTTGTGCCGTGAACTTTTAAATGCGCACTTGTGCAGCGCTGAACACTGTGACTCCATTTTGCTTTGAGCACATCATTCTGCGCCCGCGATGCGCATACGCGCTTTGTGCGCTCTGTTTTAAAGCGTTTCATATTATCATGGTTTCGCGCACTGAAAGATTATTAAAAGCCTAGATTTTTGTATACCTAGCCTGCACAATACATTTAGAATAAGCATAATTGAATTGTATGTTATTTCTGTGTAGTGTAGGCTATATAAAGAGAGAGGTGGTGATGGAGCAGTGGACAAGACACTTGCTTTTGATTCCCACTGTTACACATCCACCAAATAAGTTATGTGTCATACTCATGACATAATAAGTTGGATGTTGCACATTAAGCAGTTTAAGTTTGGTTTAAAAAAAAAAATGTAAAAAGGTATATTTAATTTTTTTAAATTTAAATAAGTTGTCATGTGTCATAAAAAGTTGGATGTTGCACATTTAGCAGTATAGGTTTGGTAAAAACATAATATTTTTTTAAAATTCAAATAAGTTATTGTCATTGTTGTTATTATTATTACTACTACTATTATTAGAATGGTGTTGATGGCGCAGTGGATTAGACACTTGGCTTTGATTTCCACTGCGGGCGGGGGGGTTTGGGGTCTCGGTATATTTTCCTGCTTTTTTGTCCTTAGCCAATCACATGCCTGTTTGATGGTCCACTTTAGACATATTGCTGACTTTAAGCTATGGCTGCACAATATTTCGAAATATCATTTAATTTGATTATTTCATTAACATTTTGATTATTCAGTTTGTTGTTAAATAACCCTAAAGTAGGATAACCTGAACCCTGAACCCCGAGGTTTACACGGATGTTAAAATAACACGTCTAATGCGACAGTAAAACACTGATGTTCACTGTCAGAAGTTGTAGGGATGTTTTCTTGTCACAAAAATAATGTGAAACACATGTAGGTTATATAATTTTAAATATATTTTGAAGATAATTTAAGTTAATTTTACACTTTAAGCATTAATCGTATCGCATATCAAATATCGCATCATTTAATGAGTTATCGGATATCGCATTTTTCTTCAATATTGTGCAGCCCTATTTTAAGCGACTTTAAAACTACACGTCAACTTATTCTACTAACCCTAAACTAACACTCTATTATAGTCTATAATATTATACTGAGAGTTAGCTGACATGTAGTTGACAAGGTACTTATAAATAGTAGAATGTCTAAAGTCGACAATCAAAAGTGTAACCAAATTTTGAATATATTTTTATTAAAGTAATCTATGTTTTCCATAATTCATGAATGAGAGACATGTATAAGAAGTACCTTACAGCTTATATAAAGTAGTCAACATTTGAAGTGAAAGTTCATCAAAGTTGAAACAAATTTCAATAAAATTTGGATTTCATACATTCATTTCTGAAAACAATATCCTGTCATCCAGCATCTCCTCCTTCCTCTTTCATCCTCATCACCAAACGTGTTTTAGTTGGACAGATCATTACATAAAAAAAAAAAAAAAATTCACAAATTTAGGATGTTGGAAAATAGTGTCTTTTCTGTTAAGCAAATGCTTTTTAATCTTCGCTATTGCATCAATGCAAATGAACAAGCGTGCCGTTATGTGTTGTGTAGTGACGTGTGTGTGTGTTCAAGTAAGCCAGATATGAGCAGATTCTGTGCAGTACGCTGTATTTAATATATGATGACTCGAGTTGAGTATTTGTGCTAAATCTGCGCAGATTTGACTTACATGAACTTCCAGCAAAGTGAGTAAACATAAGTGACACGTCATTGGCTAGTGATTTGGCAGCGTTACCCGACGCATTCAGCCGGTGTTCATTTCAAACCCTGCACACCAGTGATGTTTTTTAGAAAAAGCAACTTAAATGTCCTAATTGAACTAATGCCTAATCCTGGCTTATTCTAATCCCTGAAACCAGGCCTAGAAGTTTGATGTGAACTCAATAGGTTTGGTCTTTGTGTGTGTGTGTGTGTGTGTGTGTGTGTGTGTGTGTGTGTGTGTGTGTGTGTGTGTGTGTGTGTGTGTGTGTGTGTGTGTGTGTGTGTGTGTGTGTGTGTGTGTGTGTGTGTGTGTGTGGTTGGTCTGCAGTCCCATCATGGAGCAGAGTCCGGTGGAGGAGAAGCCGTCGGAGCTGGACGCCAGCAGGGCTCAGGGCACGATCGTGGGCGAGGGCGTGTCGTTGGCTCAGACCCCAGGCCTCTCTCTGGCCCAGAGCAGCTGTAGCAGCAGACACCCGCTGGCCGCCCTGTCCTTCCCCGACCACACGGCCCTGAGGACGCAGGACGAGTCCATGAGCCGACCCAGCTGGAGCATCTACCAGAGCCCGGAGAAACAGCCCACGCTCTCAGACCCAGCCGTCAGCGAGAGGTCCTTCCACAGCCGCACGCCTCTGGAGGAGCAGGACGTCCCCATGAGCCCGAAGGCTGCCGCGGGGCTGAACTGGTTCCAGGTGGACGGCTCGACCCACGCAGCAGAACCGGATCTCGACGTCATGATGAGTCCGGCTCCGGTGTCCGCTCAGCCCGCCTGGACCGTCTACCAGAGCCCGGAGAAAGCCCCCGAGACGGACCTCCTGTGGGCGACGGGCCCAGAGCCGGCGGCGGAGCGGGATCTGGACCGGCTGGAGGAAGGGGGCGTTCTGCTTCCCAAACAATCCTTCCAGCAGCGGAAATCAGGAGCGAAAGCACTTCAGATGTTGCATGAATCTCTTTTAATGAGTCCAAAACAGTCCCCTAAGGAGGAGTCCAGGAGCCCAGACCGGTTCAGCGCTGACGGCCCTCAGCGGACCACAGAACCGGATCTGGAGGCCATGACCAGCCCATCGCGGAGCTGCCGGAGGACCAGTGCTCCCATGAGCCCCATGGACACATCCAAACCAGGTATTCGTTTTATGTAGCGCCTTTCCATAGCTCAAGGTCACTTTACACTGTACATTACAATACATTTACACACATTGCAAACACATAAGCACACGTATAGCTACATTATCCAAAGTACATGTTACATAGATGTGTTTTAGCTGAGTCTAGGGTAGCCACAGGAGTGTAAGGGGGAGTGAATTACATAACTTAGGAGCATTGACACTAAATGACCTTCCACCTTCAGTGGACAGCTGAGTCTGAGGGACCCGGCAGAGTAAAGTAGATCAGGTGATGTGGAGGTGCTGAAGTCATATCTGTCAGTGAATGTGTGATGCCACAGGTAGCCAGTGAAGACTTCACCGCACACGTGTGTGTGTATAATGATCATGTGGTGTTTCTGCAGCCTGTGTTCATCTGGTGTCGGACCCCTGGGACGAGGAGCTGATCGTGTCTCTGCTGTCTAACCTGCAGCCTCCTCTCTCCGCACACCCCGACCTCACCGTCTGGAGCTGCCGGCTGCCCACCATCACCCCCAAGATGACCGTCCAGATCGGTAACGCAGCGCTCCTCGCCTCTCTGTATGGCTTTATCCGTGCTGTAGACGCGCCTCATCTGCGGTTAAAGGGTTCTCCCAAACATCAGCAGATGTCGTCTTTTACACACTCATGTCGTTCCAAACCCATTAGCGTTTGTTCATCTTCCAAACACACATAAGGTGTATATTTAATGAAACAGGGTTTGTACAAGGTGCTTAAAGTACTTGAATTTGACTTTTGGAAATTGAAGTCCTGGAAAACCCTTGAAAACAGCCATTTTTATGAAGAAGTACTTGAATTATTAAAAGACAATATATGTGAAATTTATTTTTAATTTTATTGATAAAACAATCTTTTTACACTTTTAACTCTGCAATCCCACTGATGTAGATATTTTTATATGAGGCATGTGATCAAACTGTGTGTGTGCATTTCTCATGGCTATGAGTGTGATATTGCTCGTGTAAATATCTAAGTATATGATACAGCTTTTATTCTTCAAGTCAATCATATATTCATGGGAGAAATATCAGTCTGAATAAGAAAAGCGATTCTTTGTCATAGTGTCCTTTTCAGAGGTTTAAGTTCCACAGTCATTGCATCTGCTGCACTTTATTTGTACCATTTTATTTTATTAGTTTATTTTTATTTATCTATTTACCTTTTTTAGGATTTAAAAGATGATAATTAAGATTTTTTTTTTATAAATAAGAAAAAAGTAGTGCTTGAAAAAGTCCTGGAATTAGATTTTACAGTATCTGTACGAACCCTGATGTCCCTCCATTGACGGATGCGCAACTACCAATTTAACGCTTCAGAAAGTTCATAGAGGTCGTAAAACTAATCCATATGAATCAAGCGGTTTAGTCCGAATTCTCTGAAGAGACTCAATCGCTTTATATGATGAACAGACTGAATTTAGGCTTTTATTCACATATAAACATTGATCCGCAAACATAAATGGAGACTAACCGTACATGCTTTGACATGAGAGAACAAGCCTCATTGGTTCTCGCGTAACGCGTGAGAATGGACAGAAGTCGTCACGTGATGTTCAGCTCCTGCTGTTACTGGACGAGGCCAGTGCTGATGTGAGCGTGTCCTCATGTGTCCCCTCAGCTGGAGAGTCGCTGCGAGTGGACTTTGTTCTTGGACAGGGAGCGTTTGCCACAGTCTACCAGGCCACCAACCTCATGACCACACGCAAGCTCATCCTCAAGGTGACGAGAACACACACACACACACACACACGTCTGATACGGAGATACTGGTGATTCACACATCACTCGCAAAGTTTTGCCTCAGTGTTTCACTTCTCAGGAGAACCAACCTGCAAATGAGAAAGTGTGTTAAAGGGATAGTTCACCCTAAAATGTAAATTAGCCCATGATTTACTCACCCTGAAGTCATCCGAGGTGAGTATGACATTCTTCTATCAGACGAACACAATCGGAGTTATATTCAAATGTCCTGGCTCTTCCAAGCTTTATAATGGGTGTGTTTTTTTGGAGGTCCATCAAAGCGCCTCCATCCATGATGAAAGTGCTCCTCACGGCTCTGGCGGATTAATAAAGCCCTTCTGAAGAGAAGCCATGCGTTAGTGTGAGAAAAATATCCATATTTAAAACTTTATCGACTAAGATAACTGCATCAACTTACGCCACAAGAGTAACACTTGAATATGACGCACGACGTACTGACGAGCGCAGTTGCCCACCCCTGTGTGTTTGAACCGCGAGAGGCTCAAAGCTTACGCTACTCCTACATCTACGCCATACATCATCAAGTGTTGCTCTTGTGGCGTAAGTCGACTTGCGTACGGCCGTCTGCCGGAAGCTCGTTATTTTAAGTTAAGTTTTAAATATGGATATTTTTCTCACACTAACGCATGGCTTCCCTTCAGAAGGGCTTTATTAACCCGCCAGTGGAGCACTGTTATCATGGATGGATGCGCTTTGATGGACTTCCAAAAAAATATACCCATTCACTCCCATTATAAAGCTTGGAAGAGCCAAGACATTTTTAATATAACTCTGATTGTGTTCGTCTGAAAGAAGAATGTCATACACACCTAGGATGAGTTCAGCGTGAGTAAATCATGGGCTAATTTGCATTTTTGGGTGAACTATCCCTTTAATATACAGATAGTGATGCCCGTTACACTGAGCCTGATGTGCTGCAGTGGTAGAAACTGACCAATGGCAGCTGTCTTGAGATGGTCATGTGTTCTTCCTCTGCTGTCCTCAGGTGCAGAAGCCAGCGAACCCGTGGGAGTTTTACATGGACAGCCAGCTGAACGCCCGTCTGCATCCCAGCGTACGCCACCTCTTCAACACCATATACTCGGCTCATCTCTTCAGCAACGGCAGCGTCCTGATCGGAGAGCTGCACAACTGCGGCACACTGCTGGTGAGCTCTCAGCCAATCACGCTGACCGTCCTCAAGCATGAAGCTCTTCATCTCTGATCTGACTGGCCAGTAAACAACAGATTTTGTCCATTAACACAAAATGGTGCATTGATGTAACGTGTTGATATAGCCGAGGGGAACGTGGGAGAGCGAGAGAGACGCTTCGTCCCAAATACTGCTTAAAAACACAAACACACGAACATGAGGGATGAGCGAAGCCGGCGGCTAAGCAGAGCGGTTTAGATAAAGGGGTTTGAGTGATTCATAATCAGTAGCCTATCTAACCTGGCGGAAAGATACAGGTTATTATGTTATCCACATATTTCATGTTATTGTTATTACATTATTATGTTTTTTGTGCACAGAAAGTATTCTCGTCGCTTGATAAACTTCAGGTTGAGCCGCTGTAGTCACTTGGACTATTTTAACGATGTCTTTACTAACTTTTCTGGGCCGGCAAGTTTCAAATAAATTACACTTTACTGTATATTCACAGAAAACAGCAGATTTACACTGATAATATTTCACTGTTTTACTGTATTTCTGATCAAATAAATGCAGAAGAGACTCTTTCAGAAACATTAAAAAAATCTTGCTGATCCCAGGCTTTTGAACGGCAGGGAATATCACTTTATTGTTGGATGTTGATTAATGAATAATGAGTTGATGAATGTCGTCGTCCAGAGCGCTATAAACCTGTACAGGAGCCGCAGTGAGAAGGTCCTGCCGCAGCCGCTGGTGCTCTACTTCACCGTCTGCATCCTCCACATGATCCAGCAGCTCCACCAGGCCCACATCATACACGCCGACATCAAGCCCGACAACTTCCTGCTGGGGGAGAGGTGTGTGTGTGTGTGTGTGTGTGTGTGTGTGTGTGTGCTGACACCGCAGTGCGTCTCAGACTCCCGCCGCTCACTGACTGACCCGTCTCTGTGTGTGTGTGTGTGTGTGTGTGTGTGTGTGTGTGTGTGCAGGTTCCTGGAGAACGACTGCTTCGAGCGGGATCACCTCCAGCACGGCCTGGCTCTCATCGACCTGGGCCAGAGCATCGACATGACACTCTTCCCAGAAAACACTGCGTTCACTGCCAAGTGCATGACCTCGGGCTTCCAGTGTGTGGAGATGCTGAGCGGACGACCCTGGAGCTACCAGGTGACCCTCATCACAGATCCGCTGTGTGTGTGTCCGCTGTGTGTGTGTCCGCTGTGTGTGTGTCCGCTGTGTGTGTGTCCGCTGTGTGTGTGTCCGCTGTGTGTGTGTGTCCGCTGTGTGTGTGTGTCCGCTGTGTGTGTGTGTCCGCTGTGTGTGTGTGTCCGCTGTGTGTGTGTGTCCGCTGTGTGTGTGTGTGTGTGTGTCCGCTGTGTGTGTGTCCGCTGTGTGTGTGTGTGTGTGTGTGTCCGCTGTGTGTGTGTGTGTGTGTGTCCGCTGTGTGTGTGTCCGCTGTGTGTGTGTCCGCTGTGTGTGTGTGTGTGTGTCCGCTGTGTGTGTGTGTGTCCGCTGTGTGTGTGTGTGTCCGCTGTGTGTGTGTGTGTCCGCTGTGTGTGTGTGTGTCCGCTGTGTGTGTGTGTGTCCGCTGTGTGTGTGTGTGTCCGCTGTGTGTGTGTGTGTCCGCTGTGTGTGTGTCCGCTGTGTGTGTGTCCGCTGTGTGTGTGTCCGCTGTGTGTGTGTGTCCGCTGTGTGTGTGTGTCCGCTGTGTGTGTGTCCGCTGTGTGTGTGTCCGCTGTGTGTGTGTCCGCTGTGTGTGTCCGCTGTGTGTGTGTCCGCTGTGTGTGTGTGTCCGCTGTGTGTGTGTCCGCTGTGTGTGTGTCCGCTGTGTGTGTGTCCGCTGTGTGTGTCCGCTGTGTGTGTGTCCGCTGTGTGTGTGTGTCCGCTGTGTGTGTGTGTCCGCTGTGTGTGTGTCCGCTGTGTGTGTGTCCGCTGTGTGTGTGTCCGCTGTGTGTGTGTCCGCTGTGTGTGTGTCCGCTGTGTGTTGTGTGTGTCCGCTGTGTGTTGTGTGTGTCCGCTGTGTGTTGTGTGTCCGCTGTGTGTGTGTGTCCGCTGTGTGTGTGTCCGCTGTGTGTGTGTCCGCTGTGTGTGTGTGTCCGCTGTGTGTTGTGTGTCCGCTGTGTGTGTGTGTCCGCTGTGTGTGTGTCCGCTGTGTTGTGTGTCCGCTGTGTGTTGTGTGTCCGCTGTGTTGTGTGTCCGCTGTGTTGTGTGTCCGCTGTGTGTGTGTCCGCTGTGTGTGTGTCTGCTGTGTGTGTGTGTGTGTGTCCGCTGTGTGTGTGTCCGCTGTGTGTGTGTGTCCGCTGTGTGTGTGTCCGCTGTGTGTGTGTCCGCTGTGTGTGTGTCCGCTGTGTGTGTGTCCGCTGTGTGTGTGTCCGCTGTGCGTGTGTCCGCTGTGCGTGTGTCCGCTGTGCGTGTGTCCGCTGTGCGTGTGTCCGCTGTGTGTGTGTGTCCGCTGTGTGTGTGTGTCCGCTGTGTGTGTGTCCGCTGTGTGTGTGTGTGTGTCCGCTGTGTGTGTGTCCGCTGTGTGTGTGTCCGCTGTGTGTGTCCGCTGTGTGTGTGTCCGCTGTGTGTGTGTGTCCGCTGTGTGTGTGTGTCCGCTGTGTGTGTGTCCGCTGTGTGTGTGTCCGCTGTGTGTGTGTCCGCTGTGTGTTGTGTGTCCGCTGTGTGTGTGTGTCCGCTGTGTGTGTGTCCGCTGTGTGTGTGTCCGCTGTGTGTGTGTGTCCGCTGTGTGTTGTGTGTCCGCTGTGTGTGTGTGTCCGCTGTGTGTGTGTCCGCTGTGTTGTGTGTCCGCTGTGTGTTGTGTGTCCGCTGTGTTGTGTGTCCGCTGTGTGTGTGTCCGCTGTGTGTGTGTCTGCTGTGTGTGTGTGTGTGTGTCCGCTGTGTGTGTGTCCGCTGTGTGTGTGTGTCCGCTGTGTGTGTGTCCGCTGTGTGTGTGTCCGCTGTGTGTGTGTCCGCTGTGTGTGTGTCCGCTGTGTGTGTGTCCGCTGTGCGTGTGTCCGCTGTGCGTGTGTCCGCTGTGCGTGTGTCCGCTGTGCGTGTGTCCGCTGTGCGTGTGTCCGCTGTGTGTGTGTGTCCGCTGTGTGTGTGTCCGCTGTGTGTGTGTGTGTGTCCGCTGTGTGTGTGTCCGCTGTGTGTGTGTGTCCGCTGTGTGTGTGTCCGCTGTGTGTGTGTCCGCTGTGCGTGTGTCCGCTGTGCGTGTGTCCGCTGTGTGTGTGTCCGCTGTGTGTGTGTGTCCGCTGTGTGTGTGTCCGCTGTGTGTGTGTGTGTGTCCGCTGTGTGTGTGTCCGCTGTGTGTGTGTGTCCGCTGTGCGTGTGTCCGCTGTGCGTGTGTCCGCTGTGCGTGTGTCCGCTGTGCGTGTGTCCGCTGTGCGTGTGTCCGCTGTGCGTGTGTGTCCGCTGTGTGTGTGTCCGCTGTGTGTGTGTCCGCTGTGTGTGTGTCCGCTGTGTGTGTGTCCGCTGTGTGTGTGTCCGCTGTGTGTGTGTCCGCTGTGTGTGTGTCCGCTGTGCGTGTGTCCGCTGTGTGTGTGTGTCCGCTGTGTGTGTGTGTCCGCTGTGTGCGTGTGTCCGCTGTGTGTGTGTCCGCTGTGTGTGTGTCCGCTGTGCGTGTGTCCGCTGTGTGTGTGTGTCCGCTGTGCGTGTGTCCGCTGTGCGTGTGTCCGCTGTGTGTGTGTCCGCTGTGTGTGTGTGTGTGTCCGCTGTGTGTGTGTGTCCGCTGTGTGTGTGTGTCCGCTGTGTGTGTGTCCGCTGTGTGTGTGTCCGCTGTGTGTGTGTCCGCTGTGTGTGTGTCCGCTGTGTGTGTGTCCGCTGTGTGTGTGTCCGCTGTGTGTGTGTCCGCTGTGTGTGTGTCCGCTGTGCGTGTGTCCGCTGTGTGTGTGTGTCCGCTGTGTGTGTGTGTCCGCTGTGTGCGTGTGTCCGCTGTGTGTGTGTCCGCTGTGTGTGTGTCCGCTGTGCGTGTGTCCGCTGTGTGTGTGTGTCCGCTGTGCGTGTGTCCGCTGTGCGTGTGTCCGCTGTGTGTGTGTCCGCTGTGTGTGTGTGTGTGTCCGCTGTGTGTGTGTGTCCGCTGTGTGTGTGTGTCCGCTGTGTGTGTGTCCGCTGTGTGTGTGTCCGCTGTGTGTGTGTCCGCTGTGTGTGTGTCCGCTGTGTGTGTGTGTGTGTGTGTGTCCGCTGTGTGTGTGTCCGCTGTGTGTGTGTGTCCGCTGTGTGTGTGTCCGCTGTGTGTGTGTCCGCTGTGTGTGTGTCCGCTGTGTGTGTGTCCGCTGTGTGTTGTGTGTCCGCTGTGTGTGTGTCCGCTGTGTGTTGTGTGTCCGCTGTGTGTTGTGTGTCCGCTGTGTGTTGTGTGTCCGCTGTGTGTGTGTCCGCTGTGTGTGTGTCCGCTGTGTGTGTGTCCGCTGTGTGTGTGTCCGCTGTGTGTGTGTCCGCTGTGTGTGTGTGTCCGCTGTGTGTGTGTCCGCTGTGTGTGTGTCCGCTGTGTGTTGTGTGTCCGCTGTGTGTTGTGTGTCCGCTGTGCGTGTGTCCGCTGTGTGTGTGTCCGCTGTGTGTGTGTCCGCTGTGTGTGTGTCCGCTGTGTGTGTGTCCGCTGTGTGTTGTGTGTGTCCGCTGTGTGTGTGTCCGCTGTGTGTGTGTGTCCGCTGTGTGTTGTGTGTCCGCTGTGTGTGTGTCCGCTGTGTGTGTGTCCGCTGTGTGTGTGTGTGTGTGTCCGCTGTGTGTGTGTCCGCTGTGTGTGTGTGTCCGCTGTGTGTTGTGTGTCCGCTGTGTGTGTGTCCGCTGTGTGTGTGTCCGCTGTGTGTTGTGTGTCCGCTGTGTGTGTGTCCGCTGTGCGTGTGTCCGCTGTGCGTGTGTGTCCGCTGTGCGTGTGTCCGCTGTGCGTGTGTGTCCGCTGTGCGTGTGTGTCCGCTGTGCGTGTGTCCGCTGTGCGTGTGTCCGCTGTGTGTGTGTGTCCGCTGTGTGTGTGTGTCCGCTGTGCGTGTGTCCGCTGTGTGTGTGTGTCCGCTGTGTGTGTGTGTCCGCTGTGCGTGTGTGTCCGCTGTGTGCGTGTGTCCGCTGTGTGTGTGTGTCCGCTGTGTGTGTGTGTCCGCTGTGTGCGTGTGTCCGCTGTGTGTGTGTCCGCTGTGTGTGTGTCCGCTGTGCGTGTGTCCGCTGTGTGTGTGTGTCCGCTGTGCGTGTGTCCGCTGTGCGTGTGTCCGCTGTGTGTGTGTGTCCGCTGTGTGTGTGTGTCCGCTGTGCGTGTGTGTCCGCTGTGCGTGTGTCCGCTGTGCGTGTGTGTCCGCTGTGTGTGTGTCCGCTGTGCGTGTGTCCGCTGTGCGTGTGTCCGCTGTGTGTGTGTGTCCGCTGTGTGTGTGTGTCCGCTGTGTGTGTGTCCGCTGTGTGTGTGTCCGCTGTGTGTGTGTCCGCTGTGTGTGTGTGTCCGCTGTGTGTGTGTCCGCTGTGTGTGTGTGTGTCCGCTGTGTGTGTGTGTCCGCTGTGTGTGTGTGTCCGCTGTGTGTGTGTCCGCTGTGTGTGTGTGTCCGCTGTGTGTGTGTCCGCTGTGCGTGTGTCCGCTGTGTGTGTGTGTCCGCTGTGTGTGTGTGTCCGCTGTGTGTGTGTCCGCTGTGCGTGTGTCCGCTGTGCGTGTGTCCGCTGTGCGTGTGTCCGCTGTGTGTGTGTCCGCTGTGTGTGTGTGTCCGCTGTGTGTGTGTCCGCTGTGCGTGTGTCCGCTGTGTGTGTGTCCGCTGTGCGTGTGTCCGCTGTGCGTGTGTCCGCTGTGTGTGTGTGTCCGCTGTGTGTGTGTCCGCTGTGCGTGTGTCCGCTGTGTGTGTGTCCGCTGTGCGTGTGTCCGCTGTGTGTGTGTGTCCGCTGTGTGTGTGTGTCCGCTGTGTGTGTGTGTCCGCTGTGTGTGTGTGTCCGCTGTGTGTGTGTGTCCGCTGTGCGTGTGTCCGCTGTGTGTTGTGTGTCCGCTGTGTGTGTGTGTCCGCTGTGTGTGTGTGTCCGCTGTGTGTGTGTCCGCTGTGCGTGTGTCCGCTGTGCGTGTGTCCGCTGTGCGTGTGTCCGCTGTGTGTGTGTGTCCGCTGTGTGTGTGTCCGCTGTGCGTGTGTCCGCTGTGTGTGTGTCCGCTGTGCGTGTGTCCGCTGTGCGTGTGTCCGCTGTGTGTGTGTGTCCGCTGTGCGTGTGTCCGCTGTGCGTGTGTCCGCTGTGTGTGTGTCCGCTGTGCGTGTGTCCGCTGTGTGTTGTGTGTCCGCTGTGCGTGTGTCCGCTGTGTGTGTGTCCGCTGTGCGTGTGTCCGCTGTGTGTGTGTCCGCTGTGTGTGTGTCCGCTGTGTGTGTGTGTCCGCTGTGTGTGTGTCCGCTGTGTGTGTGTGTCCGCTGTGTGTGTGTCCGCTGTGTGTGTGTGTCCGCTGTGTGTGTGTCCGCTGTGTGTTGTGTGTCCGCTGTGTGTTGTGTGTCCGCTGTGTGTGTGTCCGCTGTGTGTGTGTGTCCGCTGTGTGTGTGTCCGCTGTGTGTGTGTGTCCGCTGTGTGTGTGTGTCCGCTGTGTGTGTGTCCGCTGTGTGTGTGTCCGCTGTGTGTGTGTCCGCTGTGTGTGTGTGTCCGCTGTGTGTGTGTCCGCTGTGTGTGTGTCCGCTGTGTGTGTGTGTGTGTGTGAGACGGGTGCTGTCCCTCGTGTGTTGCTTTTACTGGAGACCTCGTTGATCTGCTGTATGAAGAAGAGCTGCATCCTGATGTATTAAAATTAGTTTCTTAGTTTCTGGCCCGTTTGCACCAGGACAATAACTACAATAACGATTTAGTTCTAAAATTATTCAAAATAAATCTAAAAGAATAGCACAACTATAACGATATTGGCACAGTAAAATATCATTGGAATCACTTGCAGAAAGATTTATTTTTTCCAGCTGATGAACGATAAAAACAGTGACGGCCAATCAGAATCAACCCTGCTTTAACGAGCTCGAGCATTTAAATGACAAAACTGCAGTGTGTGCTTATAATAAACACAATGTTATCGTGCGCTGGTGTGAACCAAGCGGCAACCTTCCCGTCTCTCTCTTGATCCAGCACTGAAGAGATTAAACTGCAGTTCATCCACTGGCCACCAGAGGCCGGCTGCAGGAGAGACGGCTGACGGACCCGGCTCCGCCCACTTTGGGCTTCAGAAACACTCCGCCCAGTGTTTTACAGTCTATGGTGTAAACGCTATCGTAATAGTTCACAGTGATTCTCTGTCCACACTAGAAAAAAAATAACTTGTAGGATTTACTTGATAAAATCCCCGTGACCGTTTGCACTAACACATTTTAAGTCAGTTTTACTGCTCTGTACAACTCGCCTGTTATCATGTAAAATCTACTTACTGTTGAACTTAACATTCATTCGACATTTAATTTAAGTAAATATGAATAATATTTAACTTGTATTGTTTGAGTAAAAAGCTAATTATATAATATTTAATTAAATAATACAACACTGAATTCAACCACACTTTCAAAGTATATATTTTACTTGGACACATCTGGGTAAATAATACAAAAGATATTGTGTGATTCCATATCTACATATTAGTAGTGGCATAGCACCTGCACTCAGAGCCCTCAGAACTCGGCACACAATGACCGTAACATTCGATAGATCGTTTATGATATGAATGTCATTTTGAGTAGAAAATGAACTCAAAATGTCATAAAATGGCATTTACCAAACCTAACAGAAGCAAGGATAAATCAGTGTAAATACAGTGAAAAATCAACCTTATTAATTATTCATGCCCCAGTGCATGATGGGAACTCCAATATTAGAAAAGTTGAGTAGATTTTACTTAATTTTATGTCGTTGATATTTACGCTTTAATTTCTACAAGCTTCTCCTGTAGAAATGACACCAGTTTCTCCTAGCGTTGCCCTCAGGGCAGAGTCATTGTTCTCAGAGCGGTCGGGTCATGTGCTGTCGTCTCCTCCTCTCACAGACGGATTACTTCGGCATCGCCGGCACCGTCTACTGTATGCTGTTCGGCACGTACATGCAGGTGAAGGAGGAGGGCGGCGTTTGGAGGACCAGTGGCGTGTTCAAGAGGTGAGGTGATCATGTGACCGGCAGAGGCGTCACAATATAGCGCAATACAAACATGCAAATATGTATCGTGGACCGTGACGATCTGTGTTGTGTATAGTTCACCCACAATAAAAATTAAAGTGTCAGTACTACATTAATCTACTATATAATGTTGAATATAATGTATAATACAGCAACGGGGGAACATTTGTGTGTCCTGATGACGCCAGATGTCTGATGTTAGCAATAAAAAGTGGCCGACATTATTATAAATAAATCTAGTCAGTGACAGAGTGCAAACATATTCATCTACAATAATTCTGTATTTTCTTCTTGAATCATGAATATTGTTATTCTGGAGTCTCTATTGTCCTGTGCTTTGAGTTTCAGCACCAAGTCCAACACAAATCAGCATTTAAATCAACAGTACATTTTTTGGTTAACCTTTTATCATGTGTCTTGGAGTATCGATATATGGTATCGTGAGTTCAGTGTCGTGATACGTGTTGGATCGTGACATGAGTCTCTTATACCTCTTATACAAGTTTCTATTTATTTAGCCTTGTATTGTGGCAGGAGAAGACATATTTAGCTGCTAGCCATGCCGTGCTTTTATCTTCCCCTAATAAAAAAGGAAGCTTTTTGTCCTCAGTGTAGGTAGTGAAGCCTGGTATATGTTTTTCAAATTTTTGGAAATATTTGTTTCTTAAGTCTTCATATTTGGGACATGAACATAGGAAATGTAATTCTGTTTCGATACCCTGGTGGCAGTGAGTACAGACTCGTTCCTCTCTTGGTCTCCACACTTTTAAATGTCTCTTTCAATCTCCAGCTCGTGGTCACTGACTCTGTATTTTGTTAAAATTCGTATTTCTTTTGGATTTTTTGTTTTGAGATATTCGGCCAATTGGATATCTCTGTTCAGGGACTGATAACAGAGGAGTTTGTGTTGTGTTTTATTTTCATTTTGCCATTGTTCTGTATACTCGTCTTTTAATTTAGTTTCAAATCTTTTGATTGAAGACTGAGGATTGTGTCTGTGGCGACTCTGATGCTCAGTGTACCTGTCTCTCTCTCTACCTGTCTCTCTCTCTGCCTGTCTGTCCACTACTGACTGTGTTTATCTCCGTTTATCTTACGGAGTTAAACACTCTAAAGAGAACACTCTCTCTCTCTCTCTCTCTCTCTCTCTCTCTCTCTCTCTCTCTCTCTCTCTCTCTCTCTCTCTCTCTCTCTCTCTGCACTGTTCTGTGTCTCTCTCTCTGCCTGCACTGTTCTGTGTCTCTCTCTCATATTAAACACGACTGTAATGTTCTCTCTCTCTGTGTCTCAGGATGGTCCACGCTGAGCTGTGGCAGGACTTGTTCCACACGCTGCTGAACGTGCCGGACGTCCACTCTCTGCCGTGCCTCCAGCGGCTGCGCCTGCGCCTCGACACCGTCCTGCAGGAGAACTACAGCAGGAAGCTGCGCTCGCTGAAGAACCGGCTGGTGGTGCAGATCCTGGAGGCCCGGTCCTCGCGCAGGTGATGCTCCTGCTGTGTGTGTGTGTGTGTGTGTGCGGGCAGGGTCATCCATACTGCTGTTTTACAGGAACTATTTCAAGTTGTAAAAAAAAAAGTCAATGAAGCCTTTTGTAGATTTCAATAAATGTTGTTTCTCAAACCCACTTGTGTTTGCAGTTTGTCTTTGTCACAGCTAGATGGCACTATTGGACAGGAAGTGGCTTCAGTTCACCTCATGCACTGTTGCGGCTCCGTTTCACACGCTTTGATTTTTGAGTTGTCGGAAATATCAGTCAATGTTTGTTTTTTTGTTTTCTTGAAATTTTGTGGCTTTTTCTCATTTTGAGTCATGAACATTTTTTACACAAAATTACTAACGTTTGTATATTCACAGGACAATTTGACCCGCATATTTTAATGTTTTAATGGGTCAAGTGTACAGACCCAAAATAACATTTATGTGTTATATTTTGTTATTTTAGTTTCTTACTACCCTATGAAGCTGAAGAAGCTTTCCCACACTTATTTCAATACAGAAAAACACATTTTCTTTTTTCAGTCTCTCTGAAGTGCAGTTAAACCTGTTGAAATTGTGATTTCCTCATTTCGGGTCATGCTGATGACATGCTGATGTTGTGAAATGTGTTTGTTCAAAAGCAACTGTACAGACCCAGAATGCACCACACCGCTGTACGTCCGAGCTCTAGGCCTGAGGGACAGGGTCTTGCTGGATTCAACAGCTTCTTATTTCCAAAGTTTGTTCAAATAAAGTTGTTTTACCTGTTAACTGTCCCAGTTATTGAGCTTATAGACTTAATGCTTCAGAGTACAGTCTAACGTTTGGTATCTTTTTAAAGGGAACTCTTCACAGATTATTGTAGAAGGAAAAAAAGTTGTAAAGTTTAAAAAAGTTACAGAAGTTTATGAAAATGTTAAATATATATTTTATATACAGTATATTTTGCAAAACATGTTGAACTCTAAAACTTCAAGAAAATCCAAGCTAAATATCTGAAGTTCTGTGCCAAATTATTTTGTGTGTATTTTATGTATATTATTTTGTGCAGTGCCACAGTCCTCCAGCAGATGACATCAGCAGATGACATCATCACACCAGGACTCTTCCGGCTCCAGATGTGGCCGTGCCTTTCAAAATATTCCACTCAGAGTTAGTTTGGGCAGGGATGTTAATATGTACAATAGCCCCAAGAATGTATAAATGCATTTAAATTACCATCCAAATGTTTTAATCACTTTTTTTTTTAAATTTGATTTTATTTAGCAAGGACTTCATTAAACTAATGAAAAGTGACTGTAAAGCAATGACAGAACTATGGGTAATGGGTTAATGAACTTCAGCCGGGTGACGATTTCTTCCACTTAAAATAACGAGGAACTGTAAACGTGATCAAATGTAAGATGGTTTATATGCAATATAAATAAAGCCTCCTCCAAAACTACTCAATATAATCATCTCGTTTAATAGATGGATCGTTTTGTTTTATTTAATTATATACCTCAGTTCACAATGGGTTAATCAAGCTACATTGAAAACTGTATGTGTCTCTGAAGCATCCTCTGCTGGGGTCGCTGTCGGACAGTGTTGCTCTGGATGACAGTGTTACTCTTCTGAGTAAATCAGCTGCTTTATGAGGTGTCGGATAGTCCAGATTTAACTGGCTGCTGTTTAACTCCAGCCAATCAGAGAGCTGTCCTCTTATCCTCCAGACACTGAGAAATCAGCAGCGCACGCAATATCAAAACTCATCATACATTATACCACCATGATCGAGGCCACGAGCAGATCTCTAATCCAGGACATAGGATAAATATTTTAACAGATGAAATATTTTAAGACATTTGTAGGCTTTGAAGTGCTTCTGGGTCATCAGTGGTGAGGTCCCAGATCTGCTGAATGAACACCAGTTCTCAGAGAGAGGGTTATTGCTGGAGGTGATCGCACGAGAGGTTCAGCTCTCTGTCACAGTGGAAACCAAGAAATTGTATATTTAATGGCAGTTGTTTAACACCATGTTTTGTACATGTGTAACGCCAGTTGTTCCACAGTAATATGGCAGAAATATGGCAGGACATTTCTGGGAAATAGAGATATAATGCATGTACAGCCGTTGGTGCTGGAGCCAGCGGTCGTGTTTCCACTGGTTTAAGAGTCTGATGTGGAGACTTCACTGGTTCTCGTGTCTGAGACCAATAAGGTTTCAAGGCCTGTCCAGAACCTGCGGCCTCATTTATAAAGACGTGTAGAATGATCCTAAATGTGAATGTACTTACATTTTACATTTCTTAAAGGCATACTATGCAGTTTCTGTTTTTCTCAAACAGCGCCCCCTAGAGTCGCAGTGGAGTACTTGTGTTTAACGTTATAATAATAATAATAATGTCGTAAATACCGTCTCTGCACTCTTCCGCGCTTTCTTCATTTTCTTCATCGACTCTGCCATGATTCACGTCTGAAATGCGGCGTTGAAAACTAACTGAAATACACACAGTTAGTAGCAGTCTTTAGTTGGGGTACACATAAGAACATTTCCATGTCAGCTTTTGCCCTTATGAATCCTCATGTGTTCTTCACTTTTGACATTGGATGAAATTCATGGAAGTTATGATAAAAAAAAAAACATGATTGTATGTGCATTTTATAATTTAGGCACTGTGTGTGTGTGTGTGTGTGTGTGTGTGTGTGTGTGTGTGTGTGTGTGTGTGTGTGTGTGTGTGTGTGTGTGTGTGTGTAAAGTTCCAGATCAGCTCTTGGATGATAAACTGTTTGTGATGTTCCTCATTTGTTAGTTGCTTTGGATGAAATCATCTGCAACACATCTACAAATGTAAATGTAAGATTAGGATTTCTGTGTCCCAAATCAACAGCAGTTTTTAAATGCATGAACCAAAACTTTTGCGGTAGCGCACGAGCGTTTGCAGAAGATTCCTCAGGTCTCGTGGAATTTGAATGGCCGTCATTCACGTCCACAACACTTTGCACATTCAACTAATCCGAATTCTTTCAGCTCTCAGTAATAGTGTAACACAGATGAACATGAACACACTGTACCATGTTTTAATCAATTGCGTACAGAAACCAGTGTTTTATGCTCTGAGATCAAGAATAAAGATGGCTCCACTGAAGAGACCAGCTCTCGTGTGTTTCACCTTTGCTGCCCGGCGCTTTATAAACTGTGTTTAAGTGATTCACCCACGTTAGATGATTCATCCTGGCTGTTAAAACACAATATCAGAGCGATCAGTGATGCTCCTGATGGAGATCCCACACCGCGCTCCACCCTTCTTGACTGATCGCTGTTGCTCTTGATGAACACACCATGTCTCCGTCATCATCAGTGGAACAAATTTGTTTTTAATTTCATCTCAAGAGCTTCAATCACCCTTCATGTTGCCTTGGATACCTCTCTAAAACTCATGAATCTCTGATCAAATTTCAGGCCCTTTGAAGATCTTTTTGTGTCGCCTTCCTCTGAAAGATCATCCCCCCCCCCGTCTCCACTGGTTACACCACAGAAGGAGAATATTCATCAACAGCCCCCGCAAATAATGCGGTTCAGGCGTGTGTCAGTCACTGTGCTCTCTGTGTCTCGGAAGGAACTAAACACAGCTTGGATGTGCACCACAAACCCTAACGCTTGCAATAATTAACTGGTTTGAGTAGGGCCAACTCAAATTATACAAATTACTTCCATCAAATTCACTTTTTTGAGTATTTAGAACCTTCTTTTTCTTTTGAGTTTACAAAACTGACTCATTTTAAGTAAGCTGAATTGTTTCATTGTTTTGAGTTGTATGAACTTGTTTCTTTTAAATTAGACAAACTTAAATTGATCTGAAACTGGGCTGGGATTTATATTTCCCAGCATGCTTTGCCATGACACTCAAAAGGGAGAGTTATGTTAAAATTAAGTGTTATATAATGTTTTTGTGCCAGATTAATGTTAAGTGGGAGATTTAGTAGTGTTTAGTGTTTTGTTATGCTAGTTTAGAAGAGTTTCTGTTATTTGTTTCTGTTTTTTGGGGGGGTTACCATCATGGTGACGAGTGGAGCGTGAGCTTGGTTTGAGAACAGTGTAAAATGTTTTTAATTGCTGTACTCATTCAGCAAGTGCTATTTTATGCTAATGCTATCAAAGCATTGTGTCACCAATTAGCAAGGTAGCATTTACTGAATTAGCTGGTAAAACCTAGACAAGTTTCCACTACTAAAAATATTTACGTTGAAATTACATGATCATTTTAAGTTGTACATGAATTAGCTTAAGTTAAGAGTAATTAAAATGTATGATTACAAAATAAAATCTGCACGTTCTGCTTACTTAAACGTTAAATTTCTTAACTTAAAACGTGATGTAACTGATTACCTCAAATTATTTGAGTTTTGCCAACTTATTCGGTTTTACAGTGTGGCGGGATGGACTGACTTTACACTTTACACGCAAATCAGGGTTTAAAAAGTCTTAAGATCTGACGAGAGGGACATCGCTGAAGTAAAAACTAAAAAGTACCATTCCTTCGGTACCAGATCAACACTGAAATTTGAACATCAAATGATACCAGCCTTTCTGCGGTACCGGGGGATCTAAAACTTAAAATGAATGAGTTATTTTAGTGATTACTCGAAAAAGAGTAACTCGCATTACTCTGAATATTGCCCATATGTAACAAATTCCACTAATCTTTAGTCACTGAGCCTACAAACTGTGAATATTAACGTCAACGTGGCATCATAACTTGCCGTGTTTACACTGGCCTGGGTCTCTCCTCAGTTTAGCATAACTGTACGTTATTGACTGCAGATGCATCTTTTGTATTTCAGAGAGACGTGTAATAATACGAATGTCAGGAAGTCAGTCAGAGAGATTGAGATATCCAAAGGGGGAACTGTCACAGCATGACGAGGCTGAACAGAAAGTGCAGAGACTAATCCTGTATTTCTTCTTCTACACAACGGTTTGCTGGTCCTTGAGCATTTCACCTCTAGTTACTCCGGGAGGATTGTTCGTATGGTAACTGTGCTGTGTGTGGCTTTGAATTCAAGCATTAATGACATCAGGATTGATGATGTTTTGCAAGAGTTCAGTTCTGTGCTGATATGAACAGATGCACTGATGAGAGAGCACTTCTGTAAAGTTAGCCATCAGGTGGTATACTCTACCTTATACAGACAGACACCTGTGCACATAGACTGTCTCTTAATAAACACACACTTCTCACAAATCTTCTTGACTTGATAAACATCTCCACTCCTTTTATTCCTCAGAGATGTTTGTTCATGGCACTAGAGATCAGGGCCTCTAAGAGTCAAATCTTAGTCTTAAGTGTGTCAAAATAAGAATGACGTAATTTTACTCTTATTCCTAGACTTAAGAAAAAGTGTGATTCATAAAAGTTTCTAAGTGTCAAGAATAGGTCTCAGCTCCTGAATTATTTAAGAGTGCTAAAGAGGTATTCTAGTTAGGAGTAACAATATGGCAGCAGAAAGGAGGAGAACACACACTTTCCAACGAACAGAGTTATATGACGACATGCAGTTGATAAAACGATACAAGCTTGATTGTCAAGGTATTCTTTTAGTAACTGACAAAAAGAAATGTGATAACTTCTCCCTCTGTACTAATCATTGCTGTAATGAAAGTAATAATGAAATGTATTTTTGGTGATTTAAAAATGGCTTGTGCTCTTCAGTCCACAGTGAGCAGGGTCTGAAACAGCACTACTGAGGCACTGACCACACCAATCACACAGCCGTGGACAAAAGATATTTGTTTTTATTGGCCCTAACCCATGTCATCTGAGATCTCTTCTGAAAATGGGAGATAAATGGGCTCTTTTTCTGAAGAGAATCATTTGAGACGCAGGAAACTTCAGCAAAAGTCTCCCTTTGCTTTCCATTTGATCACATTGTTGTCTTGGTTAAACAAATGATGTATTGTGCTGTAGATATCTGGCGGATCATGTAAATTCAGCTCGTCATGGCTTTATTGTGGGTATATCACACTCATTGTGTCTCTCATCACTCCTCTTTCTCACCCTCATCTCTGTGTGAAGATAGCGTTTCTCTTTGACATCTGGACAGATCTGCCAATGTGCGACACTGCTGCTTCTCTCAGGAACAGACCCGCTCGGACCCGCTCACATGAAGCCGCTGTCGCCACCAGATACACAGTTTGGTGTTCGTTCACATGAGCAGAGTTTGTGTTTAGACGTAAATTTGAGGAGACAGCAGATTCGAAAATAGCACAAGTGTTGGGCTAATGTAAAGCCCAGCAATAAAACACAATTGCCCTCAAGAGTTTTATTTTCTGCTTTTCAGAGAGATTCGATTATTATTCTTAATTCTTGCTAAAGAGAGACTGATTATGCAGATCTGCAGGTTTGGCTCCGCCCTCAAGGAAGGAAGTGACATCATTTTGTACGGGTTTTATAATCTGCATTACGCCAACTCTGTTCTCTACTTTCATTACCCGAAGCCTCTGAGAAACCCCTGTTTAACTCTATGCTTCCCATGTCTTTAACAGTGAAATGTTTCTTTTGAAATCGTTCACCCAAAAATGAAAACTTTATATTGTTTACTCACCCTTATGTTGCTTCGATTGGTTTTCTTTCTTCTGTGGAGCAAGTTCAGCTAAACGCTTACACTGCTCTTTGTCGTGTATTTGTGAGGACGGGTCTGTTGGGTTTGTGTGAAGGCTCACTAACACTAACACTAGCTTTAGTTTGTTCTAATCGCATTGCAGAGACTCCAGAGTATCTGGTTGCCATGGCGATAACTTCAGCTCTCCATTGAATACATAAATATGTTAAACAATCCTCTCTATTAGTAACAAGAATAGTAACTCTCACAGTCAGATTCGGATTCATTCATCGCTCAGTGCAACAAGCCTGTAGGTTTGAGCGAAGTCCTGAATTCTTGATGATGCTCAAGGCCTGGAGAGGCCGGACTCCTATGAATGTTTCAGTTCGGAGTCATTCTATCAGCTCGGGTTCCCAATCATCAGGATCATTACAGCCGCGCTCCCAGAACACGCTTGTTCCCCGGAGTTCACGCCATCGGAGAAGACCCTCCATTCTTACTCGCACTGGGACTGAAAATCCATCAGGAATCTCTCAGGTTTAGACTCGAGCTGTGGCACTTTCTGCTCCATTTGGATAAATGAGATTAAACGATTTCAGGGTGTCTCCCATGTCATGTTATAGAAGCTCCTTATTTTACATACTGCTATGCAGATATGAGCTTTTAACTCTTTCCCCGCCACCCGCCAATTTTCCCAGAAGTTTCACGGCCCCCAGAATATTTGTGTGTATGAATATCTGAACATGCAATATATCCAAATAAAAAAACAGAGCCTCTGCTTTTAAACATAAAATTATATATATTTATATTCTAGCTTCATGCATTCTTTTCTTTTCATCAACACTTGAATGTGGGTTAGTTTCATAAAAAAAGCGACATTTGAGCAAAAAGCTGAGAAAATCACGTTTTGTTTTATCAAAGACTACATCCAGATCAGATTCAGAATGATGATTAAAACACAGATGGAGAAGATGGAGTCCATCAACAGCCCTAAAGCTTCTCAGTCCTGTCGCTCGTCCTGGGTCGACATTTCATTCAGTAACATTAGGCAGATTTGATTTACATGCTGTTTAATGTTTGATGATCGTGTTATTTGACATGTGCATCATCACATGTAACGCTCATTTCTGCTTCTTGATCAGGAGATTCAGTACTCTTTCTCAAGATGTGTATTAGCGCCCCCTACCGTATAACAGTGGAAACACGGAAAAGCCGGAAATGTCCATCAATGGAGGGGAACGAGTTAAAAATAAATAAAGTTTAGGCTCACCTCATGTTATGAAAAGGTTTACTTTGCAGAATATTTCAATGAAGTGAAACCACATTCGTTATCAATATAAAGCGAGCCACTGGCACATCTTACCCCGAAGCACCAAACACACTTCACCCCACAGTTGGAATGTTGACTAATTTCATAATTCATGGCTAATCTTTCTCCAAAGCATTTCTATGGTTTTGGTTCCTGAATGAATCATTTTACTAGAGCAGGGATGGGCAACTTCGGTCCTGGAGGGCCACTGTCCTGCAGAGTTTAGCTCCAACCCTGAAAAAATCACCTGCCTGTAATTTTCTAGTAATCCTGTGGACCTTGATTAGCTTGTTCAGGTGTGTTTGATTAGGGCTGAAGCTAAACTCTGTAGGACAGCGGCCCTCCAGGACCGAAGTTGCCCATCCCTGCTCTAGAACATTCACTTGGAAATGAAACAACGGTTTGTGGTGTTTTAGACTTTCCCATGTGCATCTGTCAGTCAGATGCAGCTGTACATCATGAGCCCTTTCTAAATATCAGGTAAAATAAAAGATTTTACATATTTAATATCTGTCCTTTCAACAACTACACTGAACATATTCTTTATTTAATATCTTTATTCCTTATTCAGTATTGCTTGCAATAATTGTCTAATAGATTTCATGTGTTTAATTGTGTGTAAAAAAAAAAAATTAAATTTCATATTAAATAATCCTTCAGATTATTACAAATTGTTACTGTTTACAAACTTTAGTAGCTAGTTGTTTTCTTTGGATATTTGTGCATTGGCCAACAGAACGGTAACGCTCTATTTACTGATCCACAGCATGACATGCAGCATCTCTAAATGCTCGTATTCTCAGCCTAAAGAGGTAAAGATAAGGTGTTAATATCATATGCACCAATACACAGATATTTTGTCCCACATTTACATGAAACAAAGTGCATCTTGATGTATCCTCATATCCTTACAGGTGTAACAGTGGGGTAAAGTGAGACACTGATTCTGATGGCTACTAGATTAAGACGAACTTTATGCTTACTTTAGTCATATAAGTATATACAAACGACAGCGCTCGAGCTTTCCTGCTTTACCTGCACTGGCCCTACTTCCATCCATTATTTGCTCTGCTTGTAAAAGCAAAAAAAGCGTCACAATTCTCCTAATAGAGATTATATCACTTAAACAACAGCGAATGTCTTGCGAGACAGGAGTGTGTTCCAGCGATGATGGTTAGTGTTGTGATGATCTGCATCAGGGTGATTCAGCTGGCAGGGTGTGCTGGCACGCAGGAGTGTTTCAGAAGACCCTTTCCTCCTAAAGCTCACTAATCACCCCCACACACACACACACACACACACACACACACACACACACACAGCGTTCGCTGGATCTGCGGCTCGGCAGCGACTGAGGCTTCATTTATCCGCTCATGTTGCTAGGTTACATGCTGAGATGTGGGCTAAACTCATGGATTCTGGACAGCGAGTGGACAGTGAGATCATGTGAGATATTTCTGAAACAGCACCGCATCTAAATCATCATTAGGCTGTCTTGACAAATCCAGCACACGGTTGTTGTATAAAAGAGTTATTGCTTAGAGTTTTTTCAGAATCCATAAACTCTGACTGTAACTCCTGCTAGAGTTTTCCATCCGCAAACACTGTTCGTCTGTTGTCTTCAGTTGTCAATAAATACTGAAGCTCTTTTCTCATTGTTAGTTTATGTTAATTAATGTATTTAACATATTTCTGAATGAAACCTCGAATTCCCTATTCTCATATAATTAGAATGACTATTAACGTCGCCATGAAATCAAAATTGATTCTTTTTTTTTTAATGGAATATTGCTGAGTTTATTCTAAATGATTTATCAGTGCACATAATTATTGTTTTAATAATCTTGAATCAGAATAAGTTCCTCTTGCAGCATCTCTTCTCTTCTCTGATGACGAGGGCGGGGCTATAACCTGTCACTCACATGAGATCAGCCAATAGCAAACCACAACCATCCAATCAATTCCCCACAGATACAATCAAGCCCCGCCCACATTTGTTCTTGTTCCAGAAGCGTTTCACTCGGATATACACGACACAATAGAGGAGAAAACACTGCTGCTAATTCTATTTCATGCCGACTTTAAAACTTTAGAGTTACAGTTATCATTATAGTCCATTATAATCATCGGTGTAAGAAATTGTAGTCTGCCTCGACCCAAATTCCACTCCAAACTATATTTTAGAATGAGATCATCCCCAAAATGGCTTAATTATCATAGAGATGAAAGAAAGTCAAGTTATATTGTTTCTTCAGCATTTGGGTTGATCACATCCTGAGCAGATGCTAGTCAACTGTAGAATGGGACTGGGTGTGGGACACAGAGCACCCTCTCAGACAATGGGGTGTCACGACTTCATTAGCATACAGACACAGCTGTTGCAACAAGAGCAACTTCATTTACATTAAGAAGAGGATAAAAGGTTTAAGATTTGGATGTTCTGGGTTCATTCTGAAGCCGGTGAACCCAAGGTGCTTCGTGTACCTTGCCACTGCTATCTTCGACGTCCACATCATGGAACAAGCCTATAGTGTGAACAAGCCTTTAGTGTGTCTTATCTAATGGTCGGACTGACAGTTTTCCATTAGTGGGTAATCAAAAAGCCCTAGCAACCTTAGAACACCTTAGAAACGACCTAATAGCTGTATATGAACCACCCAGGGTTAACTCGGAGCTCGAGCCTCGGGTTCAGCCTCCTCCAAAGACAGCAAGTTAGTTTACTATTAACCTTTAAGGCTGAACGGGCAGGCGAACTAGTGAATGACTCATAGATCATGAATTCTGATACATGTGATGCTCAAATGTACCTGAGAAACGTCTGTGTTCTGACAGCTCAAGTGCAGAAACCTGTACTTCTTAGATGGAGATCATAAAGCGGTGTACATGAAGTGATACGATGTCATGACATTACCATCTCTGTTGATTAAACTGAAGCCAAGCGCATGTGTGTCAGATTCAAGAGTATGGCACAACTATAAAACCATACGAGTGAGTCAGTGCCATTAAAAGCGAAGGTCATGTAGCGACCCATCAGAAGCTGAAATAAATGACCTTGAATCCGAGAAACTGAATTACCGGCGCTGAGAGAACAGAAGAGGCGCAGGAGGCAGAGAGAGAAACCGGATTAACAGCTCTCTCCTCTACTGAGTCATGCGGTGCTCCGAGCGGGAAGTCTTCGGTTCGTTCTGCCCACTTCCTCTCGTACAGAACATTACAGTACCAGAGCCGAGACGCAGACGGTCCTGAGGGCACGACCGCAGGGCTCTGGTGGAGCTCTCTCCACACCGTCTGCACTCTCAAACATCACGCCAACTCGAGGAAACTACAAGCCATGAGCTTATCACTGCAAAACTTTCACGTTTTAGGTGTGACTTGAGATCATTCGAGTAATTATAGCAAGACATGATGAACTTCTTATTTCTTTGACCTTTGGTGTCAGCTCAGAGTTGATGTGTTTTGGATAAATGAAAGCTCATCATTATGGTTTTGAGATAATAGTCCAGTAAGAGCGAGAGACATTGGCCTCTTCGTGTGTTCGAGGCTAATGCTGATGTAGTTCAGTTCACGAAACGTAAACCTGAGAATATTCCACAAACAAATCAAGTTTACAGTAGGTGTAGTTACTGAGATATAGACCTTGTAACAGCCAGCCTCTTCACCACTAAGTTTTATATTGTCTATTTTGCATAATTACACATGCTCAAATTACATAGTAGCCAAACTGATGAGCCCTTTATGGTCACAATAGACCTTATTCAGAGCAGCGCCATGACAGGTGTGAGAGTGAGGCTGTGAGGGATAGACTTGCCGTGTTTCCAATGGCATCCGCTGTAAAAAGCTGAATAAATCTCCTAGATTACTTACAGGTTTCCACGGCTTATATTGTCGGGAGTGTTTTGTCAACTGAAATTTCTTGGAAAGATATTTTTCCAGTGTTTCATGAGCAGAACAATCCAAAAACACATTAAATAACAGGACAGCCCATTGAAGAGATGCACGTCTGTCCCACCCAGCCTCGCTTTCATTCCCATTAAAAATCAAAGATGGCGCTGTTGTGAATACGGTCAATAGAATAATGGTACAGTTTGTTAGAGGGGTGACACATCTTACCCCCACCCCCCACTGTCAGTCTGACATGAGTGGGAGTGAGTCTACTTTCATCCTATCAACCTCTTGAAGTAACATTTCGCTAGAAGAAATGCCAGGACCTGTTTGACAAATACTGGGACAATCACATCTCTCAACAGGACTAATAGATGAACCTCATCCTGCTGTGTGTTGGCCTTTTTATTGGTTTGTGTGAGATCAGATCAGGCGCATTTGTATTTTGTTCTGTCCTGATATTTAACTGTGGAACCCAGTACGTATAATGTTAAAAGGGCTGAGTGTATTTGAAGAAATCTCTGGCCATTTCCACGGGACTGTTGATCTACACTGGCCTCTGCTGTCCCGTGGGTCAGTGGATTATACACAGATGAGTCTCTGGACTATACTTTAGTAGAGTTTTACAGCGACTCTTTATAAATCCCCATGCTGAAGGCTTCTCTGATTAGCCTGAGTGATATTCTAACAATATTCCAACAAAGAGAGGAATAAACAGACTGCATGAATACAGAACTAAAAGCATCTCTCATTCTTTCAGCCCTGGTTGGAATTCTGACATGACAAGAGGCTCATATTTTTTATTTTTTAGGCACACTTTGTAATTACTGTACTTCAAAGGTCGCAATCAATATCATTGTCACCATTGTTAAGTTTTAATGAGAAAAAAATAGGCTTGACTTTGATGAAGGACAGGGTTTTCACTCCCAGTCCTCACTGTGTGACGTCGTGTTGAGAATATTTCATTTGAGTGTCACATAAATCTTGATTAAGTGACAGTGTTTGGCACTAATTTAATGTTTTATATATTGGACAGATGGGTTGAATATTGGTGAGCTTTACTGTGCTGGAGGTCTAGACTCCTGCTGACTGAAGACACAACAACTTTCCAAAAAGACACAAAATCTCCAGGATCAAAGTTTGACCTCAGAAAAGAGATTTGATTCAGAGAGACGCCATATGTTAATAAATGCTCCACAGCTCTCATTAGGACATGATCTGATGAGGCACATATGGTATGATATTGATTCGCGTCATTGATTATGTGTCAGCCATTTATGTTTTGACTTTGAAGGAAATAATTAAAATAACCTCAGAGTTTTCCAATAAAACCGATAAAAGTTATCTCCAAGACAGCCGGCATTAGCAGACTGTTTCAATGTTTTGGATTTACCAAAGTAAGTTTTGAAGTTCATGGTATTGTATCTTTTGCAATAACTGCAAGTAGTCAGAGTGTAATTGTGCATATGTATATTCTGTGAACTATTCAGTGTTTGAAACCTAGAGTTCTTGTGATTTCTGCAAGATCCTCAAACGTATCAAGATTGAGTGATTTAGCTTGTCTACACTCTTCACACACAGCAGTGCTGACTGTAACTGCAGTTTTACACAGCCTAAAGAATTCCTGGGAATCATCTTTATATGGCTCAACACAAACAGCTGGGTCTAATATAATGCATGGTTTCTGACTTTTTCTGTGTATGACTTCTGTATGACTTTCTTTCAATCCAACAATATCTTTACTTTGTATAGCACATGTTACAAGGTCTTCAAGCTCTGACTCATTCATCCTAGCAAAAGGAAACAGAACATCATTCTCACAGCATGTTTCACTAGATGGATTTAGAGCTTGGTTACCCCTCATTATGTCACCATTTGTTTTCTTCTAAAAATCCTCAGCTCATTTAGCATCATGTCCTAATCCTGGTGAAATATCCCTGCTCTGAAAAACTCTCTGCTCTTCAGAACTGCTTGACTTCTCACTGCGGACATGACAGAGCTTAACTGCCTCTTTCATTTGGGAATAGTTTCTATCCAGATATTACACTGCTAATACCAAAAACTGTTGTCAAGAGATCATCAAATACCTGCTCATTCCTATAATTTACAATGTCCAAAATGAGTGTCTTCACTAGGTCTACTGCTTTTGCCAAATCAAGACATGAAGACTGGAGCATGTCAGAGAGGAATTTTGCATCTCCAAAAAGTTTAAAGACTCCTAGTCAGTTTGTAAGAGAAGGCCTTGGGCATCTACTGACCTTTCCCTAGTTTGTTCCTGTGCTCTTTCTTCTAGGACTCGTCGTACTGCTGAAAACCTGTCCATTAAGTCCACCTTGTGTCACTCAACCGTCGAAGTTGATGAGATGGCTTTTACTGTGCTTAGCACAAGCTTGAGGCAGTGAGCATAAAAGGCTTTTTTGCCATTTGCTTCACATGTGTCTGTACACCACAATGCTTGCCACTCGTGACAGCAGTCCCATCATAAGACTGACCCAGACGATTTCTCTTGTATTCCAGACTATGGGCCCTATCTTACACCCAGCGCAATTGACTTTGTCCACAGACGCACGTCGGTAAATTAGGGAATGAACTTGCGCTCCCGGAGGCGGTTCAGCGAAAAGAGGAGGCGTGTTCCAGCGCAAACGTTCCCTGGTGCTATTTTGCAGTTTCAGAAAACAATTCCGCCACTGACCAGGAGAAACCTCGTCTAAAGTCAGTGGCGCGTTATTCAGATGCTATTTTAAGGTGAAAATGTGTGGGCACTTTTGATTCATTAGCCACTAAAGTAATTAACTGGAAGAATAACAAAATGCAGCAAATGGTAAAATCATTTGCGCTACAAAACAGCTATTTTAGCTGTAAAAAGTTATGCTGCTTGCTTGATATTGCAAACTGTTATTTGTTATATATATATATATATATATATATATTTATATTTATATTTATTCATTATGATAATCATAAACTCACTGGTTTGTAGCGCAAATAATTTTACCATTTCCTGCATTTTTTTATTCTGTCAGTGGACGTCATTAGTTATCCACCTTTAAGCACTGTGAATTGGACATGAATAATGTTTAACATCTGGAACAGTCTGATGAAGAAGTGTGTGTGTTAACCGCAGGAATGCCGCATGACATCTCTACACAATCCACAGCCAAGATATTTGTGTGATTTCTTTTAAGAGCTTGTTTAACTGCAAATCAGTGAAAGAAAAGAGAATTTGATTATTTGATTTCAAACATCGTTTGTTGTGTTGATTTGCAGGCCGTGTTGAGGACGTGAAGGACGGAGCTGGAGGGCTGTTGTGCTCTCGTGTGTCTGCCAGAATCAGCATGTTGATTTGTTGAGTTATCAGGGTCTGCAACATGTGATGGTTCAACAGATCATCTGGTGTTTGCTGTAATTGTTGTGTCTCCACCAACCTCTCTAGCACCCAGCGTCATTAGACTGGGACACGGGGTCAAAGGTGAGTTTCCGTTAGCTGTGTTTAGTGTTGTCACTGCAACAGTCTGCACTCAGTCGTCTCATGGGCTAAACTGAACCCTGTAAACCATCATATTTGATCAACATGATCAAAACGACCAAAACTGCTGGAAAACCTGTTGCACAGAATCTACTACATGCCTTCTGTCGTCTGATTGATAGTTTAGAGTTTTTTAAGCAAGTAAAAGGCCTATAATTTTACAAACAGCCACCGTCATTTTGTGGTCTTTTTATGTGACATTTTTATGGAATTTTATAAAGTAAACGTAAGTGTCAAGGACTCTTTCCCATCATTTCCCATCATCCTCCCTGGTACCTATCCACACACACCTGGAACTCATCTAGCATTCATCACCAGCATTATACAGAGCACACACACACTCCCTCAGTCATTGCCTGACCTCGTCTGATGCTACCACTACTTACATTACTACTTCCCTGCTTAATGGTCCAGACCACCTCGCTAGATCCTGCTATTTCCAATCATCCTCCAGTCATCACGTCAGCATTATTCTCTTCTGTGTGCTCAAACAAAGACTCAAATTTAATAATACACATCTATCTCATCTGCTGATGATCTCAAGTATCATCACTTACCAAAAGTCATTTCAGGGAGTTATCCCGAATACCTTAGCAAGCACTCAGAGTATCCTACCAACTGCATAGCAACATCCTAGCAACCATCCAGAATATCAGTCAGTTTTTCTGATAGACTGCATGGCCTCCAAAACATTCAAACTTCACGCTTATAAAACTACTTCAAACTTTCTGATCAGGCTTCCTCAGACCAACATCAAAGTTTGTCTTGAACTTTTTTATCTACTTCAAAACATGACATAGGGTGAACCGTATTCGCTGTTTATTTATTTATTTACCTTTATTTTACCAGGAAATAAAACCCCTTGAGATTCAAAATCTCTTTTTCAAGCGAGTCCTGGCCAAGACAGCAGAATAGTAGTTTCATATTTAAAAACATATATATATATATATACAGACAATTGGCAATTTAACATCATCTCAACATCATCACCAGCAGCGCTCAGTACCAGCACATGTGCATTTACTCAAATACAGTAGTTCTTTATCCTGATTTTAAACTGTGTCATTGTCTGTAAATAGTCAAATTTGAGCTGATTCTGCAATTTATACCAGGAAAAAGGTGCAAAAACTTTAAAGGCACTTTCACCGAAAACAGTTCATGGGATATCATACATGATTTGCCCATGTGATGGAGGATTACATTTCCAGGTAGTGACTTTAGGAGTCAGAAGAGAACATGAGGAGGCAGTTTACACAGTATGGCCTTAAAAAGAGAAATATAGCAGTGCTCCAGCCTGCGACTGAGCAAAGATCCAACCAACACTCTCACACACGCTACAATGAGGAGTACGACAATTACAATTAGTTACAAATCTTAGTGTTGCATTATATACTGTACTGAATCCAGCATTTCCAAAGAAGATTGATTTGCATGCATGTATAAAATATCACCATAATCCAGCATTGACATAAATGTTGTTTGTATAAGTGTTTTTCTCGTACTAAAAGAGAAACAGCCTTTAATTCTATAATAGAAACCCAACTTTACTTTAAGTTTTTTTCTGTTAAACTGTTTGAAGGACACATTTTCTTCTAAAAGGAAACCAAGATATTTATAGACTGATACTCGTTCAATTACTTTCTCATCTAGTGTAACGATTTGACAAGCATCTTCTGTTTCCCTTGATTTAGAAAAGCACATCATTTTAGTTTTATCTGAGTTTAGTACAAGTCTCAATTCATGAAGATTCTTCTGAATAATTTTAAAGCAGATTGCAGATCTTCTATGGCACTGGATGCGGCAGAACAATACAATATCTGGAGTTAACTTGGGTTTCAAATGTTTCCTCTGCCTGTTAAAAGGTTTTGTAGTCTTAACTCTTAACTTTTCTGTGGCGTCTGTGTCTGAGGTAGACAGTCATGTTGAAAGATGAAGTGATTGAATGTATTTTGTGCCAAAGCAATGCCAAGCGATCCCCAGGGTAACTGTGATTGTACGGATCAGTCAAGACACCACAGTCTCTAACCCTTCAGACTCTCCTGCGATCTCAACATGAGGCACTCTGACGAATCCTTCAAAACTCATTACATGCTGCATAACTAAGATCTGAGCAAGTGTTTCTCTCCAGTGTCTTGGATCATTTCTGCCACACGGATTTATTATTATTACTTTCTTCATTTGACTGGATTTTATCACTGGCTCCTCTGAGCATGTCACTTTTGCTTTGTAATAAGAATCACTAATGGCAAAGCTTTGACTCTCCTCTTTCGTGTGCTTGTCGTCTGAGATGTTTAAAGACTGCGTGATGGCGGTGCATTAAACTGTGAGGTAATGAGGTTTTTGGGAATGATGATCTTAAGAGATCAAGCTCTCACAGTTCCTGTGTTTTTCCCAGCATGCCTCTAGTAAATGTGTGGCGAGTGCAGCGGAGGGTCGGTCACACACCTTCTGCTCCACACACACTCACGAGGACTGAAGGGTCGCTCTCGGTTTCAGCCCTGGAGAGACTTCAGCACACGAAGAGCAAGTCAGTAAATAAAGGGCGAGGACATGCAATGATAACACACCGCTGGTAGTTCTGATCTGGGCATTTGCTTGTTTGTCCACTGTTCTGGGTTTCCAGCTTACTTCCTTACTTCCGTAGCAAAGAGTTAATACAAACAACAGACAAATTATTTATTATTATTTTGATGAAAGATGCATCAAGATGATGACCATTAATGATGACAAAGAAAAAGATTTTGTTGATAATCTCACTCCAACATATGAATGTAATATAACAACTCGCATTGAAAATGATGTGAACGTCCAAGTGAAATAAGATCACAATAGTAACCATCACTCTACTTTAAATACACAGTTGCCATAACAAAGCACTCAATGCAATATGCTAAAGTTTCTGAACAAGCAAGCGATCCAAATCATCGAGTAACGTCTCAGTTCATGCTGGGAAAGAGCCGAGCCTCAGGTTACAGCGTTTCTGTCATGTCAGGTCACGTTAAGACAAGTTATGTCATCTCATGTCAAGTCAAATCATGTTCTGAATTTAACCCTGTTAAACAGCGTTTTTTTCTGATGTAAAATTGAAACCAAAATAAATCAGAACTTCTGTATATTTAATATCGCAACCTATGCAATGCCGCTGTACCAAAGTGATCCATTTAAGACTTAAACTTAATGTGCACACCCCTGAACTAATACTCAGATGTCCAGCGCGGCCGCTACACATTGGTGTAAATAAGACTTCATCTGGACTGCAGTGTCACTGCCATAGAAACCAATTCAGATATCCCGGAAAACGAAAGAGCGCCACGGGACACACACATTGGATCTGAACAGCTGCGATACACAATGTGGACAGTCATTAATTCCAGTCGGATACACAAATAATCAGATTTGGACTGACATTTTAAACAAAGCTTTAATGCATCTTCAAAATGCGCAGAATGAAGGCTTTGAAAGAAAGGCAGCTTTCCAAGAATCCTTCAAATTGAGACGGTCTTTGATGGCACTTAGCCGAGGTATGCAGCCTTGTTAGGATACATCTTTCATTGGATTGGTTCTTGCGGTTATCGGGGGAAGGAAATGAAATGCTCTACAAGGTTTGAAATGAGTAAACACACCACTGAACCATTCCCTAAACCTAGCCGATAGTGTAAGCAACAGTGAGACGCTGCGGTCTTCGTTAGCGCACCGACTCCAGCGCCAGCGATCGCGCCGCTCAGAGCGAGCCGGACGGAACCGGTTATGAAGCTGTTTATGTGACGCACGTGTTCGAATGTCATGCGCTATGGTAAAAGTGTTTTGATAATATAAAATTATTATAATTTGTATGAAATGGAATCAGGTATTTTGTTTTGTGAATTTTATGTTTTCCTCTGGTTGCCTAGCCTGGATGCCAGCCAAACTTAGCCCCGCCCACAACATTTTTAGGTCGGGAAGTTCGGTCTGGACTTGATACGTTATGGAGCTATTATGCTCGAACCAAAGCTGTTCGGACCAATCAAATTGTCAGGGCGGGTAACCAGTAACGTAATCATCCACGTCACCAAAGAGCACTTGGGTTGAATTCGTTTACAACAAAGATGGCTGCCGCTGGAGAATTGAGATTTCACACTTACAAATAAGTCAGAGAGAATAAATGCATATTTCCGTTCTGTCCGAGGAGAGGCTCCGGCTTGGTATTCGGCCCGAACCCAAAGTACTCCCCCCTTCCAGGCTGTGGAAGAACAAGCCGAGAGTGAGTGGAGGGATGCTGGAAACTGTCAAGGAATGTTGGGTGACAGAGTGAATAAATATAAGCTTCCTCTCATGCTGATAGGGTAGACATGGTAATTGTTTGATGACGAGTTGATTGGATTGATTATTTGAACGTGCTCCTCCTGAACTTTGTTTATGAAACATCATGTGTAGATTCCGCCATCGCGTCTGTTATAGAAGATATCGACAGCGCATTAATTTTAAAAGAGGAACAGAAAACCGCGATCAAGGCATTTGTCGATCGGAAAGATGAATGAAGAACATACGTCACTCACTCCGTTGCTCTGATTGGTTGTAGGTCTATCCAATTGAGTGCAGAGGCATTTTCTTTCCTGGTTCGGTTGAAACACACCCCATAATCACAGCCCAATGCAGCAGATCAGACTCACAATCTGACTAGAATCTGAGTATGACGACGTCAGGCTACCGGTTGTGTATTTAACGTGTGGCTTTATAACCTCACTGCGACTATCGCCATCATCAGATGGGATGTGTTCTTCCTCACAGACATACAGCTCAGTTTATTATGTTCTTATTTTTGTTACTTATTTTATTTCAGTTTTTCAACCACTGTTTTAGTTCGGTGAGTTTTCATGAATGAAAGCCAAAGAATGTTGGATGAGGAGAGAGATTTTGAGTACCATCAGTATCTCAAATTCAAGCAGTCCAAGGTCTCCAAATAACAACAGTGTGAATTAATGACAGTCCGCCTCTCTCCTCTAAGACAGGAGCACGGGAGTGGCACATGAGAGTAACATGCTGTGTGTGGTTTAATGACTTGATTTAATGTGCTAAAATCATCTCACCACTTGAAATCCATTCAGTCTAGCACAGCTCAAGCCTTAATTTCTTACATTTTCCTTTTCCCCTCCTTTCCGTTGGTGTGTGACTGTAGTGGTCTGCTGGAGGGAAGTCTGCAGCCCGTGTGTGTATGAGGGCGAATGCGGGAAGCAGTGACTTATGACTTTCCGCAGTCACCTCCAACGCTCTTGCCATCATCCTAACACAAGTAAGAGTAATATAGGTGCAGTACAGCTTTGACTGATTGCTGGAGAGTCACTTTGTATTAAGGTCATTCATGTCTTCAAGTACAGAAATGGTCTCTTAATCACCATCATGGGACATGTAACTGTGAAATATGAAAGCATTAGTACGTGAACCATTCAATAGTGATCGATTCCACTACGGCCTGACTTGTGTCCCTTGAGTCCACAGAGGGTTTTCTCAGGGGGAGCAGACGCACACTACAGCAAGACTGTAATGGAGAAATTGAAGCTGAAGTGTGTCCTCTTTGGATGGTCACATACAGTACTTTCTCTAATCACAGTACAGTATATACGTAACCATTTTTACACACTTGTTCATGACCCAAGTGGAAGCCCAGAGAGCGTACTTCCACCCAGACGATCACACATGTTAAGGTTTGCCACGGGTCCTGTCCTCGCAGCGATCTCCGAACATGCTGGAGATGCCATTGCCTAATCATTACTACATATATGACCCTGGACTACAAGCTGAAAGCTGAATAATTAAGCTTTTCAGTGATGTATGGTTTGTTAGGATATGACAATATTTGGCCGAGATACAACTTTTTGAATATCTGGAATCTGAGGGTGTAAAAAAAACATTGAGAAAATCATCTTTAAAGTTGTGCATTTATGTTGGCGATTGTGCTGCATTCACTCACAAAAATACATGTTTTATATATTTACGGTAGGAAATTTACAAAATATCTTCACGGAACATGATCTTTACTTAATATCCTAATGATTTTTGGCATAAAAGAAAAATCAATAACTTTGACCCATACAAAGTATTGTTGGCTATTGCCACAGATATACCTGAGCGACATGTGACTGGTTTTGTGGTCCAGGGTCACATATAAGGAAAGCAGCAGCATTTGATGAGTGCGGTCTGAGGATTCGGTTCTGCAGGGTACACTGGCTTTATTCAAGCACCACAGAGTCAAGTAAAACAGACAGGAACACAAGTAGCCCAGTCAGGGTCCGGTGGGAAAGGAGGAGATGGCACTCAAGCACTCCGTGGACGGGGAACCATGTCTCCATGCAGTGATGAGGGAACCACCACACTCCGGAGAGCAGGGACCGCAGACAGTGGTGAGACAGTAATGCTCTGGCTATGAGACCGGAGGCGAGTATTACAGCCTCCAGATGCGAGGAGACTACAGCTGGCGGTGGATGAGAAACCCAGGGAAGAAGAAGAGGGGTGGAAATGGAGGAGAAGGATGGCGAGGGAGAGGGCGGTGGAAGAGAGCAAACGACTTATTGTATTTCTACCTCCATTTGTCCTGCCGTCAGATTATGATGAGGTGCTTGGAATAGCATTTCCCAATGGCTCTTTTGTATCAACAATTGAGTTGTATCCTTCTTTCGTCCGAGCGTCCAATTCATTATTGACTAATGGGGTAGACCATCAATAGTCTGCACTTGCCCACAGACATGCTTCAAGGACTCATCCCATGACTGCTGTGAAGGGAACCCCACGACGCCATCACCGGATGTAGGCCAGTAAGAGCTGTGTGTGTAAAACACCCTTGTTTGCGCTTCTTCTGCTCGGAGCAGCAAAACTATGCGCAAGTGTACCTGGACAACAGCCGTTTTAAACGCAAAGGGTCGTTACACCATATATTGATTTGAATTAGTTAATAGAAGTTAAATCATAAATAAATTAAATTTTTGATTTTATTTTTGAAAGCATTCTCACTTTACAGCATTTCAACACAAGTGCCAGTGCTTTTCCCAGTGCTGTAGCTTTGCAGGAAGGTTTCTTCAAGCGTCTCGGAGACGTTCCCGCAGTTCTTCTGGATTTAGTCTGTCTCAGTTTCTTCTGTTTCTTCATGTAATCACAGACGGACTCGATGATGGTGAGATCAGATCAGACCGGCTGTTGTCAGACTCCTTGTGCAGACACAAATCTCACTGGATTATTACAATTAATGGCAAAAAGAATGTTTGGAAATGTAAACGGATATTTCCTACTGACACACTACAGCAAAAGATAGAAATAACTGACTTAAAACCATTTTTTTTGGGGGGGGGGGGGGGGGGGGGGGGGGGGGGGGGTATTAACATGCCTAAGACTTTTGCACAGTTCTGTACAACCTTCAATAGTGTTTAAAAATCTGGTCATTTGGTGCGTCCATAGCAACGCTCTGTTTTTCATGGCAACGGTGTGTTATACAGAAATAACACACCGCATTCTACATTAGAATTCAACCAAGTCATGTAATAAATTAACTTAAAACATGTTTGATATCCTTCAGCTGAACGGAATCAAAGTCTGAAGCTAAAAAGCCATAGTTTGTGCCCATCATTCACTAGCCTACTTGAATTTCTGTGAAGTCTTTCCATTCCGACCACCCAAAATCTGCAAACTGGCACTGACTTTACAGCAACTAGTGTTGTTGACTAGTCCAGATTGCATCTGGGCCAAAGTTGCGTAGTGTGTTCCAGCCTTTACTCTTGCAACAATTTCAATTTCACAAACAGGATAAAGCACAGTTCTGCTCATGACTCTCTTGTGGACTTGCTACTTAAGTGCCTCGGATAAAACTCTGATGCAAAAATGTTTCTTTGTTTTTAAAATTGTTTCAAGCTGCTTTCATCTTAACTTTATTTCCAAACAGACTGACAAACTCTGCAACATTGTAATGCTGGTTTGTGTGCTTAGAGATGTGATGGGAACAGAATATTGTTATATTGCTGTTATTAAATGCACATTCAAGCTGTTAGAAGTGTCATCCACACAAAATATACCCCTATTATTTTCTTTTCTTTCCAGAAACATTGAATGGAGGCTTATATTGTGCAGTTGTTTGGTTTGCTTTATAAGTGTTATGCCTTTTTATTGAGAGCAATTTTTGTTGATTTGGAATAATGCATTAGTATTACAGATGTATTTACAGATAAAGAATTTGTCTGGATTTTTTCAGTAAAAGTAAAATGTACCTTTTAAATATGAACAAATGTTATTGTTTGTCTGATGAAGCTACAGCTCCAGTGCGTAAACCTGGATTTCAGCTATTCTGATGGTTCTATAGTAGGTTTAACAAAGTTATATATAAATCTAGTTTGTAAATAACTGCTCAGTAACATCTGCCCACACAAACTCCACGCTTTTACCCGTTTGTCTCTCTTTCCTCAGGGAAAGTTCCGAGAATTCCCAGTGCTGAAGCTCAGACTAATGAGATCCTCTGACAGGTCACAGTGGAGAGTCCTCAGCTTCACATTTACTCACACACAGAGGGTCTCTTTGTCCTTCTCCCTCTCCAGTCCATTTTTTTTCCCTGTGTGGAAGAAATTTAATATGTTCTATATATTTGCATTTTCTTATATTCATAGAATCTTAGTATGTATGTGTTAGGGCTGGGTATTGACACAAATTTCACAATTCGATTCGATTTTGATTCACAAGCTTGCAATTTGATTCGATTTCGATACGATTCGATTCGATTCGATTCAATATTGATTATTTTGGATATCAGGAACAATACATGACAAATTTTCTCAAGGAAAACAAATCTCTTCACTAATGCTGTAAACTATGAGAGTCAGCGAGCCTATAGACTTCATTAGCCTACTATAATATTGAAGGTAAAAATTGTAACAACTGATTTGTATACAAACACTTAAAATACACTTTTATTTATTTTTATAATAATAAAGTTATATGAAATATAAACATTTAAATGGTGGCTGTCATAAAAACCTGCCAGATTTATTCAAACATGCATTAAAAATTGAAAAATATTAAAAATTATAATGAATATATAATATGGTGCATATATTTAGCAAAATGCTCCTCTCTAGAGTTAATTTTTCTCGCTGACTAATGAGTTTATGGTCACTGGATATGGTTTTTCTGAGGTAAATGTGACGTTACATGACATTGTTTACAAGCTGCATTTATGCAATTATGTTTTTGAATTTCGTACGAAAATGGACGTAATTTGAAATCTTGACTTTGTTTCATATCAATAGTAACAAAGCACAAAGATTATTGCGATTTATTGGATGGGATGCGCGTTACAATGTTACATTCATTCATCAACTGAAAACAGGATGACTAATGGATTCTTGGGATTTAAGAATCGATATCGGTTCGTAAAAATGAGAATCGATTAAAATCGAGAAATCGATATTTTTTACCCAGCCCTAGTATGTGTATGACCTTGTGTACGTGACTTGACAAAAAGTTAATGTGTGACTAAGTGTATGACAGAGACAGAGGGTCTGCATTCAATACGATAGACAAATCTAAACAATGTGATCTTCATTTAGCCTCGAGAAGTAACCTTGGGGGAGCCAGTGCTGTAAAGAATGAAGGATGCCCTCCTCTCGTTGTCACAGCCACTCTGTATGACTGTATGATTGCTGATTGCTGGGAATAAATAATCTTTAAAGACAATTGGTACATGTTTGTCTCTTACTCAGTAATAGAAAATTGTTTGCCACCACACCTGTCATCGGAAAAACACTCAAACATGCCTTTATTTCCATGTGTGTGTCCATAATCAGCAGCTGGTGCTTGTTTTGTTGGCTGCAACAAAGACTTTTGTGATGAACCAGAGGGAGTCTCGGCTACCCATAATGCCTCTGCAGCCCGCTGCTTTGTGAGGGCACGTAATTGCTGTCTCCAGATCTCTAGAGTTCATCTGGACTAATGCTTTTCCATTCCTCGACCCATTGTTGCCTCCAGCACTCGCGTCTCGCTGGCACAAACTCTCTGCTCCTCCTTCAGTGCTCTTTTTCACTCGATAGAGGATATAGACGTCTATATCAGGGACTACATCTGTGCTCTCAGAGGACAATCCTGAGCGCAAGGCTTTTTATTACCTGTTGAGGCACCATATAAAGAGGCTTCAGGAAAACATGTCTATTCCAATCTAAAACTGAAATGAATATGAACCGTGCACATTGTGAGGAATATAAAAATACAGTGGCACATAACTCACACTTCTGCAGGATCCTTTCGATTCACCAACATGACTTTTTCATTATGCTTGAAGTCTCAATGTGTTTGAATCAGCTGGCGATCTTTAGTGGATGACGTGAGTTCTCCTGAAGTTCACAGAGGAACAGCAGGTGTGCAGACAACACTCACTGTCTTCATGTTCAACACTACAGCTATTGTTTTAGCAGTTCAAACCCAACAAAGCTCTCTCTGCCAGATGTTTTGATTTGTGCATCTTTCTTTCCCATCAGTGCCACTGGCTTTGATATTGCGTTATGTAATGCAATCATACACATATCACTCCTCGAAAGAAAGTCAGGAGAGACTCCACTCGTCCAGGCTGATACTAGCATCACTAACATCACTATACACACATAAACATAAAAATACTTACAGTGTCGGTCCTTGAATTAGATTGAGCCCCTAATAAGCATAAAAATACATACTGTGGATAATACGATTATTGACAGAATTTCTTTAAAATATAGAGATATTTTCAAATTAGCGAAATGTTAAGCAGAATTCACAACAACACTGTTCAATACGTCACAGAAAACCGCATGTTTGTGTTTGCAAGGCATAATGATCATCAAACACAGTCAGCTGATCTGAGTCTTTCTCACACGGGCCCATCGGCTGCCCATATAAATCACCCTGGCATGGTTATAACTTTCATTAGAGGAAAGTTTATTTAAAGCAGGAGCAGATGAAATGTCTCTTATAAACAATCACTAGGGCTGAGGATCACAGGAGCTGATGACAGTATTTTACATCCCGCACAGCCACCTGTACGCTCTTCCGTGAGGAACGTGATTGCAGGAGAAAATGTGTGGATTGCCAGGCAGAGAACTGAAGAGCGCTCTAATGAAATCCTTCTCAAGGACGCACTTCCCCTAGGAGTCGGCAGGTTATTAAAGATGCAACTGTGTGCTGACAAGTACAGAGGAAAGGAGAACGAAATAAAAGAATCTATTAATATGTGAAATAACACATGAATATTATCCATAAAGTTCAGAAGTAATAAGTGTGAAAGCCTTTCCCTGGTGCTCATCGAGGAAAAGACAGAGGGAATGTCTCTGTTCCAGAACCTAGTGAGCTGCCTATACCTAGAGAGCAAAGTAAAAGTAAAGTAAAGAATAAAATACACTCCTGCCTTCTGAGATACTGCCCTGGTGCTATTTTGCAGTTCCAGAAAACAATTCCACAGACCAGGAAAAGCCTAGTCTAAAGTCAGTCGTTATTCAGATGCTATTTTAAGGGCGCATGCTTGGCCATAATGTAGCGCGTGCACAACACACACACACTTTGCTTCTCTCATCTACACAGACACAGCAGTTCCCATTGTTGCAGACCATACATAATCCTGAGATTTAAGTATAGATCCTTTGAAACAGGAGAAAAATCCTTTGAAATGATTCACAAGTTTGAATTTTTACTTTGTTTAAACCTTAAGATGACATTGATTGTCAACAGAGGGAACAAAATAAATTACATAGGTAAAATTATACAGTTCAATAAATCATATGTTTTCATATGTCCACTTCTCCAAGGTCCAGTTCCTTCTCTCACGTGTCCATTGTGCTTTGGACAGTGATCAGGGGTCATCATGGGCTCTCTGATTGGCTATTCTACCCAGACATAATGTTCTAGCTTATCAGTGCAAGTGGCAAATGTTGAGAAATATAGGCTATGGCTTTAATTTCAATTAGTAATGTCCCTGATATCAAGCAGAATTATAACGTGATGCCGTTCCTTACATTTGTTGAAAATGGCTTATATGGTGGTAAAGACTGTTCGTATTGTCAACCTCTGGAGCTGCTAGAAAGTACACATAATGATTTCATCCCCCTGTGAGCAAGACACGACGAGGGCAAGGAACGAATCTCAACCTTGGGAGAACCCAGGCTACATCTTTTTACACCGTAGTAAAGTGCTTACCGATTTGACTAAAAAGTAAGCCTCCTTAACATTTCTAATACAGCTTTACGACACATGATCATCTCACTGCTCCGGCAATATAAATGAACTGATGAGATTTGATTTTATATTCATAAATCCAGTCTGCCACCTGAAAATTTCAACACATAAATTGATCATCTCTCAGTAAATGGAGTGCCCTTGGATTGTGAGTCTGGATTTTATTTCCACACGATGAGAGAGGTAATGAATTTAAAAATCTTTCAGAACATCTGAAAAACCAGAGTCACATTTGTAGAGGATGGATGATGATGATGATGATGATGACGATGATGATGATGATGATGATGATGATGCCGCTGTTTTGCTGCACAGCATCACTGGTTGGATTTCCATGGAAACCAGGCACAGCTTACACTACAGCACAAAATATATATAAGGAAATGTACTGTATTAACTGCCCAAGAACAAGCAGTGGCACCTAACAATCTTACTGGCACAGGTGTGCTGAATTATACATCACAAAACAGCGACAGCCAAGACATCTTTTTTGTTTTTGTCTGATAAACAATTTATAAGATATCATCGCTGCAGTTGAGAATTTCCTCACTTCCAAGTCTGAACTGAAAACAGAAGCACTACAATTAGATATGGTCAGAAGAATCATTTACACATTGGCAATAACATACTGAGTTGCTGTGATGAATCATTAAACTTGACTTGACTTGAAAGTTCTCATGACATAGTGATTTGAGGACACATTCATTCATACTGACCAGCTCAATAAGTCTCGAATGAGATTGTGACACTTCATCTGATAACATCGTTCCTGCTGTCGGCACTGGATTAATGAATGGATCAGCAATGTGAAGTAAGAGTAATCTGTTGGGGTTCAGTGTTATAAAAAAATAAATCAATTAAGCCACTATTGGTCAGTATATCTGCAGCATGTACACGTGTGTTATCGTTTTGTCTGGTAGTTTCACAAAAACAGTGAAAAACCACGGAAAAAGAGCTGAGATGTGTATCGCAGTGAACACTACTGCTGTAGCTCCAGCGCTGGATCAGCACTCATTATAACACACAGTCGAATAATGAAACGAATCTCCTGCTGGACGATTGGAGATGCTTCACTCTATTAGACACACCCTTGTCAAAAAAGTAAGTCCAGTGAAATGGAGCAGGCCTCATTTCATACAGAAGAGTGCTGCTATCAGAAAAGCACTCATATCCCAGCTGCTCTTAAACCAGCTCACACTAGCGGACCACTCAAGCATGACCCTCTCATTTTGAGACAGTTCCTCGCTCTCCTCCAGCTCTCAAGGATAAAAAGCATCATTGCACTGACACAGAGAGAAAAGGACGGATGGCTGCTCGTCCTCTCAGCGCCTCACTCTACGAACGAGGAGACGGTAGTCTGAAGTGTCCTCAGAGGCAGGAGAGCTTCATGAATGGGTTTAAATTATGCAGTTGTCAGTTAGCTGTCTATCTATCTATCTATCTATCTATCTATCTATCTATCTATCTATCTATCCGTCTCTGTCTGTCTGTCTGTAACAATCTGTCTTATTGTGCATGGCACACTCGTTTTCTTTTGATTAAGTGATGATTAGTACATATACCATGTCAAAATCATCTGTCAATCAACATTCCACCAGTCATGTTTATCTGACCAGGGAAAAGATGAAGGTGGGAGGAGCCAGAGCAGAGATGGGAGCAGCAGGAGGATGACCTAGAGCAGAGACATAAAGGTCCATGGTGGAGCCTGGTGGAAAGATAGAGCGGAACCAAGGAGATGACTGACTGAGGTCATCTGAAGACCTGGAGGGCCATGGCGGAGCTGCAGGTGTGACCAAGGTGGAGGCGTGGGCTTGGCAGACAGGGGCGGAGATGGCGGGAGTTAGGACAATGGAGGAACTGGAGGGAATGAGGAGGCCAGCGGAGCCAGAGCGGTGAAGGGTCGAAGTGCAGCTGTTGACTCGGAAGTCCAAGGTGGAGCCAGAGGGACGAGGGAGCCTGGCAGAGCCTGAGGGATGGCAGTTCATGGTGGAGCCGGGAGAACGTTGAGCCGAGGTGGAGTCCAGCGCTAGGAGGCTTGAGGTGGGTTTGAGGGATTCACAGCTGATGACTGGGAAGCCCCAGGCAGATCTGTACCACTGGAGGAGCTGGGGGACTGAAGGGAGACAGCGGAGATGATGCAGAGGAACTGGATGGCTTTGACGATGGAGGCTGTGTCGAACCATCTGTGACGAAGGAGACCTGAGGTTAGACGATAGAAGCTAGATGATGAAGTCAACTTGGAAATGGGCTTAACCAGCGATGACTTAGACGGCTTGGAACTGGGCTTTTTCAGCGATGACTTAACTGCCTTCAGACTGTATAGGACCAGCGGTGACTGTAGCATAGCAAACACCCCATCCAGCTTATCACATATTAATTCCTCATCCAATATCAAATCAGTCGAGCTCCAGCTTTCATTACGCACCTCAGCCAAGGGGAGTGTAGGTGGGGCTCCAATTCATCCCCTCAAACTCCATTAAAATGCCCTCCATGATGGACGTTGTTGCCAGCTCATTGAACTCGGGCTCCAGGACGAAAATAGCCTCTTGCGATTGCTCTGGCTCAGTCTTCACGGCGTGCTCGGGCTCCGAGTCAGTGGTGGGCTCTGGCTCTTGCTCCGTTTTGGGCATGGTTGACGGCTGGCTGGGCTCTGGGTCTGGAGTGGGGCTGTAAGTTCTTCCTCCATGGGGCAGACAGTGAAAGGCAGGGCAGCCCCCTAATAGTCGACTAACCGTTAGTCGATTAGAAGAGGCTTGGTTGACCAAAAATGTATTAGTCGGTTTAGTCGCAGAAAAAAAACCTCCACAGGAAGTGGTGAAATCATGCAGGCTGTAACGGACAGATCGTTCACGGCAGAAAATCCAAACATTCGCCTAACATTCATCAACCTAAAATATGGCTTATCACAGTAGTTGTAACTTTACGTTAGTAGTAGTAAAGTCCACTCGCTCTAATGCTAACCTAGACACGAGAAATATATCTATAGAAAGCTTGAAATGTCTACCTTTAAATGAACCAATTCAAATGGAAAATAAATATTCTCAGATTATGTAATCCATATGAAATCTGCATATAGGCGCGTCCACTACTGCGGAGATGACGAGTCAGCATCGTTGACTTAATCTCTGCAGATGAAAACACAAAAAACATTATCAATAAATCATTAAAATCTTTAGACAGTCTCCTTCTGTTTTTTTGACAACACATTCATAATCATTGCGTTTGCTGCTGAGCTGTGGCAAGCTTTATGCATGCGTTTGAGTGCTGATTAGGCTATGTATTTTATATAGGCCATTAAAGGCTCATTATAATGATTTATGGGTTATTAATATAAACCCTTGATTAATCGACTAATAGCTTAAATCAGGGATGGGCAACTTCGGTCCTGGAGGGCCACTGTCCTACAGGGTTTAGCTCCAACCCTGAAAAAAATCACCTGCCTGTAATTTTCTAGTAATCCTGAGGACCTTGATTAGCTTGTTCAGGTGTGTTTGATTATGGTTGAAGCTAAACTCTGTAGGACAGCGGCCCTCCAGGACCGAAGTTGCCCATCCCTGTCTTAAATGAACAATTACTAGTCAACTAGAAAAACCTTTAGTTAAGGGCAGCCCTAGTGAAAGGAGAGTCGCACTTACACCAGCACCCATTCCACATACTCTATTAAGCTCCCTAAAGGACCTTCCACAGCAGGCGTGCCTTCAACCACTCGTTGAGGACTGGCGGGACAGAAAACACACAACAAGCAGTTGGGATAGTGGGTGAGGCACACCAGGTCAAGAAAATCCCTTGTGTGATCCCCCTGATCCAGCAGGAGGAGGTGAACAGCACGGATATCTATGATATTTTCGAATTAAAAATCTGTCAGGGGTTGTGTGTAGTTAAAGCCAAAGATGATGTGTGATGCAGAATAAATGTTAAAGGATTAGTTCACTTTCAAAAAAATGTTTGCTGATAATTTACTCACCTCGATTTTATCCAAGAAATCCATGTCTTTCTTTCTTCAGTCGTATAGAAATGAAGGTTTTTGAGGAAAACATTCCAGGATTTTTCTACACAGAATGGACTTCAATGGCAACCAACTATACCAATGTTCAAAGAAGGTTCAAATGTCCATCTCAGTGCAGCTTCACAGTCTCGACACGATCCCAGTCGAGAAATAAGGGTCTTATCTAGCGAAACGATCTGCCATTTTCAAAAAAGTAAATATATATATATGTACTTTTTAACCACAAATGCTCTTCGTGTACATCTCTGAGATGCGCCACGCATTGCGTCATCACGTTGGAAAGGTCACGCGTCACGTCATCTATCTAAGTTATTTGTCTGTGTACTCCGGTTCAAAAAGGAAGGGAAGGGCGAAACATTTTCTCCTCCAACTTCAAAATCGTCCGACATCTTTGTTTTAATTTATTATTATTATTATTTTTTTCCGACGTGATGACGTAATACGTGGCACATCTCAGAGATGGTAAAAGACGGGCATTTGTGGTTAAAAAGTACATATATATATATATTTTTTTTTTTTTTTTTAAATGACAGATCGTTTCGCTAGATAAGAGCCTTATTTCTCGACTGGGATCGTGTCGAGACTGTGAAGCTGCACTGAGATGGACATTTGAACCTTCTTTGAACATTGGTATAGTTGGTTGCCATTGAAGTCCATTCTGTGTAGAAAAATCCTGGAATGTTTTCCTTAATTTCTTAATTTCTTTTCGACTGAAGAAAGAAAGACATGGATATCTTGGATGACATCGGGGTGAGTAAATTATCAGCAAAAACATTTTTGAAAGTGAACTAATCCTTTAACAACAGATTTTTAATAACACAAATAGCAAAAGCATACACATACCAACATAATGTTAACACAATTCTGTCAATCATTAATCAATCAATCAATCAATCAATCAATCAATCAATCCTTATTACCTCATGACACAGTCATGATTTCATTTCAGTGTTTTCCTCTTAGCATCCTCCAAAACATACACAATATTAACGAGTGCTTAAATTACACCTCTCTCTTATTATTCCACAAGAAAATCCAAGTCTGGAGGAGCTCCAAGATATGCTTCAATAAATGTAATTGGAAAACATTGGAGTAATTTCCCACTCTGCCAGCTGAATGGCTTCGTTTCTCTCGTCTCTTTTGCAGGTGGTATAAGACATGCAAAACGTTTTTTTTTAAAGGCACATCAATATAAATATACAGGACTCAGTAGTGTTTTCATTACACATCATTCACACAGTTTGCATTATGAGTGAGGATTTTTGACATTTGATATGTTCCAAATTGAAATCCATTAGAATTTTTCTATCCAAAGCAACCTCTTTGTGTGTCCTAAACCCACAGCTGCCTAGTGGAGGCAGATGTCGAAATAAAACTTCCTGGTGCTGTAAATAGCCCAGTTAGAGCTGATGCCCATCTAAACTAGACAGCCGATCACTAGGTGCTTGATTGTATTAACCCTAACCCTATCCATCCATCCATCCGGGGCCGGGTCGCGGGGGCAGCAGTCTAAGCAGAGACGCCCAGACTTCCCTCTCCCTAGACACTTCCTCCAGCTCTTCCGGGGGGACACCGAGGCGATCCGAGGCGCTCTAGATCTAGATCTCTAAGGGATCGCCCAGCCACCCTGCGGAGAAAGCCCATTCCGGCCGCCTGTATCCGGGATCTTGTCCTTTCGGTCATGATATTTTTGTTTTATTGCATGTATTCACATGCAGTTGCGAAACTAGACCATTGTGTTACATGCACATAATTGGACGGGTACATTTAAAATCACAGTCATTTAACCATAGAATTAACCGTGGTATTTAACATCTGAAAATGTTTTTAAATAAATAAATAAAAAAATAGTAAAAATTATCAACATTTTCAACATGACCAAATTCAAATGTCATCTTCTTCCCAGGTGGATATTTTCAGCTTTTATTTGACTTTATTGTAGCTATGAAGACAAGCTCTCACTAATCCACAGACTCCAGCAGACTCAAACATTAACTGAATACTAATATCATCTGAGACTGATCGCCTCCGACCTGAACGGCGCAGTGGGAATGCGTGTGAGTCAGCGTTCTGGGTGCAATTCAGCTAAAGATGAGAATGGCCATCTGGCCACAGTCTGAGCAGAAACATCATGAACAATATCCCTCCATTGAGTCTGAAGTTATGTGGAGGGGGTGGTGGAAGGAGAGAGAGAGAGAGAGAGAGAGAGAGAGAGAGAGAGAGAGAGAGAGAGAGAGAGAGAGAGAGAGAGTAATGGGCTGTTAGTAATCACAAGGTTTGTGTGTTTGTGTCGAGAGGAAAGGCAAAGCAAATCCTCGTGTTCTGCTTCTGTGATCCAAACCTGATGTGGCTCCAGCTGTGTTGTGATTGTGGTCTCTCTATAACATCTCAAGCTGGTATGAAGTTTAATACATCTTCATTGTGTATCGAGCATGGACCATCAGCTGGAATCTCACAACCTTTCTGTTATCAGCTGCTCAAATATTAACACGCCAGTCATGCACAGCCAAATATTGACACTATTTAAAGGGTGAGTTTGAAACCAGCATCGTTTCCCTTCTTCTGAAGAACACAAGTGGAGATGCTTTGTTGGATATTCTTCATGCAATGAAAGTGGACAGCTGGTTTTTATAGAAAAAATATACCATCACAATTAAAGTAGAACACATTGGCTGTGTGCTTCATTTGAGTCTTCTGCAGTCATTAACTTACATTTCCATCTGTTCCTCACACATCATATGAATTCAGAAGACTTCTAAAGTGCATGAGCTGTATGGACTAAAAAGAGTTTATACTAAACTCTCACTGTTGTAAGTTTCATTGAATCTTCTCTTGTTCATGTTACTGAACGAATGTGTAATCATGTGAACTTAAATTAAATGAGTTTTAATGAAATAGTGTCTTGTCTGTCTTACAGTAATATTAATGTTATTAATGTTAATGTTAATGTTAATGTTACATGTTAATTAATGTTAAACGCCACGCCAATATTGATCGTCCTGATTGCGATCTCCGCCCGCAAGACATGGGCATCGGCTGCTCTCACTGTAGTGGAGTGGATGGCCCGAAACTTGAGGGGACGCCGGGTTAACTGAATCGCAGAGCCGAGCCTGATGGTCTGAATGAGCCAGCGAGACGGACTGGGGAGCGCTAGCCAGGCTCGCCGAGACCATGCAAGCGGGACCAGAGGGACCGTAGGCGTACCCGGAGTGGGGCAGCGAGGTGGAACACAGGGGCTCGGCTCGGGAGGCTCTCTCTGGGAGGCGGCCCATAGCGGAGTCTGAGTGTGCTGAGCAACTCTTACCTGGTTCCACAGGGCAGGAGGTGCAGGAGGCGGCTTGGTTGCGTTCTCGAACCGCACACTGCTCCCCGCTGGCGACAGAAGAGGCGGATGAGAGTGGTGAGGATTCTCTCCCCCCACTGCTCTCCAGGCCCTCTTCCGACCCAGAGACGGAATAAACTGCTCTTTTATTGAAAATTTGGGTGCAATCGCACCTTCTGCTCATTATATACCCGCGCTGCGTGGCTGAACAGCTGATGCAAATGATTTCACGCCAATGTGCATTGGCTCGTTTTAGTTTCACTCGAAGAAGTTTGGCCTCTCTAGCGAGATTCCTATCCGTCAGTCATGACGTATGTCGAGAGTGGCCGTCTGATAAGGGAACCTTGTTTTATTTCGCCGTTTTTCCCAAAGCCTGCTTGCCTAAGTTGATCTATGTTAACGTGAACCAACCATGATTATAGATGCAAGATATTGCAAGATATTGTATCATAGACATGTATACATAGGTCCCTCATTAGCGGCGGCTTACGTATAGCGGCCCATTGAAACGTCCGCTAATGAGGCGTGATCTTTTAAGTGATTGAGTGATCTGTACTGTGTAAAGTGGAATAGAAATAGTAAATGTGACTTGACTTGACACGTGTTGTTCTGACGATGAGTAAAATGCATCAGCTGATAAACACAATTCAGGACGTCCCTTTAAGCACATTGTTGATATAAGTGACTGAAGGCCAAAAATAACATGCAAAAGACTAATGTTTGGTGGTTACCAGTCTGCATGAAAGGTGCAATTTTTTCACAGTCTATATTGATTTTATTTGTCTTGGAAGACAGGAGTGTGTAGGACACTCGAGGGGACCTCCTTTAACAGCCTGTGGGTTGTGACTACAAACCCACTGGAACAGGGTTGAGTCTGGTCAGTCTCTGGACAGGAGATCTTCTGTGAAGCTAAGGTTGCTCTTGAAGGACGCTAGCAGGGGCTTCATAGCACTAACACCACAGTACAGACACCATACTGGAATAAAGCCCCTTTCTCTGAAAACTAGATCCCCACATGTGCCCTGACTGCACGTGCCCTTACACCACATTGAGTCTGAATTTACACTTTCCACTGCAGAAAGAAAGTCATATGGATTGGGAAGAACATGAGGGTGAGTAAATGATGACAGAACTTTAATTTACTCAATTTTCTTTCAGTCCTGTCCTGTTCACCATATAACTGCACAGCAGCCGTAGACATCAACGCTTAACGTTAGTTTACATGTCACCAATGAATCTACTAATGGAAGTAGAATACATTTGCTTAGTAAAATGTAATAAACAAATGTGTTTATTATGTGGAAACTGATTTATGCGAGCAATAAAGCCCTTGATGCGTTGTTGTGAATTTAGAGCAGACTTATAGTGATGTGCGATCATTTGTCTTCTTAATATCAGCACAAACCATCCGTATCAACACCGTTTCTCTGTTCACTCATAATGTACACTTTCTGACGGTGACATTGCTCTAGGAACAGATGTATGATTTCATTATACTTTACCCAAAACCTGACACCATCTCTGACATCTCTATCAGATCTAGATCTGCGACAGCACATTTCCAATACATTAGAAAAAACGCATGCTGTGGTTTATCAGAATTAGGACATAAAATGTAGAAATTATGACGCACTAAATCTTAACTATGAGACATACTAAATCAAAATTATGACTTAAAGTCATGATTATTTTTTTATCTCAATTATGATTTAGTATATTATAATTATGAATTATTATGTCATAATTTCAACTTTTTATGTCATCGTTTAATTTTTTGTGAGATTTCATGGTGTGTGAACGTCATTATTTATTCCATCATTCGCTCTCATTCAAATGAATTGCGTTTCATGGAGAAAAGTGAAGTAAATTAGGTTTGAAAAACAATAGAACGGTTGTTGAAAAGACAGCAAATGTAAGTGCTAAATCCTTCATTGCAAGCATTTTATTTTCATCAAAACACTCCTGTTTCAAATCGAGGAGCTTTTGCATGTGAGCTGAACATGATGACCACTGCAGGACAGAGACATCTCCAGATAAACCACAATGTAGGCTCCAGATGTCATGAAAATTAATAAATTAAATGGAAGCAACTGGAACAGTCTTTGGAGATTTGGGCTTGTTACTGCAACACAACGCATGTGCTCTCAGTGTGTGTGACAGGATGGGCTGTTGTCCACTAACCCACAGCCGTCTGATGTGTGTGTCTTTACGAGAGCGAACAGAGTCTGGCTGTTTTCCTTCCAGTGTCACAGAGTGTAAATGCAACATGACAGAAGCTCTGCCAGACGCCTGTGGACTTCAGTGGCTTGTGCTCATCAGCGTTTAGATGACGCTCCCCATCGACAGACCGAGAATTACACCGCACTGTCTGTGTGTGTGTGTGTGTGTGTGTGTGTGTGTTTACACACGGCCTCATTAGTCACAGAGTGTCATGTTAGGGATCAGACATGTCATTTCAATGCTTTGGCAATGCAAAATGTACTTTTGTCATGCCAATAAAGCTATTTGAATGGAATTGAACTGAATAGCAGCAGTTCTGCATCATTCCGCTTTACACAGCACTTAGGAACAATATGATTGACTATATGTTCATGTCAATATGAACATGTCTTTATAGGCTGACTGTTTGTCTCTTGTTGTGACTATTGAACCCACAGATCTGCTCAGGTGTCTTCGCTTGCTCACCATTCCACTCCTCGGACTGGATACGTGCGATATTCTCCTCAGGTGAGCCTCCCCGAGAAGCCCTGAGTTCCTCCAGCGCTGTTGACGTCGACGCCAGAGTTATGCCACCGGCAGCTTTCGTGTTGGCTAGGTGCCTCCATGTGCATCATTCCCCCTCTGGGAGATCCCCACATGTGTATCTCCACTGTAAGCCTCTCTGAGCGTGTGTCTTTCCCTTGGCAAGCCACCTTGTCACCCCTGGGGTTGCAACATTCCACCCTGCGGGCTGGACACCCCAGTGTTCTCCATATCTCGGGGTCATATGTGTATTCTGTAAGTCCTCCCTTCGGGCAGGCATTGTGTTGCATATTTCCACTGAGATATGCTTCCCAGTGTACCTTGGTATTCCTGTGTTAAGTAGGAGTCCTAGTCCAGACTTATGCAGGGCACTGGAAGACAGCCGAGGTGGCGTGATTAGACTGGGAACCCCATTCGTCGTGACTGACGTAACTCGTAGTGACCACAAAAGGGAACATCTCGGTTACGTGTAGGTCCCTGAGTAGGGAACGAGAGTTACATACGTAACCGAGACGTTTGCTTTGCTGATTGCTAGACGTGATTGGCAAACGGTTTGCCAGAATATGCCCTGACCAAACACTCAGAACGCCATACCGATCACCCAATCCAACTTAGCAGTGTGGCAGGGAGTTTTTCACAGCCAAGATACACATTTTCTTCTGATATATGAAGAGCATTCATAATGATATGGCTATGTATTAAATGCTGAAATGCTCGTCTTTAGTCTAGACTTTAAGTTGACACTCATCCTCACTCATGATAGCAAAGATATAAAAAGCAATTATAGAGTCTCCTGAGGTGTTGTTCTGAAAGATGTCTCTGTCTGATTGACAGCACACACGGGATGTTGTTGACTTAATGACAACTTAATGACATATTCAGAGATTGGTTCTGTTCTGAAAAGCTCATAAACTACAGCATAGAAAATTATAACTGTGTCTGACAAACACAAACTCCTTTCTAATGGTTTGAAATACAGGGAATAGTTTTATTAGCATTTTAATAAACCAGAGACATATCTCTAAAATACATAATTATTGCAATATAAAACAGAAAATTACAGAGAAAAGAGAGATCAGGTGTTGTATCACCATGAAGCAATTAATTTTGTAATAATGACCATCTGAATGTACATTATCCCAAAGAGAGTCAAAACACAAGCACAGCTAAAGTATAGCAAATAGTTTTCCTGAATGAGCACTTATATTGTGTGGCCATTATTATTCAGGAAATCTTTTAATGCTGAATGCCACAATTGATATTACAGTATCATGTATTCCACAGAGTAATAACATTATTATTAGTATATATTTTTAAAAAATCTATCAGTCAACAATGTTTCAATAACTACAACTACGGTGACTACGTACGATTTGTCTAAACCCCAGTGACTGGTACAGTAGGTTTAGGGGCAGGTAGGTCATTCGTACGAATTCTTAGCCACCTCATCAAATACGTACGAATTGCCGTGAGATTGGGTTGATATTACACACTAAAGAAAAGGTAAAAAAAAAAAGAAAAAAAAGAAAGTGTAATAGGTCACCTTTAAGCAGTTTTAGAGGACGGGAAACCCTCACCTGGATCGCATGCAGCAAGTGAGTCCTGCACTACTGTAACTGAGAGAAAACACCGTAACGCTAATCTAATTTATTGAGATTCAGATCTCGTACTCATTCTCATGTAACACACTGTACCTCAGCTACAGCACAGAATCAAATTAAATACATTACCAGCATGTGATGAATACAAATTTGATAGATAATAATGAGGCAATGTGTCAGTACATTAGACAAATCCAAAAGCACACACAGATAGAGCGGGTTTGTTGAACAGTAATGAAGCATCTGCGAATCTAAACATGTTCTTATAATTACACTTGTCATTATGAGCCCTTTAAGCTGCAGATTTGGATGGTTTCCCTCTCACCCTGGTAATTACATTGCCCCTTTTCTTTTCTTTTCTTTTCTTTTTTTTCCTCCTGGGACTTTTTGACAGCTGAGATAATTCTGCATTGAATCTAAATCAAAGCTTCTACTTAAAAGCACACAACAGGCTTAATTAAAGCATAGAGCACAGCTGAATATAAATAATGTGTGCTTTTGAGGAGTGAGATATTTGCAACAATGAATATTAATTATGCGTAAACCTTGTTTTTTAATAAGTCAGAGACACATTGATAGCAAAGAGAGAATGATAATTCTCATTTTATTGTTCAGCTTTTTCCATTCTTACAAGCCAAGCAGGATGACCCTCTAAACCAGGGAGATCTGGAGATCTAGCTTTCTGCAAAGTTCAGGTCCAGTCCTGATCAAACACACTTGAAGCAGCTGATTAAGACCTTCAGGAGGCATGAAGGTCTTAAGGCCTTCAAAAAGGCGACAGTGGCAAGGAACCCAAACTCCATCGGTGACAGAACGGAGAAAGAAACCAGGCTCAGTCGGGGGGCCGTTCTCCTCTGGCCAGATGAACGAACATGGTGTGGTTTAATTCCAGGCTGCATCACAAGTATTCGTATTGTGGATTGATATCATTCGGAATACTTCATCCAGTTCCTTCTTCTTGAGATCGGGATACGCCAGCATTTGTTGGGGGGAGTTGAAGCTGGCTGTGCAGCGGACTTGTCTTGTTCTCGTGGTCTTCGCTGAGGATCTGTGCCGTTGGCAGTTTATTTGACGAGGTCTTCACAGGGCTCTGTCTCCAGTGCTCGTCTAGTTGTCATTGTCAAGACAACCTGACCATGTGTGATCCGGTGTCACATGAGGAGGAGGCGAGGAGACGTGGAGTGAGATTTATGGTAAAGTGTCTCTGTCACGATCCACACACAAAGGAACGGGAAAAGGAAAAATCCAAGTGCAGTAAAGATTTATTAGGGTAATCCCAAATCGTAGTCTTCCAGGCAGAGGTCAAAATCCAAATAATCAATCCAAGAAACAAGAACACAAACAGGAAATACAGGGAACAGAAGTGGCGTGATATAAGACAAGGAATCCGTGACAAACACTAGACAGGCAGGGTATATATAACAAGAACTAACAATGAATAACAGGGAACAGCTGGGTACAATGAACAGTGATTGGTACTGACAAGGATTGTGGGGAATGCAGTTCATGAATGGGATGACACCGTGGAGACGAGGACCTCTAGTGGACACCAGTGATACACAAACAGACACTGTGACAGTCTCAGTCAGCACTCGAGGGTGTTTGCATTGCTGCACTGTGGGAACTGTGAAAACACTTCGCTCCTGTTTTGCTTTCTCCTCGAGGGAGGGAAGTTGAACGTCTGCTCCCCATTGTTCTCATTTGGCATTTGCCGAGGCAGCACACGGACTGAGATTGTGGGGCTAGCCGTTTCATTTGATGCATCAGGGCTGGGCAGGACTAGCGGGGTTGGGAGAAACAGGGATATATCCTTTTCAAACACCTTCAAATTTCTTCCAGAGTCCATACAAAACTACATCTAATTTAGTGGGTAAAGCATATACGGCAGCAGGTCAGGCTTGCTTACATACAATGGCATATCAGGCTGATCTGCTGGGGGATTTGGATAAGAGCGAGGGGGTAGGACCACAGGCCAAAGATCTGTCTCTCAGGGCCACCAAGGAGACCGCCAGAGCAATAGGATGGTCTATGGCAGCCCTGGTGGCCACTAAGATGCACCTTTGGTTAAACCTGGCCGAAATAAAGGACATAGACAGAGCCTTTTTCTTAGATGGCCTGTTAACCCTGTTTGCGTCTCAGCACACGACGCACTGTCCACTTTGGTTTTCACTCACACGTGGTGTCATCAGCGTCAGTGGGATCCGGTTAACTCCCGAGTTCGTACTGTGCTTGAGTTCTTAACCCAGGAAAAGCTGAATCTTCTCTGCGAGCGCTGGACACTTATGTCCACAGAGCTGCCCTGTGGAGAAAATCAGATCAGCTGTTTGTCTGTTTGGATCACCTAAGAAAGGTCTTCCAGCTTTTAAGCAGACGATCAGCAAGTGGATAGTCGAGGCTATTTCTCTTGCTTATGAGTTCTCTGGCCAGCCGTCACCTTTGGTGGTCAGAGCTCATTCTACTAGGAGTATGGCGGACTCCAAAGCCTTATTATCAGGGGTTTCCCTACAGGAGGTGTGTGATGTGGCGGGCTGGTCTTCCCCGATCACATTTGTGAGGTTCTATAGCCTGGACCTGGACCCTGCACCCTAAGCATCATCTACGCAGCTTCTCGTTCCCTTCTCAGGGAACTAGGGTTACAGTCGTGACCTGAGACGATTTCCATAGAATAACTTTTTTTTTTGTAAAGAGTCGAACTGCCTCGGGCATGGATCTAAACATAATAGTAGCTTATTACTGTTATCTGGGCTTTCAACAAAAGGAAATTCTACAGGTGCAAATCTACTGCTTATGACTTAGTTGCCAACAGTTTCTCATACAGGCAACTGTAAGTACGGCGTTTGGGTATTATCGTTCCCAAAGCATCATCGACGCAACTCAAGTTCCCTCGAAAGGGAACGTATCAGGTTACGACTGTAACACTAGTTCCCTGAGAAGGGAACGAGACACTGCATCACCCTGCCATACTTCCTGCATCCCTGTGATCGACTTGCTTCGGCTAAATTGAAGCTAACGCCGGACAGACAGGATGTGCTTTTATCCTTTCCTGGTCTGACGTCACACGCCCGTGACGCTCACTCTCGCCATTGGACTAGCTGACATACGTGCTTCAGACGCAGTCACGCAGGGGCGTTCCCAATGTGTCATTGACGCAGCTTCTCGTTCCCTTCTCAGGGAACTAGGGTCATAACCTGAGACGTTTTCCGAGACTTTTTTTTTGTAAAGAGTGGATCTAAACATAATAGTAGCTTTTTTACTGTTATCTGGGCTTTCAACAAAAGGAAATTTTACAGGTGCATTGCATTGCCATTTGTTTTAGGACGTTACAAAATATAAAACTTTTCAGACTGGATGCGGTAGCCAGCTTTATACCTGAAGAAATCACATCATCCGGCCAAATGACTGGAAACAGAATGATGCACTTAAAATATATCCAGAAAGGATTTACAGAGACAGTACGGTTACTGTTAAGTGTTCTCGAATTGTGGTACCTCCTCCGACGGAGTCTTCGTGCTCGTCTATAGGCAACGCCATATGGGTCGAGAACGCTTAACAGTAACCGTACTGTCTCAATAATGTTTCAATAATATTGTGCTGTCTGAAATGGGTCACTCATTTTTGAAGGGTTTTGATGTTGCTAGAACCCTTCATCTTATGCCTAAGTTTAATGACAATGATTTGGACACTTTCTTTAGTTTATTTGAGCGTTTGATGGGATGGAAAGATGCAACTAACATTATTGTTGCAGTGTGTGTTTCAAGGTAAAGCTCAGAAAGCTTATTCTACACTTAGGGCCCTATCTTGCACCCGACGCACAGCGGACTTTTCCCTCCACAGACGCACGTCGGTAAATTAGGGAATGAACTTGCGCTCCCGGGGGCGGTTCAGCGAAAAGAGGAGGCGTGTTCCGGCGCAGACGTTCCCTGGTGCTATTTTGCAGTTTCAGAAAACAATTCCGCCACAGACCAGGAGAAACCTCGTCTAAAGTCAGTGTGTTATTCAGAGGCTATTTTAAGGGTGCATGCTTGGCCATAATGTAGCGTGTGCACAACACACACACACTTTGCTTCTCTCATCTACACAGACGCAGCAGTTCCCATTTTTGCAAATCATTCATAATTACAAGGAAAAATATTCCACACGAGGGAAATCATTGTTGTGTCCATGAAGATGTGAAAAAATAGGCATAAATCTAGCTTACACATTTACCCAAATTATCATACGCCTGTTTAACCGAAGCTAATCTGGGTGTGTTTCTCCATCCCCAATGTCACTCTCTGTGTTTTACGGCCCTGACGAGAGCGTCGGTCTCCTCGGCTGTGAACCGCTCCTGGCGAATCCGCCGTTATAATAGCAATCCGCCATGAAACAAGCGCGCCTGCTCTTAAAGGGAATGTGAGATGACGCTCTGATTGGTTTATTTCACGTTACGCCCAAACCACACCTATGAGTAATGAAGCGACTTCAGACCAACACATTTTAGATTGCGAACCCTAACCGAGATCCGCCCACAAAGTTACTTGTGTTTCGCGTTTGATACTTGCGTTTCAGATCGTTAAAATAGGGCCCTGTGATTCCCATTTCATTACAATGACAGGCCATTTGTCAATTTAGCAAGCATTACAAACATTTCATGTCATAAATATTTCTGGAATATAACATGTCTGACAGATTTGGATCACTGAATGGATCAGTTTGCATATGATGGCTCATTCAGTGAAAGAATGTTTAAAAGTTGTGAAGAGTTTGACAATTTCACTGAGAATCAACTCATCAGTTTTGATCAACAAGCTATGTGCATTTAGTTATTGTGCAAATTGTAGACAATTGTACGTTCTCTTTTGCACACGTGCCAAAACACATGCAATTTGCTTCCAGTTTTGCTTTACAGTCAATCCTATTGAGGAATGTTTTTCTGCCTGGAGATGGAAAGTTTATGACCGAAATCTCCAAGCTATAGAAGACGCATGTGGAGATATACTGTAGCAGTTGATGAATGGAAAAGAAGTGTTTTCCATTCATCAGTGTTTTACATTGAGCACATCAGTGTTCAACTGGTTCTTATAAATGTCTATTCATATGATGGTTTGTGTGAGTCATTTGAAAACAAAATACCATTTTGAGAAGAAATGTTTTGAATGTAAAGTTTCATTTTGCAGGAGAACTGAGAGGATTTGCCCATTGTGTGTGTGTGTGTGTGTGTGTGTGTGTGTGTGTGTGTGTGTGTGTGTGTGTTTGATTTGTGTGTGTGTGTGTGTGTGTGTTTGATTTGTGTGTAGAGTTCTGAGAGTATGAGGCATGCTTTCAGAAAATGTGTGTAAACAATCGAGAAAAACTGTTAATCAATAAGAAATTCAAATCTGATGTGAACAAGAAACGAACTGTTCAGAGATCTGAACTTATTGATTTGAGAGAAAAAGGTCTCATTTGAGAATTGAGCGAAAGCGATTGAGAAAAACTGTAACTAGACAGGACAAGGACTGTAAGAACACAGGGGGTATGTACTAGAACTAATGAGGGAACTAATAAGCTAATTAATTGGACGACAGGTGTAATGAACCAAACAGACACAGACTAGAAAAACTAGAGCTGTGTCCGAAATCGCCCCTATAGCCTTAAACAGGGCACTAGAGGGAACAGCCATGTGTAGTGGTGTCCCAAATCATAGCGGACATTATCGAGTGCACTCATTCAATCCCACAATGCACCGCGATAACGAGTGTTCAACCGATGTACGCTAGAGAATACCCATAATGCACTGTGAGGGTCGTGCTGAATGAATTTCCGTATCTGACCAGAAGATGGCGCCGCAGCTGAATCATCCATTTTCCTAACCGCTGGTCCAATGTGGCTACAGCGTAATATCATACAGACATAAATTCCTTTTTAATTGCTAGTTTCCATGATAGAGTTCAAGATAAATCTTTTAATTACTGCTGGAGCTGCCAGTTTGTTAAGTTTCAAATGATTATTAAACAGCAAGCACAAACTATACAAAAGCAGCGTTATCAATGTCCGAATTCACTCACTCGTTTTCATTCACTCCCTCAAGTGGACTATATTAGTGGAGTAATGTAGGGAATAGTGAATGAGGGTATAGGGGGCGATTCTGAACACACCATAGGACAACTGACAGGGCACAGAGGTAAACCGGACAGAACCAAAGACATTGAAACAAAGTAAAAACAGAGCATGCATGTTACAATTTCAGCTTATTTTTAAATAATATATTTTTAAATAAAGTTTAAAATTTGTATTAATCAATTAATTATTATTTTTTACTTTTTTGCTTCAAATCAAAGTTTGTAGTGTTGTGATTCACCTTGTAGCTGATTGGCTTGGTTCATGGCTTATAACTATTTGCTGAAGACTTTTTTTAAATCTCTATGGCAGAAATGAATGGAAAAATTACAAAAACAATATTGCTCATGCAAACTGTAAGAAGAGTTTTGAAGATGTGGCTTCAGTAGTGACTTTATTAGCGATAAAAAAAATGTTCACAAGTTGGTTTGCCCATATACCGGGTGGAGCTGGGGAGGAGGAGGGACGCCAGAACAGCCGATGCAGGAGCGAGGTGAGCGGCTGCTTATGCTCTGGCGGTTAACTGAAGGATTAGATGGGTTCACTCCTCTCGAAAATACGTTTAGGAACTTGACTAAGACAGCAGTCACTAATTATATAATGGTAGATTTGAAATGATCAGGACCATAACTCATTTTTATTTTATTTTACTTTTTTCATGTTTGCTGTTGCATTGCTGTAAATCCACCAGTAACCTATAATACAGAATCACATATGTTGTGAAAGATGGCATTTTTTAAATATAGATTTCATATTTTATAAAAACCGTTTAAGACATTATAGTCAAATCTGTGTCAATAAACAGTATGTTGCCTTTGTGACAAATTACACTACTCTAATATTTTAAAATATTTTTGGTGGAAATGTTCATGAGTTGGTTGTTGTTGTTGTTGTAAAAAATTTTAAATGGACTTTCAGACATAACCCCATCCTCAGAAATATTAACATGTGACAATCTAGACCCATAATGTTGCAAATGTTAGTGATACAAACTGAAAGGCTGAATTGATGAATGAACATGAGTGTGTGTGAGTGTCTCAGTATTTGGTGTGTGTCTGTAGCATGAGCTTCACCATGATCAGTGTCACTTATTTACTGACATTGCATTAGAATAGACACATAGAAATAATGCACAACCTGAAAGATTTACTCATTTCACGTCATAATGTATATTTTACATTTTTCAAGATCATAAATCTTTGTTTATTGCCAGGTTTAAATAAAACAAAAAGCCACATTTGTAATGCGGTCTTAGACTTTAGGTTTTTTTTTTTTTTTTTTTTTTTATGTATTCATCGTAAGTAATAGGCTATAAACAGCACACAGCAGTTAGCATGCGATGTTCGAGTCGCTGACTAGCGGATAATAAAGCGTGTTATCAGCAGCATCGTGACGTGTAATCTCGTCTCCATGGTTGCCAGCCTCAGCTGATGTGAGGAGCCTCTGCTGGTTCACACCGCGCGCAGGGCTTCACGGGCTCGGACAGGTGATGATGATGATGATGATGATGATGATGATGAAGATGAAGCTTTCAGAGGCAGATGTCCAGGTGTGTGCGCGAGATTCATAGACACACACCTGATGAACCCGCTCGGCAGGGCCAGTTACACACCGACGTGGATACACAACCGTCGACTCTTCTCCATGGATGATCGGATTCAGCAGAAGTGCGCGGACGCTTGAGATCATGCAGGTGAGTCAAAGTTCCTCGCTCCGATAAACCATAAGATGTGGTTTCTTAGCTCTGGATTGCATTGAAACAAAAAACTTCACAGTCTGACTTTTCACAATATGATTCTTAAGGGAAAATGGGATTTTGTACACTTTTATCAAGTGTTTGTCCCGTTTAATGTCATGATGACACACGGGAGAGCTTCCAAATGGACTCAAGTCATTCATGGACTATTAGTGCACAGAAAAGCAGTTGATCTGCTCTGGTTTGATTAGACGTTCATGTGGCTGAAACATGCTCCTGTCCTTAGAGCATAAAGGTCTGTTCATAACTGTAAAAATGAAAAAGATAGGCTAACTATAATGAAAACGATAAAGATGTAGTTCTAAAAATCGTTCTCAGTATTAAAGAATAACTGAGTTCACACCACAGCTATAACGATAACTATATAGAGAAACAATATAGTTATAGAACTATTTTATCCAGCTGATGAACGATAAACACATTCAGACAGTCAATCAGACTCAATCCTGCAGTAATGGGCTCGTGCATTTCAAGCGGCAGACGAGCACGCGCTTAGATAAACACAACGATATCGCGCGCTGGTGTGGACGCTAATCTTTATTTTACTATATCTCTTTACATAAATATTTTTTTTCTACTTAAAAACTATAATTTCGTTATTTTACTAACGCAACTAATTACTCATCCGGGCTTTCCAATAGGTTGCACATAAGGGGGAAAAAAAGGCACGATTCTTTCTGCCAGTCGGGCTGCAGCAGAGAAGCTGTGTATAATATAATATAATATAATATAATATAATATAATATAATATAATATAATATAACATAATATAATTTAGACAAGTCCAATGGATTCATAGACCCAGAAAACATGGGGTTAGACACCAAGATTACTTGGCTAGGTCAAATAATGAAGGAGTTAGGATATTTTAAGGGCTTCCTGCCCATCTTGGACGCCATCTTGAAAATTACACCTTTCTAGTGCTCAAACTTTGGTAAACTTTTAGTATGTTATTAAGGACACCTAATACCACAAAAAACAGCTGAGAAACCTTTTGTTAGAATTTTTTTAGGGTTAGGTGTTTTTTTTTTTTCATGCACCTATCTAGTACAGCTTTGCAAGAATCGCCGAAAATTCCGTGAAATGAGCACGGCCCCTTAAGTTAAGGAAAAGGTCGTGGGTGGGCTTACATTTCCATGACACGCGGGACAACAATGGGAGGGTCGGGTTTAGGAAAAGAAGAACGGGACGGTTGGGTTTAGGAAACACTATCCCCGGTCCCGGTCCCGCAAAAGATGCCCTTTTATGGACTTCAAAACAGAAACAGCCATTCACTGCCATTATAAAGCTTGGAAGAGCCAGGAAATTTTTAATATAACTCTGATTGTGTTCGTCTGAAAGAAGAATGTAATACACACCTAGGATGAGTTGAGGTTGAGTAAATCATGGGCTAATTTTCATTTTTGGGTGAACTATCTCTTTAATAGTGTTAGAGTTTAACTTTGGTACTGATGAGGGATCTGCTGTTGTCATGACACTCAGCACGAGATGCTGTGAGCGAGACGCGTAACGCTGCTTTCGCAAGTACCAGAATGTGCTTAAACAGGTATAAAGAAGACTAAGCGCAATTCAGTATATGCAAATATTATGATGACGCCATCGGGTGGTTCTATAGTCACAAGTCAAACTTTTTCTAACTTTAACTTCACCTCAGATATTTCAAATTAAACATATTTTATACAAACATTTGTATATATGTGTCTGTACCTGAACAAGTGTTTTAGCCTATATGACAAATTGGTGGATCAATTATTTAAATAGTTTTCTTTAGTTAGAATGAGAAATATTACAGCTTTCTACAATGTTCTTTAAAACCAGTCTCCAAACATTGTGGTTTTTGTAATGGCTTTAATTGTTTACATGTAATATTGTTTGGAAAAGCAAGTTCATGACATATTTAAATATTAGGGGTGTAACGGTACACAGATATCACAGGTCCTTTGTTTTGGATTCACAACAGGAAAAAGCAACAAATCCTCAATGCTCGGTTTCTTTTCATTTATTGTGATCAGACAGTAGTGCAGATTACAGTTTGTTCCACCTAGTGGCATTTAGTCGCCTTGGGGTAGTTGGTACAGTACAGCCTATTTAGTGTATTAAGCACTAAGCAGTCAGCAGAATACACCCTTGCATAGTGCATATGTTTCTGTAAAGCTGATTAAAAAACAGATTCCTGATTGCTTAAAATAAAAAAAATAAAAAAAGGAATTGTTGATTGCGTTTAATCTATCAATTAGAGTAACAAAATGCTGCGCCGTAAAATGCAACTGTTTTCGAACGTATTGGTTTGATTTTAAACCAATGAAAATAAAATATTTTACACTACAATAACTACTAATGTACTGGAGTGCCATAATGCAGCAGATCTTAGAGCTTTTGGAAAAGGCATTAGATTGTGTGTGTTCTTGGGGTGTCATCAGTCATGACATAACGTTCCTGAAGATATTCATTAGTCACAGTCAGGCGGTCGGAGGAAGGAGGATAGAAAATGTTGTTCCTGAACAGCAGAAGCACTAGCGAGAAGAGTCAGATGTGTTAAAGTGAAGATCAAGACCCCTCAGTCTGATCCCAACAGTTTGACTGGCACATTTCAGCGCTGACTGATTTATGATTTATGAATGTGTCCCGGTGTGATGCAGCTGTTATTGAAGGATGGAGCCGTTTAAAGGTCTGAGGACGGTAATCAGACAGATGATCTGCAATGCAACATCTGAATGTAGTGTGCATGTTAAGTGCTTTCGGCTGAATTTCAGTAATTACAGAAATCTCTTGAAAAGAAGTGCAAGATTTTTACATTTCCCAATGAAAATGTGCTGTCTGACCATTGAGAACGTGCTGCCGTGATGCTAGTGCTGTGGGCAGTGACCAGGGTGTTGCTAGTAGTTTACTTACAGTTAGGGATTTGTTGAGATCACTAACCCTACTTTCACGAGTTCACATGTTAATGAAATCTGATGTAATATTATAATGCGTATTTGGCTTGCTGTCCGGGGGGAGGGCTCCGAGCTCGGAATTCGGCCCGACCCCAGAGTACTCCCCCCTATGAATGTATAGATCATAGGTATCTATGAGCAGGCCCATCTGAATGTGAGGTGATGGGGTGGTGGCGGGATGCTGAGAAATTTGTCATGAGACAGGAGGTTAGGGAAGGCTTTATTTATACTGGCTTCTTCTTGTGCTGATTGGATGATTACCTGAACATGCTCCTCCCGAACTTTGTTACATAAAACTTCATTTAATGGAAAAATATATATATAGTGAAGCACACTGTATTCTTGGGTACTTTAGTGTACTAAAGTGTATTTGTGGTGGACTATAAACTGGTATACCTAAAGTCTACTAAATCAAAACAACTTATGTTGTACTTCTGAGATCCAACTAAAGTTTGTTTGGTAGCACTATAAAGGAACTATTCTGAGTATACTTGACGATGTGTTATCCTTTTATTTAATTTTTCACTTAATGTGAACTTCAAAAGTATTTTGGTGACATTTCAGTTACACTGTAAGAGTGTTGGGCATGCATGTTATACAGAAAATACACTGAGGTCATTCTATCATTTTACTAATAGTGACATAAAAAAGACATTTTATTGAAATAGCACTTTGAGTGGGTCAGAGATGCACTAGTTATATAGGGATAGTGTGTTGAAGACATACTCCAAATATCTTGTAATGTCATGAGTTCAGGCTTCTATTGTTTTAGGTATCATTAAAATGAATGTCTTGTATATTGCGATGATATAACCATTACACTTGAAGGGTGCTAATTTCATCATCTTTGTGAGCATATAGTAAATTATTTTACGATTATTGGCACTTTTAGAATTGCAAATTCAGAACATTTCGGGCCCTATTTTAACGATCTGAAACGCAAGTATCAAGCACGAAATGCAAGTAACTTTGTGGGCGGGTCTCGGGCGCTGTTGCTATTATACCGGCGGGATAAATGACTCTTGCGCCCGACGCAAATCTAAAATGTGTTGGTCTGAAGTCGCTTCATTACTCATAGGTGTGATTTGGGCGTAACGTGAAATAAACCAATCAGAGCGTCATCTCACATTCCCTTTAAGAGCAGGCGCGCTTGTTCCATGGCGGATTGCTATTATAACGGCGGATTTGCAGGAGCGGTTCACAGCCGAGGAGACCGACGTTCTCGTCAGGGCCGTAAAACACAGAGAAGTGACATTGGGGATGGAGAAACACACCCAGATTAGCTTCGGTTAAACAGGCGTATGATAATCTGGGTAAATGTGTAAGCTAGATTTATGCCTATTTTTTCACATCTTCATGGACACAACAATGATTTCCCTCGTGTGGTAATATTTTTCCTTGTAATATGTATGGTTTGCAAAAATGAAAACTGCTGCGTCTGTGTAGATGAGAGAAGCAAAGTGTGTGTGTGTTGTGCTCACGCTACATTATGGCCAAGCATGCGCCCTTAAAATAGCATCTGAATAACGCGCCACTGACTTTAGACTAGGTTTCTCCTGGTCAGTGGCGGGATTGTTTTCTGAAACTGCAAAATAGCACCAGGGAACGTTTGCGCCGGAACACGCCTCCTCTTTTCCCTGAACCGCCCCCGGGAGCGCAAGTTCATTCCCTGATTTACCGACGTGTGTCTGTGGAGGGAAAAGTCTGCTGTGCGTCGGTGGAGAAATAGGAATGACACATGCAACTCAGTTGCGCTGGGTGCAAGATAGGGCACTTATTGTTACAGGAATAATTTGCTGAGGTTGCGATTTGATTTAATTTCAAGTGCTCTTAAAGTACTGTAGACTTCATCCATGCTACATCTGCTCCTTAATTGTACCTCAAGAGCACTGCAAATGCATTATTATTTATGTCATGTTGCAACCCAGGCTCGTTGGAAAAATGTGCCTCTATAGTTTTGCAAAACTCAAAACTCAAAAAAAAAAGGTACTAATGCATACAAATAACTGCAGTTTTCAGCTGAGATGAACACGAGATAGTAAATAAGCAACAACTTTTATTCCTTTTGACACTTAATAATGATTACATGGGCAGATTTTCTTTTAATGAAGACTTATTTTCACACGGTTCGCTTGCACAATAGAATGTTATGAGCTAAACACTTTTATCATAGTGCATGATTTTTAAACGAACACATTTTGATGTCTACATCACATAAGCAGCTCTAAATGTGTGTGTTTTGTGCTGTAGTAAACTTGCTCAGTGGTTCACCTGGTACAGCAGTGAAGCGCTCGGGTACGAGTCTGTGAAACACCAGTCATGATAGAAGAGCTCAAAGACTTGCAGGAACGGGCTGAAATAACACGGCTACTTCAGCATTCTCTTCAAGTTCAACACTGTGTTTAGGGTTTAGTGTAGGGTCTGCGTTATTTTAGCGCTACTCACTCGTAGTACTTACTCATTTCATTATGAATGACCTACAAAATAAATTGTTGCCAGATTCACGCACATCTAGATAAAACAGAACATGCTTTTAGCATTTCACTTTGAAAGTGTCACATGTATTAGTCCATTAGGCGTTTTATATGTCCCGACGGCAGGGGAGTCCTGGAGAATGACGTATTGAGGGAAACACTATACTGCAGGACAGCGCTCCAATATAAAGTTAAGGAAACTAATCAACCGAGAGAAATATGTCTACCTCAGATTTAACGTTTGATCTGTTCATCAGCATCGGGGAATAACATTATAATCTCGTTCACGAAGGCTTTTCCGCATATATTCTGGCCCTGATAATCATCACACACACTCTTACCGCTCGCTCCATTTCTGTAAATCAGTTTTTATGAATGAATGAGTCTCTCACCCGTTGCTCTAGTCTTCGTCAACAGCCGCTTGCACCCCCTGCTGGTGAGGAAGACTAACAGCAGATGGAGAATATCGGTAATCTACTGATCATTCCTGCCGTTCCCGGATGTCAAATGTAGAATTTTCTGTCGAAAGTGAATTTGTAAAGCGAAATAAAATGGACTGAAAATTGCCTGTTGAGTATTATAGGTTATATTTTTAAACAGAATTAATATTTTGGAAGTGAAATCTGAAAAATGTATATGGATAATTGAATATTTAATAATGAAAATATGTGTGAAATGTTTGGAATTGAAATATTCACAGCTTAAATATACAACCCACTGAATTTCAGCCCATAAAAATACAAGCCCTAAAAATACAATGCATTAAAATGCAAGCACAGTTAATGCAATGCATTTTTTTTTTTCAATTAGTGCAATTCAACAAGCTTTTTTGTTTCAAAAACATGTGGCATTCATTTTCTCCCATAAACGTGCGAGATGCCGTACTGTTATACCACTGTGCAGAAATGTTTCCACAGGCACGTATCTCCTGGCTTAGTCATGCTTATAGTTCACATGCAGTGGTCAACACATTCTGGTCTTCCCATAATGCAGTGTCATTTCATTTACCTTTCTGTTGCATTGGAGTGTATTGGAGGAGCATAAGCATTCAGTCCTGTCAATCATAATCATAAGTGTATATAAGCAGCATTCATTCCCAGCATCAATTCTTCTTCCTGCGTACATCCGCCTCCCCATCTCCTCTTCCTTTCAGCGTTTCTCTTTGTATTCAATACTGTAATATGAGGTTTAGCTAGAAGCTTCCCAGATCTGGCCCATATCTGAGCCATGTGGAATCCACGTGTGGACCGGATCTGGGCCGACACTATGTTGCTGTCTGGGTCAGAACTGAGCCCCTCTTTCAAGGAAAGCAAGTTCGTATCCAAATTTGTTTACATTTACCATTAGTTATTACGACTGGATGGTAGGGCTGAACGATTAATCGCAATAAAACCACATGCGATTTGGCAAAGGCTGCGATTACCTTATGCGCAGCTTGTCAGTGGAGTGCGGCTGATTGGTAGTAAACACTGCCCCATCTGAACACCAGAGGGCGCTCCCATGCAAACACGATAAATATGCCCCGCGCAGAAGTACAATAATGCATCATTCCAGGAAACCCCTATCGCTGTATCTGAATAAACAGAAGATTGAAACGCTTTGATTAAACATGACTTATAAACACACGACTGCCTTATTCTGTGTCAGAAGCTCATCATCTCACAGGAGGAGGAGCTCAGCTGTCGTTATGAAGTGAGTTTGGAGTAAATGCATGTTATTAAATGTTGTCTGTTGTTGGACAAGAGGTTCATAAATGCTTCTCATGTTTTGGAAAGATGTTTGACGCGTGTTGTTTTTTCAAATGCACGTTATAAGAGACTCAGACTCAGTGCTTTCATAAGGAGCAGCGTTTACAGAGCCGTACGTCACTGACAAGCTGCACATAACAAATAATCACAGCCTTTGCGATTTTAAAATCGCGATAAGCCATCTCGATTTAAGTGTGATTAAGTGCGATTTAAGTTTACAAATGCAATTATAAGGGAAGTATGAGCTGAAATACAGTGTACCTTCAGATACTTCTTGTTAGGTGCTTGTTTCCAACTATAACTTTTAGAATTTTGCAGAATGATTCTACAACATGTCTGTTAAATGTGATTATCATGATATGTTCTTTATGCACAACAGAGTACTTGTAATATGTTCAAAGTTTTTCTTTGTGCAAGAAATAAGTACAATTAAAGGGTATTTTCAATAAGCACATTAATATGTATTTAATGTGTTTTAGTATACTTATAACAAAATAATTGTTCTTAAAATAGAAGTTTGTTTATTTATTTTTTTCTAGGTAAATATGAGCTATAATGCAGTAATCACAGAACTTTTGATGAATACCAGTATTGTGCTGTAATGATTGATGTTGTGCTTTAAGCTATTAATCACAGCAAGGATAAATCTATTGTTTTCGTTTTCTGATCTTCAACACTGGATACAAGGATCTTCAAGTCAAGGTGGTGAAATCCGTCATCCTCTTTTTCTTTAACACATTCGACAGAGACGTTTATCCCAAATAACTTATGCCTACATTGAATTCAAATATGTGAGCCCTTTACAATGTTAATGGGGAATCGTGATATAAAGTCATGGGATATCTGTAATGTTTGTTTTGTTTTTGTGACTGGGTACGTTTATGCATGAAGTAATCATTTTAAAAATCTCAACCGTATGGATCATAAATTCAATATCTCTGTTACTTAGTGTAAAAGAGAAGATGAGTATCCTCAACTGAGCAGAGCTGGTCACATCAACAAGAGAAAAAGACATGATGTGTAGACATTTTAAGAAAGAAATCATTAATCTGCTTGGAGTGTAGTTGCAGCTGAGCTCCAGAAAGTCAGTAATGATGTGGGATTCACAGTTACAGATTTAAAGGGGTCATGACATGGTTTTTGTTTTTGTTTTATTATGTTCCCTTAGGTGAGTATTACTATAGTTTTTTGGACAAAAACCATTACAATGTTAGTGATTTATGACCTTTTCCCACCCTGTCTCTCATCCTCTGATTCAAACAGCCTGTTCTGGGGTGTTTCCCCTTTAAGAGTTCAGTGGTAACGCCCACTGTTATGATTGGCTAACGTCATTGGCTAAAAGTAGTTTTAAGATGAAATACTTTACTTACTGTTTGCAGCGTCGTTGTTGGGCCCAGAATAGTCGGCACGGCCTGATCTTTAAGCAAATGTTTTCTGGCAAGGCCAGCCTCATACTGAGATTTGTTCTCAAAACAGTCTGTAATTAGAGCTTGATTAAATAAATGCTTCGTTTATAATGGGAAGGACGTCTGAAGCTATGAAACTTGCAGGAAGTTTTAATGGTACAAAGACCTCTTATATACCAAAAGATCAAGGCAAATTTGGTTTCTCATGTCATGACCCCTTTAAACAAACAATAGAGAACTCTAAACTCTAAACTAAAGGGTTCTTCAGGACGATACGGTTATAAAGAAGAGAACTGTGACTACGTGTAAAGAACTTTGAAGAACCATCTTTTATTTTTTAGAGTGTACATATTTACATTTGTTTTTACATTTGATCAGATCTTGCTTTCCTGGGAATCGAACCCATGACCCTGGAGTTGCTAGCACGCGTTTGAGCTCCAGGAAATCTCATATCGAGTCATTTTCTGAACAATAACTGCTGTTATGAAATACTTCCAGGTTGACAGTATCAGTTCTAGTCACTTTACCATGTGTTTGTCATATCTCAAATGTTTACAGAAGTTAAAAGAGCTCAAACACTCTGCTCAGGGTTTATTCTAAGCACTAAACTTCAGTTTTGTTGGAATAATAATGAAGCAATCGACAAAATGTCCTGTTGCTCATCACTTCATCTCACCGTGTCTGTTCAGGAAACAGTGTTAAAGTGCTGATCCTCCCAGTGTGAAGCAGCTCTGATGCTGCGTTTCATTCACACACTACAGCCTGAACCCACTGCAGACTTTAGCACGAATCCTGCCTTTCCTTGAGGCACTGCAGATCTAGCTTTAGCTGTAGTCCAGAGATTCAGTTTTGTGTATCAGTGAAATGCGTGTCCACCCACATGCGGTTGTCTTGACCTGCTGTAGTTTTGCCTGATTGCAGAGAATCGTTTTAATCAAGAAAATCAATACAGTCATACTTCTGACCTGTTGCAATCCTCGAACACAGAGAGAAAGAAACACGGACATTAAAATAGCACTCTCATCTTTACGACCTCTGAACTGCGCATCACTGGATGACCTGTGCAGAACAGCTTAAAGGTTTTACATATTGCAAAGATAATGGAAGAAATCTGCAATCATGGTTTCCACAGAAACATGAAGCTGTTTTCAACACTGATAATAATCATAAATGTTTCTTGCGCATCAAGTCATCATATTAGAGTGATTTCTGAAGGATCATGTGACACTGAAGACTGGAGTAATGATGCTGAAAATTCAGCTTTGCATCATGGGAATGAATTACACTTTACTGTATATTCACATAGTGGTATTTTAAAGGGGTTGTTGATTATGATTTCGCTTTTCTAACTTTAGTTAGTGTGTAATGTTGCTGTTTGAGCATAAACAACATCTGCAAAGTTACAACGCTCAAAGTTCAAAGCAAAGGGAGATATTTGCTTTTAAAGAAATCGCTTTTTAAGGACTACAACAAACGGCTGGTAGAGACTACACGAGCTTCCTCCCGGGTTAGTGACATCACCAACACTATAATTTACATAAACCCCGCCCCCTGAACACGATTTATAGATTATCAAGACAGAATATGCTAATCAATGACTAGAAGATAACTACACATCAGCTTCATAAATTCATCAACTAACCATTCAGAAATGTCCTGTTGCTTCTACATGTTGTCACTTCTTCTTGAGTCTCTCCATCATTGTCTGACTTCGGTTTGAACATAAGACTAAACGTTTTTGAAGTTTTCAGTGCATGTGTGTGTGTGTGTGTGAGTGCAAACTGTTGAAGCTCCGCCCCCTGTGCCGGGAGCAGCAGCTCATTTGAATTTAAAGGGACAGACACAAAAACTGTGCATTTTTGCTCATCCTCAAAAAATCTGTGGGGTATTTTGAGCTGAAACTTCACACACACACTCTGGGACATCAGAGACTTATTTTACATCTTGTGAAAAGGGCATTATACCACCCCTTTATATTATAATAATATTTCCCAATATTACTGTTTTTACTGTGTTTTGGATCAAATGCATCTTTGGTGAGCAGGAGAGGCACACTGACACGGCCCTGACAAAATGATTGACAGCCTAGATGTGATATTTTGGTCTCACAGCCTTTGGTCAAAATAACTGCAATCAAGCGCTTCCTAAAAGCATCAAGAAAAAGCGAAGCACATCACTGAAGATCCTCCATGCCTGACCGCCTGTTCTTTTCTCTGAAAGCTTCATTTTATTTTCTGAAAACAGAGATGGTGTGGTTTCCCAGTTCCTCGTCTGTTCTCACAGAATTATCCCAGAGGGGTTTGGCTTTCTCACAGGGTCCTCCTCAGTTATTGTAACTCTGTTTCATTGAATTGGCGTCGGATTGTGTGAGCTGAGCCTGTCGTACCGAGTCTGATGCTCGGCTTGAATCTGTCTGGCTATTCATCATCTTCATAAATCTTCATTAAGTTTTCTCTGGCGAACACGTCCAGTGGGGTTGGCTAAGAGCCACGGACCTCAAAGCTCTTGTTAGCGTTACGTACGGTGGAAACAGAAGTGATAAAGTCTCTGGAGATTTTAGCCTTGAGATCGTCCACGCTTGATTATAATCTTGTGTCTGACCTTCTCAGTTATTTCATTGTTTTGATTTTTCCTTCCGTCCATGTTCTTCTCGCTGTACATACAGTGCCACAGAGCAGGCGAGTGAGTCATCTTCTCTATTCAGACTGCCTGAATGCCTGACTTCTGTTCACGCTCAGTCCAAGGCAAAACACAATCATTTGCTTGAAATCTAACTAGTGTTGACGACTTCAAGAAGGAGCCAGTGATATAAGGACTTTTCTGTGGAATTATCTAAGATTTAACAAATGACTCAGATTTGTTCAACTGCACACTGAAGATATACATGTGGATAACAAAATATGTGTTCATTTCTGCAATTTTCTGGAAGAAATGGGAGTTTATTAAAAAAAAGAAAAGAAAAAGTGTCAGGCACTTTACATAGACCCACAACTGAGAGACAGTGCAGACGTAACACACCTGTCCCATGCGAACAGCCTTTCACAGAGTTCTAGTGATGTGGTTATGAGATAAAGCATCAGGAAGAGCTTCAAATCTCATTATCATCTTCAGTGATTTCTCATTATAGGGGCTTTCGCACCGGGTAGCTCTAGGAACTATATGTAAAGGTATTAGCATTTGCCATGTGTTTGATATCCAGTGTCGCTGAGCAGAAATACATGATCATGATTCTCCTGATCCCTCAAAGGTTAAGAGGTTCATCTATCGCAGTTTTCCATGTTCGTAGAGTTAGTTTGTGGAGTAAATATATGGGCTATAATCTTTTTTGAAAATGGCGGGTGCTGGTGTTTCACGTGCGTTCGGCCAATCAGCGAACACTAACGCCACGGTAGTTCCTCTAGCGCTGGTTTACACCGACTCTGAAGTAGAAGTAAATTAGTTCCTAGAACTAAATCGTTCCTTCGGTGTGAACACGCCACAAACGGGGTCTACCGCCAATAGCTCTAGGAACTAAGAAAAACGATGAAAAGGTTCCTCCACCTGTAGAGGACAGGTGTAGTGGAGACTATAGGCTTGCCTGACGGTGTGCCCAAAGCGGAGCATGTGTGTGTGTGTGTGTGTGTGTGTGTGTGTGTGTGTGTGTGTGTGTGTGTGTGTTTGTGTGTGTGTCTGTATGTGTGTGTGTGTTTGTGTGTGTGTGTGTGTCTGTGTGTGCGTTTGTGTGTGTGTCTGTGTGTGTGTGTCTGTATGTATGTTTGTGTGTGTGTGTGTGTGTGTGTGTGTGTCTGTATGTGTGTGTATGTGTGTGTGTGTGTGTGTGTTTCATCTACTAATCGACGTCCCTTAACACCTCCTGATCGACGTTAGTTTACCTGGGTCTCGTCTCCTAATCGACGTCGGCTTAGCAAATGTGTTTTATGTCACAAACACAACTCTGCCTGGCATTTATCTGTGAACTGCTTTCTGTGCGTTTGTAATTCGCTGCACACGTTTGTGAATCTCTTCTTGTGATTTGTGAATCTCCTCACGCATCTGTGGATCCTGAAACACTTCTAGTGTCGAGGTCAGACAAATCCACAGATAAGTGGACTCCGCCCACCGTTTCCTCAAGCCAATCAGATAACGGCCACATCGAGCTGACCAATCGTAGCACGTTCTCGCTACAACCAATCACGTTTGACTTTACACTCGGGCGGGAACTGAATCTGATTCATTTTGCAGATATTTGCATATCTGGCTATGAAAATGTATAATTCATTCACCATTATTATTGATCTCCTGCACTGACACTTTTATACAAGAACTGGACTGAGCTGGACGATGACACACGGTTTACTCCAGAGCGGCTATATGGGCTATAAATGAACTAAATTAATAACTTTTTTTTAAACAAAAATGAAACATCACTGATTAAGTTGGATTGTGTCGCTATTTTCTTCTGGAAACAAACTTTTTTGCATTATTTTCCTGTAATCTCTGTAAAGCTGCTTTGAAACACTGTACTGTAAAAAGCGCTGTGTAAATGTGAGTTGACGATGATTCACTGACAGTAAACGGCGCAGGCGGATGATGTGCACATCTGCTCAGTCCAGTGTAGACAGCCTCACACGGGGAGACACGATATAAGGAGCAAAACGGATGATTTTGTCTTTTAAAGCAGAGCCTCAGCAACAGCGCTCTAGCTTCAATAACGTACGCTTCCACAACGCGTTGTTCCCATAACATAATTTTCAAAAGCTCATAAAAATGTGTCTTGACTTAAAATCCAAATTTGAAACATCTTTTACTGTAGCAGTGTTATGGGCCTTAGCCTTAACTTTCTATTTGAGCCGATGCAGATGAACGAGTTATTCCAGGGCAAGACCACCCCGAGTGTAAAGTCTAACGTGATTGGTTGTAGCGAGAACGTGCTACGATTGGTCAGCTCAATGTGGCCGTTATCTGATTGGCTTGAGGAAACGGTGGGTGGAGTCCACTTAGATGCGTGAGGAGATTCACAAACGTGTGCAGCGAATTACAAACGCACAGAAAGCGGTTCACAGATAAAAGTTGTGTTTGTGACATAAAACACATTTGTAAATATTTTTAATTTATTTGCAAATCTCATTTTATTTATTTGTGAGTTTTATACATTTTTGTTAAACTCTTTACATTTATTTGTGGATCTCAATCAATTTATTTGGAATAATGCAACAATTCTAACCCCATATTTCCACACTTAAAAGCACGTTGCCGTTGCGCTGTATAAGCTGAACACATGCGCTGGCATCAGCAAATCCAGCGTTCACCGCTGTGTGTGTTCTGTGTGTGTTCTGTGTGTGTTCTGTGTGTGTGCTGTGTGTGTGCTGTGTGTGTTGTGTGTGTTCTGTGTGTGTTCTGTGTGTGTGTTGTGTGTGTTGTGTGTGTGTGTTGTGTGTGTTGTGTGTGTTGTGTGTGTTGTGTGTGCTGTGTGTGTTCTGTGTGTGTGCTGTGTGTGTTCTGTGTGTGTTCTGTGTGTGTGTTGTGTGTGTTGTGTGTGTGTGTTGTGTGTGTTGTGTGTGTTGTGTGTGCTGTGTGTGTTCTGTGTGTGTGCTGTGTGTGTGCTGTGTGTGTGCTGTGTGTGCTGTGTGTGTGCTGTGTGTGTTCTGTGTGTGCTGTGTGTGTTCTGTGTGTGCTGTGTGTGTGCTGTGTGTGCTGTGTGTGTGCTGTGTGTGTGCTGTGTGTGCTGTGTGTGTGCTGTGTGTGTGCTGTGTGTGTTCTGTGTGTGTGTTGTGTGTGTGCTGTGTGTGTTCTGTGTGTCAAGGCGACTCACACACACATGATGAGCTACTCCAGAAAACTACCTGACCTGCTGAACGGCACGAGTTAAATAAACGCAGCCACACATCATGAACCACAGGATTACGGAGCTCTGGACGGAGCCCGTGTCCCAGAGTCACAGGACGGGTTTGTTGAGGGATTTATTTGGGAAACGTTTCTATCGTAGTTTATGTGCATGTCTTTTATCAGATGAAAAGTGGATGTAATCATAGCTAATGATTTGGAGTTCCATGTTAGTCTGACGGCACATTAATATGGTAAAATCAAGCTGTACCGTGGTATTTTTGCTAACATGCTGTAAAGTTCTGCAGTCTTGGACTTTAATGCGGCAGGTTTTTATCAGGTCGTCTGAGCGACTGAGGTCGTGGCAGAACATTACGGCCGACAACTTGACAAATGTTTCTACAGCACTTCTGCGCTTCTGGGAGGATGTGTGTGCAGATCAGTTTCAGGCCCTCAGGTGGACATTGACTTTATGCTCTTTGCAAGACCAATGTGTGTGTGTGTGTGTGTGTGTGTGTGTGTGTGTGAGTGAGAGAGAGAGAGAGAGAGAGAGAGAGAGAGAGAGAGAGAGAGAGAGAGGCTCAAAAAGCATTTATTTACCAAAATTTTAAAAATGCAATTTTACATTATTTTTCCAGGACAAAAAAAAAAAAAAAAAGTCAAAAATCATCTAAAATAAATAAATAAGTAGATAAATAAAGAGAAATAAATAAAATTAAATATACAAGTCCAAACAATCATCACTATCAATATCACAAATACACTGATTCACAGCCCATCGGTGTTTAAACTTCTCCATGTCATTTACCAGTTTATGATATGTGAACTCAATTTTAATGCGAGATTTTACTAGTCCTTTTAGAATGGACACAATATCATCTGACCCAGCCCCGTTCAAACGATATTTTCTTGATAGCCAAATTGCCAATTTAGCTTTTCCAAAAATAAAATTAATTAACACATGCACCTCCCTCTTTCTTCTAATGTATTTTGGACCATAAATAAAAGAAACTGGTGTAAAAATTTCTCCTAATTTATGAGACCACTCTTCTAAAATACAAAAAACTGGTTGAAGTCTTTTACACTTTAAAAACAAATGAAAAACTGTCTCCTGTTCCCCACAGAAAGGACAGCCCTCCCCTACCTGTGGATCAAGGTGTGCTATGTGTCTGTTTGTAGCTATAATCCCGTGTACTATTCTCCACTGCAGGTCTCCAGACCTCTTCTCAATGGGAGGTTTGTACAGGGACCTCCAGCTGCCTTTGGGGGAGGCACCTGGCCCAAAAAACTCTTGCCATTTGGACTCACTAACAGTCTCTAATGCTTTAAGATGCCATGATTTCACACACATAGTATATATGTCCGTCTTATCAGCATTGCAAAAGTACTTCGGCTGATGAGTCTTAAAAGACAGCAAGCAACCTTCTTTCTCATGCCATGTACCATTCTCTGGTGAAAAAAGCAACTGAGGAAAGCTACAGTGATCAGTCTCTTTTTCAAAACTTTCCATTGCCAGTTTGTAATCCTGAGGCAGGGTCTCAATTATCTGAGTCAGCACATTTTTTATCAATCTGACAGATTTAATTCTCAATTTTTCAGCTAAATTCTCAGGGTTAATCCATTCTTTATTGACTCGCAAATGTCCAATCTTTAAGATGTTTGCTGCCCTCATGGCTTTTCTAAGAGTGTCCGATTTAAGAACATCCACATCCAGAGCAGGATTAAAGAAAAGCGGCTCTTCATTCAGCCACAAGTTCTGAATGTCACTTCCATCCCGTGAGAACTTAAACAGTGCCCATGATTTAAAGAGTGATCTATAAAAGAGACTCAGTCCAGACAAATCCAGTTTGTTAAGATCCATCAGAAACAGGTGACGGTCTAGTCCCATGTCTCCTACTCTTCTCAGGAGAGCACATGCGATCTCAGCCCAGCTCACATCCACACCATAGATTAATCTCTTCGCTGTCTGTATTCGAAAAGCCTTTAGTCTCGATTTGATGTCAATCAGCCCCTGGCCTCCTTCTTGCCTTGGTAAGTATAGTACAGCAGCCTTCAGCCAATGTTGTCCCGACCAGAAGAAGTCTACTATCCGCTGCTGTATTTCTTTCACCAGCTTTTCAGGAGGTTCTAGTATCATCATTTTGTGCCATAATGAAGAAGCAACCAGGTTGTTACATACCAGAACCCTCCCCCTATAGGACAGCTGGGGTAGCAACCAGTTCCAGCGAGACAACCGGGCACACACTTTCTCCACAAGGCCTTCCCAATTTTTATCTCTATACTCCTCTATTCCTATAAAAACCCCTAAATATTTAAAACCTGTTCTCCCCCACTGTAACCCACCAGGAAGTATTGGACCTTTAGAAACCCTTCCACACCACAAAGCATCACTTTTGCTCCAATTGACTAAAGCGGACGAGGCTTTACCATAACACTCTAAAGACTCTTTGAGTACCTGAATATCACTTTCCTCTCTGATTATAATTGTGAGATCATCAGCATATGCAGATAATTTAATAGTGTAATTCATGGTATTAACCTGTAAACCCATTAGTTCCCTTCTCAGTTTGCATAGCAAAGGTTCAATCACGATACTGTACAATTGTCCTGAAATTGGGCAACCCTGTCTGATACCTCTTCTTACATTAATAGGAGTACTTAACCCACCACCCATTTTAATCATACATGTTGCTTTGGTATAAAGAAGTTTGATCATTGAAATAAAACTTTTCCCAAAACCAAAAGCAATAAGGGTATCAAACAAAAAAACATGATCAACCCTATCAAAAGCCTTTTCTTGATCTAAAGACAAAAGACCCAGATTAAGATCATTACAATTGGCATAATCAAAAACATCCCTAATTAAATGAAGATTATCTGTAATTAACCGATTTTTAACACAATATGACTGATCTTTATGTACAATTTCATGCAAAACTTTGTTTAACCTATTTGCTAAAACCTTCGAAAATATTTTATAATCTGTACACAAGATTGCAACCGGTCTCCAGTTCTTTAGGAGTGTTAAATCACCCTTTTTCGGGAGCAAAGACAAAACCGCTCTTTGACAGCTGGTTGGAAGAATTCCTTCATGACAACATTTCTGAAACACTTTAAAAAAGTCCTGACCTACAATTGGCCAAAAAGTCTTGTAAAACTCAGCTGGTAGTCCATCCATTCCCGGACAACGGCCTGAAGATAGACCCATCACAGCTCTAGAGACTTCCTCAAAAGCGATATCATTCTCTAATGACAGCTTTTTTTCTTCAGATAAAACAGGTAAATCTCTTAACAGCTCAGTCCTGGAATATTCATCTGAGCTTTCAGCAGTATACAATTTAGAATAAAAGTCAACAGCAATTCTTCGCATTTCCAGTGGTTCTGATGTGACATGTCCATTAATGTCCTTCAATAAAATCATTTGTTTCTGCTGACCCACTTTACGCTCTAAGTTAAAGAAATAAGAAGTGGGAGCGTCCATGTCCTTCAAATGTACATAGCGGCTTCTTATAAGAGCCCCTTTAACTTTTTCATCCAGTATTAAACTTAAAACATTTTTCTTTTCAGTCCACAAGTCTTTTAAATTAGCATCATCATTAACAGTCATATTTGTTTCAATATCAGCAATTTCCACTTCCAGCTGTTTTAATGTATTTTTCAACCTTACAGAGGAGTATGCAGTATATTTTTGAGAGAAATCTCTTATATGGGCTTTGCCAACCTCCCACCACTGAATAATATCTTCAAAATTACTCTGTTCTATTTGCCATTTCTCCCAAAAACACTCAAAATCTTCACAAAAAGACTTATCTTCTAAGAGTTTAGTATTCAGATGCCAATAATAGCTCTTATGTACACTTTTAGACATGGTAAACCCAACTGTAACAAGCTTATGATCAGAAAGAATATTGGGGATAATTTCTGTGTTAACAACTCTATTTTTCAGGTTAGAAGAAATATAAAAACGGTCCAAACGTGCAGCATAAATCCTCTCATTATTCACTTTCACCCATGTATATTGTTTTATAGAAGGGTTATTCACTCTCCACACATCTGAGAGACTGAGCTTTTTTAAAACACTAGCCAAACAGGAGGCTGACTGTGCGTGTGGTTCTTCCCCGTTTCTGTCTAGAACAAAATCTATAGTGCAGTTCCAGTCCCCTCCTACAACAATAAAAAAATCATCACTTTCTTCTTTAATTATGCTTTCTAATTTAGCAAAGAATAACTTTCTTTCTGCTCCAACATTAGAAGCATAAATATTTACAAAAAGAAACTTTAAATGACTGATTTCAGCCTTAACAATTAAAAACCTTCCTGGTACTACTTCTTGTTTTGATATAATTTTGACATTAAATGTAGGAGAAAAAAGGACAGCTACACCAGCACTTAAATTAGTACCATGGCTAAGAATATAGTCTCCCTTCCACCATAGGCCCCAGTCAACTTCATTCTTGCAATTGCTATGAGTTTCTTGCAAAAAAGTAACACTCAAGCCTTTCAATCTAATCATTTCTGAAAGTAGTTCATTCTTTTTTCCATCCCTCATCCCATTAATATTAAGAGATCCCACCCTCAGTGTCTCCATAGAGAAAAGAGAAGAAAAGAAAAAACAGAACAAAAGAAAGGAAAAGTTTACAGCCATAGTGATTATCTAAATTTTCCCCTCACTTTCCCTAGCTTTTTACCTAGGTTTGTTACATGCTTTTTAAGGCGGTATCTTTTTTGCTGAGTAAGTTCCTCATAGCTGCTGACCTTCCTAGCCCTCATTGCAGAAACAATAAATTTCTCCGTATCCGGGAAGTAATCACTTATCTCAACCCCTGTTTTACCTTTTGTTTGATCTAAAAAGGAATTGATTTGTTCAACACTGTACAAATCCTTCTCAACCTCTTTAGTCATCTCAGGCCACTCATCATCTTTCATTCCATCGTCAGTGCACTGTGATAAACACTCAAACTCATCATCCATTTTCTCCTGAGAGCCAGCTACCTGTACAACATCACTGTTTATACCTCTATCCTCAGCATCACCCACATTATCAACACTAGCACTCACATCTTTATCAGGTAAATGACTACCTCCAGGTTGTTCCACACATCCAGCATTATTAACATTAGAATCACTCACCTCTTGCTGTCCCTCCACTTCCTCTGTAGCACCATTATCTTGTTCTTCATATCTCGGAGTTTCTACAATATCTACATGATGTTCGCTGTTATTAACGTCGGCGCGAGATGTGGAAGCGCGCACTTCGTTGTTGTTTTTTTTCGGACATGAAAAACGCTTATGGCCCAAGTCTCCACACTCAAAACATCTCAAACTCTCCGAGCTAGCATAAACCATGAAAGAGCTTTCTCCGTGAGTTACACGGAAAGAAGCCTCCAGTGTCCTCTCCGGAGAGCTGAGAAACATATAAACCATACGTCTAAAGGAAAGCACGTGCTTTAAAGCAGCGTCTTTACATCCCAGAGGTACCGCTTTAACAGGGCTCGCAATCTTACCGAATCTTAACAGTTCTTTAACAATGGCTTCGTTTGAAATGAACGGAGGTGCATTAGAGACTATAACTTTAGTTGCTGGAGCGGATAGCGGGGTTACTGGTACAAACGACTCTTTTACCCATATTCCACTCACAGTCAACTCATTAACAAGTGCTTCAGTTTTTAAAAACACAACCACCGCTTTATTCATTCTGGAGGCCGAAACGATGTTATCGAACCCTATTTTATCGCCAATAATCAACAGCATTTCCTCCACGGTCACCCCGGGCTCAGGTACACACCTGCAGCCATTCCTGAGGGACAGGTTAGACGTGCCCTGCGTGTTGGCAGTCGCCATGCCAGCGGCTACCAACCACGCACGCACACAGAGAAACCTTTTTGCCTCCCTACCCTAATAGCGGACGAATCTAGCGAGGGGAAAAGAAAAGAGAAAGAAAGAAAGAAAAATAATAATAATAATTGAAAAGAGAAAAACAAAATGAAAAAAGAAAGAAGAAAACGCCCTCAACAGCAGCGCTCTCAACTCGCTCCACACGTTCACCCCCAACAATCACACCGGAAGTGAGAGAGAGAGAGAGAGAGAGAGAGAGAGAGAGAGAGAGAGGGAGAGCTCAAGGACAGGCTGAATCTGCTTAAAGTGGATCTCAGAACGTGGTTATTAGTTTGAAAGTATGAGAGAAAGTATTCACAGTAACTATGATTACATGCACCAATAAAATCTAAAATAACTAAATATGTGACACCAATAATCGTCAATCAGACATTCAGACTAAAAGAAAAGCTTTAACGAAAACACCAACGGATCTGAATTAAAATGTAAGCGATTGAAAGAGGTTGTGTCGACCTGAAGGAATCTGATCAACTGGGGAAAATGAAGCATGTAATCAAAAAAGCCATTTAAGTCCACTTAAAGAATGTACAATTTAATGAGTGTTTCTTGACACACACAAACACACACACATTCACACAGACACCTAAATTTGTAAATCATCATCACAAAATAAAATCATGTTTTAATAATCTTTTGTCGTGCTTTAAAGAAATACACTTATTTTGATGTGTTGACTAACATACTAAAGCAAATGTAAATTACTTGAGTATAATTTTAAAAAATATATTTTATTTTAGTGTGTTATTCAATATTACATTTAAAGTTAATATATTTTAATATTTCGACTTCATCATGGCAAATTTGTAATTGCAATATTCCATACATGACAAACAAGTTTCATTAGAAAAACATTTAAGTGTATTTTAGTTTACCATAAATTCTTGTCAGTAAAAGCACCACTAATTATGAAATTACATATAAAGATGTGCTTAATGAAGGATCTGGAGGGATTCTGAATGGAGGAATGAAGGATCTGGAGGGATTCTGTATGGAGGAATGAAGGAATGAAGGATCTGGAGGGATTCTGTGTGGAGGAATGAAGGAATGAAGGATCTGGAGGGATTCTGTATGGAGGAATGAAGGATCTGGAGGGATTCTGTATGGAGGAATGAAGGAATGAAGGATCTGGAGAGATTCTGTATGGAGGAATGAAGGATCTGGAGGGATTCTGTGTGGAGGAATGAAGGAATGAAGGATCTGGAGGGATTCTGTATAGAGGAATGAAGGATCTGGATAGATTCTGTGTGGAGGAATGAAGGATCTGGAGAGATTCTGTATGGAGGAATGAAGGATCTGGAGGGATTCTGTATGGAGGAATGAGGGAATGAAGGATCTGGAGGGATTCTGTATGGAGGAATGAAGGATCTGGAGGGATTCTGTATGAAGGAATGAAGGATCTGGAGAGATTCTGTATGGAGGAATGAAGGATCTGGAGGGATTCTGTATGGAGGAATGAAGGATCTGGAGAGATTCTGTATGGAGGAATGAAGGAATGAAGGATCTGGAGGGATTCTGTATAGAGGAATGAAGGATCTGGATAGATTCTGTGTGGAGGAATGAAGGATCTGGAGAGATTCTGTATGGAGGAATGAAGGATCTGGAGAGATTCTGTGTGGAGGAATGAAGGATCTGGAGAGATTCTGTATGGAGGAATGAAGGATCTGGAGAGATTCTGAATGGAGGAATGAAGGATCTGGAGAGATTCTGTATGGAGGAATGAAGGATCTGGAGAGATTCTGAATGGAGGAATGAAGGATCTGGAGAGATTCTGAATGGAGGAATGAAGGATCTGGAGAGATTCTGAATGGAGGAATGAAGGATCTGGAGAGATTCTGTATGGAGGAATGAAGGATCTGGAGAGATTCTGTATGGAGGAATGAAGGATCTGGAGAGATTCTGAATGGAGGAATGAAGGATCTGGAGAGATTCTGTATGGAGGAATGAAGGATCTGGAGAGATTCTGAATGGAGGAATGAAGGATCTGGAGAGATTCTGAATGGAGGAATGAAGGACCTGGAGAGATTCTGAATGGAGGAATGAAGGACCTGGAGAGATTCTGAATGGAGGAATGAAGGATCTGGAGAGATTCTGTATGAAGGAATGAAGGATCTGGAGAGATTCTGTGTGGAGGAATGAAGGATCTGGAGAGATTCTGAATGGAGGAATGAAGGACCTGGAGATATTCTGAATGGAGGAATGAAGGACCTGGAGAGATTCTGAATGGAGGAATGAAGGACCTGGAGAGATTCTGAATGGAGGAATGAAGGATCTGGAGAGATTCTGAATGGAGGAATGAAGGATCTGGAGAGATTCTGAATGGAGGAATGAAGGACCTGGAGAGATTCTGAATGGAGGAATGAAGGACCTGGAGAGATTCTGAATGGAGGAATGAAGGATCTGGAGAGATTCTGAATGGAGGAATGAAGGATCTGGAGAGATTCTGTGTGGAGGAATGAAGGATCTGGAGAGATTCTGAATGGAGGAATGAAGGATCTGGAGAGATTCTGAATGGAGGAATGAAGGATCTGGAGATATTCTGAATGGAGGAATGAAGGATCTGGAGAGATTCTGAGTGGAGGAATGAAGGATCTGGAGAGATTCTGTGTGGAGGAATGAAGGATCTGGAGAGATTCTGAATGGAGGAATGAAGGATCTGGAGAGATTCTGAATGGAGGAATGAAGGATCTGGAGATATTCTGAATGGAGGAATGAAGGATCTGGAGAGATTCTGTATGGAGGAATGAAGGATCTGGAGATATTCTGAATGGAGGAATGAAGGATCTGGAGAGATTCTGTATGGAGGAATGAAGGATCTGGAGATATTCTGAATGGAGGAATGAAGGATCTGGAGAGATTCTGTATGGAGGAATGAAGGATCTGGAGATATTCTGAATGGAGGAATGAAGGATCTGGAGAGATTCTGAATGGAGGAATGAAGGATCTGGAGAGATTCTGTATGGAGGAATGAAGGATCTGGAGATATTCTGAATGGAGGAATGAAGGATCTGGAGAGATTCTGTATGGAGGAATGAAGGATCTGGAGAGATTCTGAATGGAGGAATGAAGGATCTGGAGAGATTCTGAATGGAGGAATGAAGGATCTGGAGAGATTCTGAATGGAGGAATGAAGGACCTGGAGAGATTCTGAATGGAGGAATGAAGGATCTGGAGAGATTCTGAATGGAGGAATGAAGGATCTGGAGAGATTCTGAATGGAGGAATGAAGGATCTGGAGAGATTCTGTATGGAGGAATGAAGGATCTGGAGAGATTCTGAATGGAGGAATGAAGGACCTGGAGAGATTCTGAATGGAGGAATGAAGGATCTGGAGAGATTCTGTATGGAGGAATGAAGGATCTGGAGAGATTCTGAATGGAGGAATGAAGGATCTGGAGAGATTCTGTATGGAGGAATGAAGGATCTGGAGAGATTCTGAATGGAGGAATGAAGGACCTGGAGAGATTCTGAATGGAGGAATGAAGGACCTGGAGAGATTCTGAATGGAGGAATGAAGGATCTGGAGAGATTCTGTATGGAGGAATGAAGGATCTGGAGAGATTCTGTATGGAGGAATGAAGGAATGAAGGATCTGGAGAGATTCTGTATGGAGGAATGAAGGATCTGGAGAGATTATGTGTGGAGGAATAAAGGATCTGGAGAGACTCTGTATGGAGGAATGAAGGATCTGGAGAGATTCTGTGTGGATGAATGAAGGAATGGAGGATCTGGAGAGATTCTGTATGGAGGAATAAAGGATCTGGAGAGACTCTGTATGGAGGAATGAAGGATCTGGAGAGATTCTGTATGGAGGAATGAAGGATCTGGAGAGATTCTGTATAGAGGAATGAAGGAATGAAGGATTTGGAGAGATTCTGTGTGGAGGAATAAAGGATCTGGAGAGATTCTGTGTGGATGAATGAAGGAATGGAGGATCTGGAGAGATTCTGTATGGAGGAATGAAGGAATGAAGGATTTGGAGAGATTCTGTGTGGAGGAATGAAGGAGTATATTTTTGAGTATATAAATTAAGTATATATTATATATTATTAAGTATATAAAATGTAGACTGAAAGTATACTTTCTTACTTTTAGTTTAAAATAAGTATACTAATAGAACACTTGAATAAACTTCTTTTTCGTAAGGGAAACTGAATCACAGCCTTTGTGATTTCACAATAGCTATGCTATATTATGATTTGAAATGGTTTTAATGCATCGCGTAGCCTTAGAAAAAGGTGTAATAATGCGGTACATGGAATCTCCACGAACGCGCCACTTCCGGTATTTTGCCGGTTACTCGACACAGGTAAATTGCAGTCGAGGATTTTTACATTGAATGCTCGACTTTAATTGAGGAATCATGACAGCCCTAATGAGGGCTATTCATACAGAGAGACAAAGAACACCTGAGAACAATCAAACAATGAACCAATGTGAACACAGGACACATGACAGTGAGAATTACAAAATAAAGGACATGAAAACATCAACTTGAACCAAAACCCAAAACCAAAGTTACATTACGCCACTATGTCACTCTGACCAATCATTTTATACAAATATTAGACCAATATGCAATACCAGCAAAATCACAGCATGTGTTTGTAATATTTGTTTACAGACAAAGACAGAGAAAGGGCAAATTAATTAATATTTTCCCTGTAAAAACAAACAGAGTTTTATTTATTTATAAAAAGAAAAAGAAAAAAGCCCACACACACTACAGATGTGATATAAAGAGAGACTGACAGGAGCAAGAACAGAACGGAACTTTCTTATTTTTCAGAAAATGTTTATTGCACATATCTTTTGATAATTTTATGATAATTCCAAAACATAATACAAAATACAGTGAAAAATACTAATGTAATGTTGTATTTGTTGTAAGATACTCTGATCGGGAGGTGAGGTGAGCTAACAGACTGCAAACAGGAGCCTGAATACCCAGCTAATGAATCAATTCATCATTTCTGTTCCTCACAGTTTAGCCTTGGCTGCATTATACTTTTTTCTTATTCTAAATGTGATCAACGTTGATGTGTTGGGGAACTTGGCTATTAATATGTAACATTTCAATTATATTCTGCTGAAATTAACAGAATGACTTGAAAAAAAAAAAAGATTTTACAACACAATAACAAAAAATATATGTTATATTTCCTCAAAACACGCAGAAATACTTTAACAGTATAATAAAAATTCTATTAATTGTATTCTATCTAACATTTCTGTTTATCATGTGTGAGATTTCAATAATGATTCAGTTTCATGACACTCAGACTGTGAATGACTGTAAATAACATGCACTCTGGGTGTGATGAAGTTGATAATGGTGTGATATACTGTACTGCATCTGTCAGTCAATATTTCTTTCGTTTCCAGGCAGAACGGCTGCGCGCAGGTCAGCTGAATGAAGACAGACTTGAGATCAGTGTTTAGCTGATTATTTTGCAAAATGAATATGCACTGTACAACTATTTCTCTCGCAATGAAAGCAATCAAAGAGTGTTTAAATGGTAAATAAAAGTCATGACAAACATGACAAACAGTCAGACAGACTCTGACTGAGAAATTCAAAAGTAAAATATTGAATGAAACATGACATTTTGAAGTAGAAAGACTATACTATTCTGAAATAGTATTTTCAGTTTCCTTTTAAAACATACTAAAATAACTTTTGTGTTTAATTAGAACTTTAAAATATCATTATTCACAGTGTGTGTCAGGCATGTCCGGCGACTGCTGGAGGACGCTGAGGATACTCCACTGACTAGTGCTTGTAATACCTATAATTACTTGTAATTACCTCTTTTAGTATACACTGGGAAAAGACTGAGGACATGTGTAAGAACACAAGCCCAAGCTGCGTTTAGGTGGTCCTGAGACTCATTTGCATACATTTACATTCCATTGGCATGGCTGGCCATTCAGAAGCCTCGGACAGCAAGCGGACTGTAATCATCCCATCTAATGGGATCTCAGATTGAGATGTGTGCCCACTCGAGCGCTAGTGCTCTTCCTCCGCAGCTCTCCGCGGGCTGGTGAAGGAGGCAGCTGTGCCGCTATAGACCACCGCTGCGCTGACGGAGGATCTGTCACTCATGAGGAGTCGTGGCAGCTTTGTGCCGGGTCTGCATCACCTGAGTACATTTCCCCGTGAAGAGCCCTTAATGTGCACTACAGATGAAATTAAGATTAATCACAGATCAGATGAAAGATGTTCAAGCACTGAAAGGGGCCATGCAGACTCATCTACATCGGCTGTTCGTGACAGGGCCATTAAATGATCACTTGGCTGCAGATGAAGCTGGTTATTTGGTAATTTACTCATTGTGTGCCACAGGAACAGGAGACATTTTTCATTACACAAATAGTTCTGTCCTCATTTTCTTACTCTAGTATGCTGTTAGTTTCTTAGTGGATCACAAAATTAGGGTTTCTGAAGACCTTAATGTGATACATATTTGTCAATCATACGTGAATGAAACAGGCTTGTTCTCTTTAAATGCGGTTCACTTCGCATTGCATCAGTCTCTGGGGAATGGGGAAACTGGTGAAAGCACAAAAGAGCAAATTCCTTTTCTAAAAGAGCAGCAAAGTTTGATGCAAAATGTCGCACCATGACTGTAGCTCGGACGAGCTCGCAGAGTGCATCACTTGCCTGGGACGTGCCACGCCATGGCTGCTAGCACTGAGACGAGCCGCTAGCACTGAGACGAGCCCCGCTCGCTAGCACTGAGACGAACAGCTAGCACTGAGACGAGCCCCGCTAGCACTGAGACGAGCCGCTAGCACTGAGACGAGCCCCGCTAGCACTGAGACGAGCCGCTAGCACTGAGACGAGCCGCTAGCACTGAGACGAGCCCCGCTAGCACTGAGACGAGCCGCTAGCACTGAGACGAGCCGCTAGCACTGAGACGAGCCGCTAGCACTGAGACGAGCCGCTAGCACTGAGACGAGCCGCTAGCACTGAGACGAGCCGCTAGCACTGAGACGAGCCGCTAGCACTGAGACGAGCCGCTAGCACTGAGACGAGCCCCGCTAGCACTGAGACGAGCCCCGCTAGCACTGAGACGAGCCGCTAGCACTGAGACGAGCCGCTAGCACTGAGACGAGCCGCTAGCACTGAGACGAGCCGCTAGCACTGAGACGAGCCGCTAGCACTGAGACGAGCCCCGCTAGCACTGAGACGAGCCGCTAGCACTGAGACGAGCCGCTAGCACTGAGACGAGCCGCTAGCACTGAGACGAGCCGCTAGCACTGAGACGAGCCGCTAGCACTGAGACGAGCCGCTAGCACTGAGACGAGCCCCGCTAGCACTGAGACGAGCCGCTAGCACTGAGACGAGCCGCTAGCACTGAGACGAGCCGCTAGCACTGAGACGAGCCGCTAGCACTGAGACGAGCCGCTAGCACTGAGACGAGCCGCTAGCACTGAGAGAGCAAGAACAGCGCTGACAACTGGACAGCTGAGGATGACACTTCTCCCTGCGACGATCAGGTGAGACTAATAGAGCATATTTGACTCTAAAGCCCCTTTCACACAGAGATTCCGGAAAATACATGGATAAAGTGACCCGGGATTTGACCCGGGTTCGTTTGATTTTGGTTTATTCACACTGCCAGTGATTTTCCGGAATCAGAGAGTGCGTTCACACACAACCCGAAAAAATCCCGTAAAGACACGTGACATCTATGTGACTTGTAATGTCTCAGCAGCTTAAACCACGCTTGTGCATTTTTTCTCTGATTCGATCATAAACTTGCTCATTACGTACCGTTTCAATGGCGAACGATCCCGGCGTCAGTGCCATCACTACGACACGGCATTATTACGGCTTTTGTTCACACAGCACGCGTTCCGGGAATGAACACGGCAATGTTACTAGGTCCCCAACCCCGCATCGATGCCGGCATCAATCCCGGGGCGTGTTTGCGTTCACACAGAAGGCGTTCTGGCAATTTCCCGGCAATTTCCCGGGATCATCGCGCTGTGTGAAAGGGGCTTAAAAGACCAAACTTCACAGCTGTTTGTTTCAAAATGGCATGCCTCTGAGCACGTCCATGCCAAGTCTGCTCTCCACACGATGCTGGTCCTTCAAGTGTTTTAAGCCAAACCCCTCCACACGCTGTGTGAGTCCAGCCCAGACCCTGCTGCTTTCCAGGAGACCAACCATGGTCTGTGCGTTACTACGGGGTCTTTCACACTGGCAGTTTAGTTCGGAACGGGACACGGTTCACATGATAAATCGCTAATGTGAACGCGGTCATGTGGACCCGGGTGTGCACTGGGGTACCGAACCCGAGACTAGCTGGAGGAGGAGGTCTGAGCTCGGTTGCTCTCGAACATTTTTAATTTAAATGTTTAAATGGGATGTTACAGTTGTGTTGAGAACGTTCTATTGATGATCTCTGATTTGTTTGATCTCTGAAGTAGAAATGTTGCCATTTAAAAAAATGAATGAAGTAAAATTGTGGGAAATGTTTTGAATCTTGTCTCAAGAATCAGTGCATCTTATTTTTGTCATGTTTAAACAGTGAACTCTTTTCTATTTTGAGTACTGAACAGCTCTCCGTCTTTCACGTTCTACTGATGCAAATGCTTTCATGACGGACATGTTTGATGCTTTCACTCGAATCACGTTGTGATTTCTCACAGCTTTAATGCAGTGGACTTTGATGTAAAGTGGTCAGTAAAGAAACTTTATGACACTGGGTCATGGTACGGGAAGAGAATCCTTCACATCAATCTGAACACTTCCACATGAACCGGCCCTCCAAGAGACTAAATCCATCAAGCCGAGTTCCTCTGTGACAGGAGAAGATTTAGTGCTGTGCCATCCGTGAAGATGACCGGGGTTTGCCGAGGAGCTTGGCATTATAAAGTGCTGTGGCCAGCATATTATCTGCCATGTGTAATCTAATATAGCCATTGCTGAATAATTCATGTGTCCGTGCACCTGGCCCTAATTCATCATCTACTGTCCGTGTGCTGATCATACGCAACACTTTGATCAGTGACTAATGTAATCTTCCCTTAAATAGAACATTGAATAATCAGTGTGCCCACAGCAGATGGTGTCAATCGCAGGCTAGTTTAGCTGTGTGTGTCTTTGAAGGAAACATGTATCTGTGCTGATGTCCATCATTAGAGCTCTCCTGTTGTCCAGAACACACACATCATCTCAGAGCCATCGTGCTTATGAGATCTCCCTCACATCCGAGACTGCGTCTGAAAGCTTAGGCAGCGGACTGACTTGTGAGTTATCATATGAATATCATACATTACAGACGGGGTTTGAGGTTAACTTTCACTCACCTGCCAATTTGGCTACTTATTCTTTGGTTACCAGCCATTCAGAACTAGTCAAAACAACCCCAGAAGAAAAACAGATTATCAAAATCACTTCTTAAATTTAATATCAAACTCTGATTACAGAGAAATGCCATAATAATGAGCTTTTCAAATGTATATCAAGCACTCAAGTGCACACATAAAGTTTGCTGCAGCACCCCGGCAAAAGTATTGATTATGAATGTGTCAGAAGAAATAACAGAAAGGAGACCTGAACATTTTAATAATTCATTAAAGCTGCTCTAAGCGATGATTGGGTGACGTCACTTCTTGTCGACGTTCGAAGTATTGTCAAACAAAACGGAGGCCAGCTCGACCCTCCCTCCTCCTCATCCCGGCCCCTCCTCCTCATCCCGGCCCCTCCCTCCTCATCCCGGCCCCTCCTCCTCATCCCGGCCCCTCCTCCTCATCCCGGCCCCTCCCCCCTCCCCTTTAAGAATATACATTTTTAACATTAGTCGTTGTCTAGGTCATCTCTCCTCTAGCTAACTGCCCTCTTCATGCTTCTCTCTCCACCACTCCCCACACCCCCCTTCATGTGCACGCGCACTAACCCCCCACCCCCACCCCCAAATCATTCTTGTCTGTTATTGGCTGGAACACTGTTTGTTATGTTTCGTGGTCCAGGCTGGGCCAGTTTGTTTTTGTTGCCGTTTGTGGAGCCTGGGCTGTCTACAGAGACCGCGTGTCTTTACAGTGTGTTCAGGGGACAGACAGCTAGCGGATAGTGAGGAGATGTTTGCTGGATGTGACAAAATATGTTTTGGCCTAAAAAACGTGTGACATCGCTTAGAGCACCTTTAATTTTTTATTCAATTAATCAATTAATTAAAATTAAACAAGTTTAATCAATCCTTCTTCCAAAACATGTTTTTGTCTTACTCTGATTCACTATGGTAAGCCTATTGTAAGTGTTTATATTTTAGACCTCACTGGGTAATTGCATACATGCATCACTCGTTCGTGTGTGTCTCGTCATATCCGTCAACAGAACAGAACTCCTTCCCTGTGGATGTTCCGCTTCTCTATCGCCTGCCGTGTCTCTTAGTGGGTAAAGCTACAGGAGCGTCTTCAGCTAGTCAGCTTGAGATGCTTTCAGTGTAAACTGGTTATTTCTCTGAAGCCTAGTGGTGAGTGTTGATCAGTAGGATAATCTCTCTCACTTTTTGTAGTTGAGAAAGAGCCATATTCATCCGTACAGTCACGCAGAGCCGAAGCACAACAAAAACAATGTTCTTCTGCAAAATACATACAGTTTTGATTTTCAACCACTAAAGGGCCAAAAGTTAATAAACTCGTGTTTTCTGAGTGCAAAGATGAAGTTGACGACGCTGACTCTCATCTCCGCAGAACAGTGGATAAGCCAATAGAGAAATGTTGGACTGCTGAGTTATGACTTGTTCATGTTTAGTATGCTTGGTGACTTCATTCGGGTCAGGATAGGGGTCCTGTTAGCAGATGTTCTTTCTTTTACTCTGTTGATTCTTTGCTACTTATGTCTCATTTTTCAAAAAAGTTATTTCATTTTAATTTGTCTTTCCCTGTTTTATTCTAATAAATCTTATGTCTGGTGCACTTAAACTCATTACGTGGAATTTCCAAGGGATTGGTCATGTAATAAAAAGGTAAATAAATGTTAACCCATTTGAAAAAACATAAACCTGACATAGCACTGCTTCAGGAAACAAAACTGTCTGACACTGAACATTCGGAGCGACAGACTGGATAGGTCAAGTTTACTCTTCCTCCTACTCTCAGAATAAAAGAGGTTTTGCCATTCTTATAAATGAACATCTGCCTTTTATTCTGGAACATAAAGAATCAGATCCCGAAGGGAGATTTATTTTGAGGACAAGCTCAATTTTCAAACAATTTCAAACTAATTTCAGTGTTTATGCGCTAAAACTGTGATTCACCCAATGTTATATGGATGATTTTATTGTTTAATTATCATTGTAAAGGCTTGGGTTTTCTGGCTGGTGACTTTAATTGCATAATGAAAGCTTCTCTAGACAAATCTTCCTCTACAAATGTATTAAACCCCAGATCATCTACGGTTCTCAATAATTTAATCAGGGATACATGTTTTATAGAGAAATGGTTGCAGTTGAATCCTAAAGTGAGAGATCACACGATTTACTCACACCCGCTTAATTGTGCACATTTCACCTATTCTTTTATTCCTAAACAATGTGTGCATGTAGTTCAGTGTTGCCAAATTCTGTCTACCGTTTTATCAGATCATGCACCAGTGCATTTGCAGATTGATTGTACTTTCAGCATTCCTAGAACTCCAAATTTAAAAGGTTTAATACGTCTCTTCTAAATAATGATCCTTTTTGCTCTTGGACATTTTATCACAATTTTGGCTGGATAAGAGACTCCAGTGTCTTCAGCTGTGATATGGGATGCAGCTAAAGCCATGTTACATGGTCATCTTATTTCTTAAACTTCCCATCTCAGGAGAGCTCGAGATAGCAATAGGAAAAATCTTGAAAAATAAGTTATTAGGCTAGAGCAAATACACAAGCAATAGTTACAAATCTCAAAACATGGGTGAATGCAAGGTCCAAATTGAATATGGATCACACTTTCCATATTCAAAAGATATTGCTTTTCACCAAACAAAAATATTACGAATTTGGTAATTCCAGTTGGAAGTCCAGTCGTTTGCTTGCTCACCAACTGAAGAATCACAATAATGATCGTTAAATGAATACGATACGGAATGCAGGTGGTGACATCTCAAGCGATCCCTTGATTATAAATAGTTTTTTCAGAGATTTTTATAAATCTCTTTATAGGTCAGAAGCGATGGATTTGAATATTGCTGCCTATCTAAATGATATTTGCATAAATGCAGAATTTACAATGGTTTGGACGGCCATTCACACCAAGCCGAACGGGAAATGTCCAGGCCCAGATGGTTTTCCATTGTAATTTTTATAAAAGATTCTGGCAGAAAATCCATCCAATTCTTATGCCTGTTTTTAATAACATTTGGAAAGGCGACATCCATCCTTCCCGGAGACACACTTCTACTAGTTTGATTTAAAAAAATAAAATAAAAATCCTTTGGACTGTTGGTCTTATAGACCCATTAGCCTTCAATGTGGACTATAAAATAGTCGCAAAAGTCCAGTCCCGCAGACTTGAAACGGTCTGTCACGGATCTCTGAGGGAGGACTCAAATGCAGAATGAGTGTTCAGTGGTTTATTGACAAAACAGCAGACAGGATAATGAGGAAGAGGAGGTGATAACAGTGCAAACAGTGGGCCGGGAACGGGCACGACGACATATGGAATGGAATATCTGCATAGGAAATCGCCTAGTGTTAATCTGCATCGCTATTTGTACTCGTTGTGAATACGCAGGCCACAAGAAGTAATTAGGTGGTTTTTTTTTTTTTTATATCACTTTTACTCAGGACATGCTAGCTGGCAACAAAGGATTCCATTCATTATGCTAAGCTAAGCTAGCGCCGACCCTGTCAAACTAAAACAATGCATGCACAGAGACAAAAATGCATTTGCCCACCTATCTAAATGTAGGAAAGAAGGTGAATAAGCCCTATTTCAAAAAACGGTGGAGTGTTCCTTTAAGTACACAGAAGCATAATGTTTAACGAACCGGCAAAACATGAGGGAAAGAGCACACATTATAAAGGGAGCAGAAACCCGGAGGAACAGGTGACAATACTCAGACGAGGAGCGGACGAACACACTCACACAAACGAAGACTAGTCATTAGGCTTGTTCGACTTGAACTGGCGCTGCACAGCCCGATCGGTTTATGACATTAAAGTATCGCGAGAGCAATTCAAAAGCATGAGGAGCGTCTGCTCTCGCGGTACTTTAATGTCGAACAAGCCTAATGACTAATCAAGAGGGCGTGGCAATCGCAAACAGCAGAAGAGCACATGGCCAACACAGACACAGACAGAGCCATGTGTTCAAGCACAACACAAACACACACACATTAAACAAACTCAAGGCTGACAGAACTGACACGGCCCTTCCCAAAGTTATCAGTCCTGCTCCGGCAAAGCGATGATTTTAATCTTTAAATACATTTATTCAAAACACATTCAAATGCCATTCATACAGACAATGACTTGAATACAGTTTTGATATGTTTTCAGTTCTGATGCTTGAAGCCAAAATGTCTAAAGAATTTTTGAATCATGATATTTTTGTGAAATAATGACTGAGATCAAGATCACCACTTGACTGAATCAACTTTTTTGTAAAAAAACAAACAAACACACAAAATAAAAGAATCCAGCATGAACACAGAGTTCATCAGACCTCGGCCTCTGCTCTCGAGATTTCAGACGCATTATTCATCGTCTCCAACATCTTCATTAGTCGTGGCCTCGTCTATCAGACTCGCGGTGTGTGTTGTGTCTGGCTCACAGTGGAGCGATGACAGTGGGAATGAGCTTTGGAAACTCAGTGACGCGCTGTGGGGTCGTGACCTCGTGACATCATGACAACGCTTTCACATCTCTCAGATTCTCTCTGAACGTTTTATTTCTTCCCCTTTACTTTATCTGTCGAACCATACTCCTTTTTTGACTCAGATACCAAGTCTTTATTTATACAGTCCTTTTATTTCTGGCTAATTCTGCTGAGGTGGTCCAGCTTCCACCGGTTCCAGGTATCAGCCCTTTTCCCTTCGGAGAAACTAACCTGATCTTAATCACAATCGGACAAAGTTAGGAGACTATAGAAACCTGTGGATTCTTTCCTACAGGAACTCTGACCTGGTTCAAGAGGACTATGGGTTTTTATTTCTTTTTCTGTCATGTTTCTGAATCATTTATGCAGGAAGAAATGTATTCTTTTTTATATTAATTGTTTTATCTCAGCGCTTTGGGTTTGTCTCTGTTCTTTGATGTTATTGTAAAAATCAATTAAAAAAATAAACCTGATGAACACAGTTAAGGTGATCAGAGCTAATAAAACATGACAGTGATTTTTAAACCCACTAAACTGAACAGAATCTGATATCAGTCACTCTTACACTTTTACTCCGTCTAAGTTTCGCTGTGAAATGTGTTAACCTGCAATTATTACTTTAAAGAGAGTTTTTACTTGATTTAATTGAGTTATTTGGTTTGTATAAATGAATGTATATCGGTTGATTTATCAATATTAAATAACATTTTTGACTGAATACAACCAGTTAATTTTAATGTTATAATGTTTAGGTTCTTCTTTTCTCAGTGTAGTTTCCTGATGATCCTCAGTGTTATAATGATGGTCTAAACCGCTGTCTTTCAGTGAGTCTGTCAGTAAAACCACACTCGTGTGTTCAAAGCTTTCCCAGATCATTTCAGATTTACAAATGGGGTGAGCTTCACAAAACCTGTCAAAAACCTCGTCATATTTCACCCCAAAATGAAAAGAAATGTAATAAATTAAAATTTTCCTATAGAAAATGAATCATTGTGATTTGTTGAACTGAATTTGATAAAGAAATGTTTAAATAATTTAAATAAAAGAAAATGAGCAGTAACATGACGTTCAGTATATTAAATAGTAATGCCATTTAAATGAGTAGCCTATGATTAATTTTCTATTTTGAGGTGAAATAAGTCAGAATATAAGTCATCACTCTTTTCTTCATTTGCAGTGTGCATGAAATGAGTGTTGCTCACGAGTGTGTGGACATGATCGTGTTTCTGTCTCTGTCCCCACCAAGTGGATGAGTGAAGAACCTCCAGATATGATCTTCTATGAGTGAAGAACCTCCAGATATGATCTTCTATGAGTGAAGAACCTCCAGATATGATCTTCTATGAGTGAAGAACCTCCAGATATGATCTTCTCTGAGTGAAGAACCTCCAGATATGATCTTCTATGAGTGAAGAACCTCCAGATATGATCTTCTATGAGTGAAGAACCTCCAGATATGATCTTCTATGAGTGAAGAACCTCCAGATATGATCTTCTATGAGTGAAGAACCTCCAGATATGATCTTCTCTGAGTGAAGAACCTCCAGATATGATCTTCTATGAGTGAAGAACCTCCAGATATGATCTTCTCTGAGTGAAGAACCTCCAGATATGATCTTCTCTGAGTGAAGAACCTCCAGATATGATCTTCTATGAGTGAAGAACCTCCAGATATGATCTTCTCTGAGTGAAGAACCTCCAGATATGATCTTCTCTGAGTGAAGAACCTCCAGATATGATCTTCTATGAGTGAAGAACCTCCAGATATGATCTTCTATGAGTGAAGAACCTCCAGATATGATCTTCTATGAGTGAAGAACCTCCAGAACCTTCTTCATCTTTCCTGAGACAGTCTGAGAGATGTGAAAGCGTTGTCATGATGTCACGAGGTCACGACCCCACAGCGCGTCACTGAGTTTCCAAAGCTCATTCCCACTGTCATCGCTCCACTGTGAGCCAGACACAACACACACCGCGAGTCTGATAGACGAGGCCACGACTAATGCAGATGTTGGAGACGATGAATAATGCGTCTGAAATCTCGAGAGCAGAGGCCGAGGTCTGATGAACTCTGTGTTCATGCTGGATTCTTTTATTTTATGGGGGGTTTTTACAAAAAAGTTGATTCAGTCAAGTAATTAAAAAGTAATCAAATATTTTCCCTTGATCTTGATCTCAGTCATTATTTCAAAAAAATGATTCAAACATTCTTTAGACATTCTGGCTTCAAGCCCCACATCAAAACTGAAAACATACAGTATCACGACTGTATTCACTGTCTGTATGAATAGCATTTTAATATGCTTTGAATAAATGTATTTAGATTACTAATACACTTAAAGGCACAATATGTATTTTCCGCCGCTAGCGGTCGCTAACCTCCTACAGTAACACAGGCGTAGGCTGATGACGCATAAGCAGAATCCTGGAACTTGTCGTCATGCGAAGGATCTAATAATGTTGATGGATGAGTGAATACACTGATGTTTTAACATGCCTGTGGTGTGAAGCAGGGCGCGATCGCTAATGAGAGACAGATATCAGTCCCGCGGATATAAAGGAATAAGGACATTTCATTCTACCGAACTATCTTACCCGCTAGTGCTGAATAACACTCACTCAGGGCAGTTTATCAGAGGACTGAAGCGTGTGGGGGAACGCAGCGCTGCTTCACTCGCTCTACTATCACACTAAACTGCATTTGAGTGTGTTAAAGTTATAATGTTATTCTGTGTGTGAGTTTGTCTGTATGAGACTAGCAGTGAGCGAGATCAACATTAGCATAACACACTGATCATATTCTAACATCTCATCATGTTGAGCTATGTAACACTGATTAGTTTTATGTACATTTGCTTGATACTGTAACTACACAATTGAACGAAATATATAACACTGTGCAAGTGGTTTTTGGATATTTTAATACAAAAAATTGACATAATGTGCCTTAAAATGAACCCAGACCCAAATGCCAGTCAGCTTATATGCAGTTTCTGCACTGTAAAGATGATTTGTGTAAGGCACAATCCAGTCCAAATTTTGGGACATTAATGGCAAATGGGAAAAGATGGAAAATGGGGGACAGCAATTTAATTTGAATAAAATTCCCAGTCTTAAGGATTTGTATGTCTTGTGTTGGGTCTGAATCAGGGTTATTATAGTTAAATGAAGCTGAAACATATTCGTAACTTGAAAATAAATAAACGTTAACTGAAATAAAATATAAAAAACTTTTGATAACACTTTACCGTCACACACTGTATATCGTTTTTATAAATTTTTATTTCAGTTTTAGTTATTTTAGTATATCCAGTTAAACAGTTAAAATGGGAAATCTTGCTTTGACAACTATCTTAAGTAAAAAAATTAATAAAAAAATTCAAGCATTTAAAATGTTTTTTATGGTTTAGTTTTAGTTACCTCACCCCGAAATGTACATTACATATCAAACACTTGTCTTTATTTTTTCATGTGTGGAATCGAGTAAAAGCCAGAGCACATTTAAACCACGAGACCTGTCCTGAAACCACGAGTGTGTGTGTGTGTGTGTGTGTGTGTGTGTCTGGTGTGTGTGTGTGTGTGTGTGTGTGTGTGTGTGTGTGTGTGTGTGTGTGTGTGTGTGGACAGATGTGCGCTCAGGCCTGTGTGTGACGACAGCCGCTTTAGAAAGATCCCACAACTGCCTGTAATGAGTCGGCCTGCGCAAACACGGCTCGCACGGAGGGCTGGATGAGATGAGCGCTGCTCGTGAAGAGCTCGAGGTGATTGTGTGATTGTGAGGCTTCAGCCTGACCTCTGACCTCTAGCGACTGGCCGACCTGTCAATCAAACCTGTGAAATCACAGGCAACTGTTGTGTGATTGCTCATTCATGGCGTTATCATTACTGTGATTGCACTGGGACCTGAAGGAGACACTTGTGTGTTTGTGTGTGAGAGTGAACATGGACAGAAATACACAGTGTCGAGGGAGAGGAAGGACTGGGTGAGTTTACCAACACTCTCTTAGTTATTAATTCTTTAATGCTGCTGGTTTTATGAATGCTAGTTAGCGAACTAATCACATAATGTAGTGCTGGCCATGACATGCTCATCATGCTGTGATGTTAGTGGCCAACACTGTTGTTCGCCATCAGTTGACTTGATGGACACTGGGATGTTTGTGTGTGTGTGTGTGTGTGTGTGTGTGTGTGTGTGTGTGTGTGTATGGTTACAGTCAGTCAACAGTAGTTTCACTCATATCAGTGGAGCACGACTAGTCATGCATGTTCTGTGATCGTGTGTGTGTTGGAGAGATTCAGTGCCAGGATCAGGTCTGGTGTTGGCAGCGATGGGCAGTGTTTCAGATACAGTACATGTATTTAAAATATGTATTTGAAATGCAAAATACTACTTTGTATTTTAAAGCCTTTCGTGGGCAGGAGTTATTGACACATTAGAGCGATAAAGAAACATGGACGGTTGAGTAATAAAGAGCGGATATGCTTGAAGTTAAAAAGAGTTATTAAAGGTGTAGTAAACAAGGGTTCGAGGCCGACTCGGGCTGATAGGACTGAAGGCTGAGTTTTGGAGGCGAACTCTGACGAGAGGCGTGTGTTTGTTTGGGTTGATTTCAAATATCAACAATGTCCAACAGCGTTTCTGAAAAGTAGCTTACCCACCTTTAAGATCAGATGGTTGATCGGATGGTTAGAGTGGACAGAGAAAGTATGATTGATATATAAGACACTTGTTAACTCGTCGTCTGTCTGTGTGTTTGACAGGCCGCCGCTGATCCAGCGCAGGAGTCTTCAGGGCTGTAGTCCTGGAGCGAAGCCAGTGGGATTCGGATGGAGATGGAGCGATACCTGGGAGAAAGCGCCGGTGCTCCGGCCAACAGCACCAACAGCACGGCCACACCAGGAGCGGCGTTCCCGGCGGACGGGCTCTCGCAGCGGTTAGCCGTGGTGGCTCTGCTAGCGCTGCTGACGCTGCTGACGGCGCTGGTGAACGCCGCGGTCATCGCTGCCATCTGCACCACCAAGAAGCTCCACCTCCCCGCCAACTACCTGATCTGCTCGCTGGCCGTCACAGACCTGCTGGTGGCCGTGCTGGTGATGCCCGTCAGCATCTTGTACATCACGGTGGAGGTGTGGCTGCTGGGGCCGTTCGTGTGCGAGGCGTGGCTGAGCGTGGACATGACCTGCTGCACCTGCTCCATCCTGCACCTGTGCGTGATCGCGCTGGACCGCTACTGGGCCATCACTAAAGCCATCGAGTACGCCCGCAAGAGGACGGCCCGGCGCGCCGCCGCCATGGTGGCCACCGTCTGGCTGATCTCCGTCTTCATCTCCATCCCGCCGCTGTTCTGGAGGCAGCGCGGCGCCGGCGCGCAGCAGTGCATCATCGAGCACGACCACGTGGGCTACACCATTTACTCCACCTTCGGCGCGTTCTACATCCCCATGACTCTGATCCTCATCCTGTACTCGCGCATCTACAGCGCCGCCAAGACGCTGTACCAGAAGCGCGGCTCCTCGCGGCACCTCAGCAGCCGCAGCACCGACAGCCAGATCTCGGTGAACCACTGCCGGGTCACGCACGCCTTCTGCGTCTCGGACGTGTCCAGCTCCGACCCCGCCGCCGAGAACACCGCCCGCGCACCATCCTTCGACACAGAGGCGCCGGAGCTGGACGAGAGGAACCAGATCTGCACGTCTCGGGAGAGGAAGGCGGCGCGGATCCTGGGCCTGATCCTGGGAGCCTTCATCCTGTGCTGGCTGCCGTTCTTCCTGAAGGAGCTGCTGGTGGGGCTGATGCTGCTGAAGCCCTCGCCGCAGGTGTCCGACGCCCTCACCTGGCTGGGCTACGCCAACTCCCTCGTCAACCCGCTGCTCTACACCAGCTTCAACGAGGACTTCAAGCAGGCCTTCAAGAGGCTGGTCCGGCGCAAGGAGCACACATAGACATAACTGCCATCAGAGCGCTCCGGAAGCTGGATTCATGTCTAAAGCAGGAGTAGGGAAAGCACACATGATGCAGTGTCCTTGGGAAGAGCGGATTACAGTTTTTTTTATAAAATCAAATGAAAAACCACTGTCTGCTTTTCTAGCACATCATCATTTGATTCCTGAGCAACAGCGTGAAAGGCTCAGTGGTATTTCTGGAAGTTCGATTCGTACGTCAAAACCATAGATTGTAAAAAAAAATATGGGCGTAGTGTGTGTGACGTCACCCGTAGTGTTTCTGAAGAGCGTGTTTGAAGCCCAAAGTGGGCGGAGCCGGCCGTCGCCATCTTGGCCGCGCGTCACTCCCGGATAAACGGAAATGTGCAGACAAACGGCTAGTAGTGACATCAGTGGCAATCCACCTGTCACTCAAGTGGCCACGCCCTTAATTATGCAGAACTTTAAGGTTTAATATAATTTAAACGGATGAGTTATTAAAACATTCACCCCCCTCACAGTCGTCATGAAGGGCAACATTAGCTTTATAGACCAAAACCACTTTTTGCACCAGACTGTGAACATGTTTTATTCTGCTGTAAAGTTGGCCATTTTAACATGGGGGTTTATGGGATTGAGTCTCTTCTGCAGCCGGCCTCTAGTGGCCAGTCGACGAACTGCAGTTGTTGAATCGAGAGAGACGGGAAGGTTGCCGCTTGGTCTAAAGCACACATGATGCAGTGTCCTTGGGAAGAGCTGATTACAGTTTTTAAAATAAAATCAAATGAAAAACCACTGTCTGCTTTTCCAGCACATCATCATTTGATTCCTGAGCGACGGTGTGGAAAGCTCAGTGGTATTTCCCCCTCAGCGTACTTCCTCCTGAGACTGGAGTGTGGACGGGACACATCCAAAGGGCTCGTTCTGTGTTTTTATATGTTTTCATTATTTCATTCTCATTCTTGGATGAAGCATTTGATTGGTCAGATCTGTGTAGTGCAACATGAGTCATCGACATTATAAACTGTTTTCCAGGAGGAGAAAGATGAATAAAAATACTTGTAATACTAGTTCACTGTTAACCAACCTCTCTTTTTTTAAGTTGATGAACTTTAAGTTTAACATTTGGATTGCATGCAGAGTTTTCAGGTCTGTGTATCAAATCTAGCCCAAATATAAAGTCCTATAAAGTCATAAATATGCCACTCCTGTACCTGAAACACATGAATTACAGCCACAGGCGTGTGTTATACACTATTAAAACTTGAAAATCACTATATAGTAGTAAACATAAAATATAATTTATGCAATACTTCAAACCTTTAACTCGCAGGAAAACAATCAACCCCAATTTAAACTGTTCCCTCAAACACTACGACATTATTGCACTCCTCGAAACACACTTGAGCATCTCTAACTCAGGCAGCTCGGGTGTGGGGTTCAGTTCCCATCATGCACCACGCCTGAAATAATAATGATTGATTTCACTGTTTATGAACTTTATTGTTTGTGTTATTGCAATGCTGTTGTTAATTTTGGCTCAGGGACCAAACCAGCGTTCGAGCTGAAACTGCTCTGCCGCTGGATACGCTGAGGCGAAGTCACATGACCGTTTATGATGTGAATCAAGAGATTTATTTGGCAAATGTGTTTCCATCATAGTTTATGCGCATGTCGTCTTATTGGATAAAAAAACGATCCAACTCAATTTAATGCATACATTTTATGCACATTTTTAGAATTTATTTATTTATTTATTTATTTTGAAGCCATATTCCAAAATTCGCATTAAAAATAGGTGGCTGGAAGCTTAGCTAGAGTCATTAGCCGTGTTTCCATTACAGATTTGCGTAAAACTTTTGTGATATTTTCTAAATGTCGATAAAAACCAACTGCGAAATGACGGCGTTTCCATTAACCGATGAAATGTGACTAAAATGTAATTTTTCCTCTCGCGATAATCATTCCACAAATCATGCCACCGGATGTTAGTAGGTTTACGTATATCCCAGCCACCGCTGGAAGGAGACGTGTGTGTGTTATCCAGCATTAACGGCAAGGAAAGACCCTTATACTGTGAGCGGCTCATATGAGGAGTTTCTGGGTGTTTCTCCCTCAGATCTGCTTCAAGCTCTCGATAAATTATGGCATTTCTTTGTTGTTTAGAATCATTCATTATTCCTGTAATTCTTTTGTGTATTATGAGTTTATTAAAGAACTCTGTCTCGTCTTCTGTCCAAACACACCGCGCCATCTTTAAGTAATGATCGGCTGTTACGTACGTCAGGTGACCTGAGTGTAAATGCAAAAACTGTTTCAATTGCAGTTTTGTGAAATATTCCTTTTTCGAATTGCTTGAAAAACCACTTCATGTAAGAGTAACAACTTTTTTGCAAAATATGGGAGTTTTTGCGAAATTGACGTGTTTCATTTGGGCGTATTTTGAATTTGCAATTTCAGTTTGCACAGTGTGAGGGTTAATGGAAACATGCTGTGGTTTGAGCTGTGGAGGTCAAGAGCGCTTCAGGAAAGATCTCTCTCTCTGGCATGTGTTGGATGGATCAACTCATAGATCAGCTCATCATGTCAGAGCAGTGTGCAGCAGGATTGTGTTCTTGACCTCCAACAAACCTATTAGAAGAAAATAAACATAATCCTAGGTATTTATTTGAAACAGTGGCTAAACTAACGAAAAAGAAAGCTTCAAGCCCAGAAGTTTCCAAGCAGCACAGCAGTAATGACTTTATGAACTTCTTCACTTATAAGATTGATAATATCAGGGATAAAATTATAACTATGCAACCGTCTACTACAGTATCGCATCAGGCAGTGCATTGTAGCCTCCCTGAGGAAAGATTTGATTCATTTGTTGCTATAGGAGAGGAAGAATTTACTAAACTCGTTAAATCATCTAAATCTACAACATGTGTGTTAGACCCTATACCGACTAAGCTACTGAAAGAGATGCTTCCAGAGGTCATAGATCCTCTTCTTAATATCATTAATTCGTCTTTGTCTCTAGGATACGTACCAAAAAACTTTAAGCTGGCTATGATTAAACCGCTTGTTAAAAAAATGCAACTTGATCCTTCAGAATTAGTCAATTACAGGCCGATCTCGAATCTACCTTTTCTGTCAAAAATACTAGAAAAGGCAGTATCTTCACAACTATGTTCCTTTCTAGAAAGAAATGATATCTGTGAGGATTTCCAGTCTGGATTTAGACCGTACCATAGTACCGAGACTGCTCTCATTAGAGTAACAAATGATTTGCTCTTATCATCCGATCGTGGTTGTGTCTCTCTATTAGTGTTACTCGATCTTAGTGCTGCGTTTGACACCATTGACCACAACATTCTTTTAAATAGACTAGAAAACTATGTTGGCATTAGTGGAATTGCACTAGCATGGTTTAAATCATACTTATCTGACCGTTATCAGTTTGTAGCAGTAAATGATGAGATGTCTTATCGAACACAAGTTCAGTATGGCGTACCACAAGGCTCAGTACTAGGACCGCTGCTGTTCACTCTGTACAAGCTACCCTTAGGAGATATCATTAGGAAACATGGAATTAGTTTCCACTGTTATGCCGACGATACTCAGCTCTATATTTCTTCAAAACCTAACGAAACTTACCAATTCACTAAATTAACAGAATGCATAGCTGATATAAAAAATTGGATGACTCGTAATTTCCTACTTCTAAATTCTGAAAAAACAGAGATTCTAATTATTGGACAAAAAACGTCCTCACGTAATAACCTAGAATACTGTCTAACACTTGATGGCTGCTCTGTTAAGTCTTCGTCGTCGGTTAGGAACCTGGGTGTGCTCTTTGATACCAATCTTTCATTTGAAAGTCACGTGTCTAGTATCTGTAAAACCGCATTTTTCCATCTTAAAAATATATCTAAATTACGCCATATGCTCTCAATGACAAATGCGGAACAATTAGTTCATGCGTTCATGACCTCAAGGCTAGATTATTGTAATGCTCTACTGGGTGGTTGCCCTGCACGCTTAATAAACAAACTACAGCTGGTTCAAAACGCAGCAGCTCGAGTTCTTACCAGAACCAGGAAGTATGACCATATTAGCCCGGTTCTGTCAAAACTGCACTGGCTCCCTATTAAACATCGCATCAATTTTAAAATATTGCTGATTACTTACAAAGCACTAAATGGTTTAGCTCCGCAGTACTTGAGCGAGCTCTTAACGCATTATACTCCTTCACGTCTATTGCGATCTCAAAATTCCGGCCAGTTGATAATACCTAGAATATCTAAATCGACTGCTGGCGGTAGATCTTTTTCCTATTTAGCACCAAAACTTTGGAACAGCCTTCCTACCATTGTCCGGGAAGCAGACACACTCTGTCAGTTTAAATCTAGATTAAAGACACATCTCTTTGACATAGCGTTCACATAATACATTATAGACTTCTATAATTCAATATTAGGCTGCATAGATTAGGTCAGCCGGAACCGGGAACACTTCCCATAAATCCTGATGTACTCGTTACATCATGAGAAGAATGGCATCTACGCTAATTTGAGTGTCTTTGTTTATCCCAAGGTTTTCCCGCAGCCTGCCGGATCCAGGCCGTTTCCAGATCTGATGAAGGACCTTCGCCTGGACCCGATGTCAATGCAGTGCTGAAGTGCCAACTAGTCTCTCCCTATGGAGGATCCCTTTCCCACTCTACAGATAAAGCGTCGTCGGGAAAACTCAATTTGCGGATCTACCCCGAATTAATAAAATAAAATAAAATAAAATTAAATTATGAATCAAAACTGTAAGGAAACACCAGTAATTTGTTTAGGCTTGGTTTTTAGGGAATTCCAAACCTGCACACATCAACGCACATAACTATAGAACCCTTAATGCGCATCTGAACGCCATCAGCGTTTCTCACAGGTTCGCGTTTAAAGTCTGTGTAGAGAGAATGGTGTCGTCTTAGCGGCCCTAATTTAAAAACAAATGATCGTTGCGACGGAAGCGAATCAATCAAAACTAACTTTAGCTGGAAAATAACTTTATTAAAGAACCGCTATAAAGCCAAAACATTCTTGCGTTAAATGATACATTTATCTCTGTAAAGCTGCTTTGAGACAATCTACATTGTTAAAAGCGCTATATAAATGAAGATGACTTGACTTGACTTGACAACACACAAACTACAGTGATGCCGTGGTGCATGATGGGAAGCGAGCCGCGCTGCTGAGACTTAAGTGCAAATAACATGCTTGTGTGTTACGACATCTGAAGTGCTAAACTCGAGTGTGTTCAGTAGAGAGCTGTGTGAAGGCCATCAGACGCTCTGCTCCCCTCGACCAGATGCGAGGACGAGACGCTCTTCACATCTCCCGTACTGTACACCGCTGGGCCTGGGGTCATGTGATCATCATCACACAGAAAGCTGGCACAACTTAAGCTCATGGAAATTTAAAGAGACACGTTCATTAAACTCAAAAGCATTAGAAATATCCAAATGCTCATAAATATGAATTGATTTCAACTCATTTGTATAGTTTACCCGAGGGTTTACAGTATAGAGGGTTTACAGTATAGAGGGTTTACAGTAGAGAGGGTTTACAGTAGAGGGTTTACAGTATAGAGGGTTTACAGTATAGAGGGTTTACAGTATAGAGGGTTTACAGTAGAGGGTTTACAGTATAGAGCAGGGGTGGGCAAACTTTTTGGCTCAAGGGCCACACTGGGTTTTAAAATTTGACAGAGGGCCGGCCCAGTAGCAGATTATGAAACACGATCTCATTAAATTGCGTATCTATACCACAAATTTTATTTCTCGTGCCATTTATACGCCAAAAATATTTTTTTTTGCGTGCATATGCTGCGCACTGTAAACCCTTTGTTTAGGATTAGGGGTGCGGAGTGCGTGCCTATTACACGCCATTAAAGGGATAGTTCGCCCAAAAATGAAAATTCTGTCATTTACTCACCCTCAAGTTGTTTCAAACCTGTATGAATTTCTTTCTTCATCTGAACACAAAAGAAGATATTTTGAAAAATGTCGGTAACCAAACAGTTGATGGACCCCATTGACTTCCATAGTAGGAAAAAAAATACTATGGAAGTCAATGGAGTCCATCAACTGTTTGGTTTACCCGAGATTTTTCAAAATATCTTCTTTTGTGTTCAGCAGAAAAAAGAAATTCATACAGGTTTGAAACAACTTGAGGGTGAGTAAATGATGACCGAATTTTCATTTTTGGGCGAACTATCCCTTTAAGTGCGTATCATATGCACGCGAAAACTGCGTTTCATAAGAACTACAAATACAATTCGTGGTATTCGCACTTTCATGAGATCGGGCTGGGCAAACACATTTACGTTGTGGCAACGTCTGCACGAAATTCAACAACTGAGAGACGACATTCTGACAATACATTTTTTTTATGCTAGATATCCCCCATTTAGCATGTTATGTTTTGAGGTTAATTTTTTAAAAAACGAAAAGTTGGAAAAAAACGAAATAAACGAATATACAAATTTATTTTAAGTATAATAAAATAAAACATAAAAAGCAAATGCAGATCAGATCAGAACATTTAATGAACAAAACCGGGTTCTGTACATGGCAGACGTCAGGGGAGCGTAGTCGAAAGCCGGGCGATAAAGGTTTTGTAAACGGAATCAGTCAGGAGGATACATCCACAAATCCAGAGTAGAACTAAATAGCAGAAAAATCAAAGGAAAAACTAAACGTGTGCAAGCGGTTACCAAACATTTTTTTCTCTGTGAGTTTTCAAAAAAGGAAAAAACATTAACGTGCACCAAGTCTATGCGCTTAAGTTGCTGTCTGTTTGGTTTCCATGGTGACGCGTCTAGCTTGTTACGTGACACACCGCAGCCACAACAGCGCTGAATGAATGATGATCAGCTTTTATGTCATTTTTCCTTTTTTACATTTGTTAGCTATGGCATGAAATATCTGATATTCCGATTGTCAAATATATGCAACGCAATTTATATATAACGCAAAGTATTGCAAGAAAAAGGCAAAATTAATGCGATCTTAAGACAATTTTTTAAATACTCGACGGGCCGGATTAAACAGCCTAACGGGCCGTATGTGGCCCGCGGGCCGTAGTTTGCCCACCCCTGGTATAGAGGGTTTACAGTATAGAGGGTTTACAGTATAGAGGGTTTACAGTATGGAGGGTTTACAGTATAGAGGGTTTACAGTATAGAGGGTTTACAGTATGGAGGGTTTACAGTATAGAGAGCGAGCAGTTACTCCCACAGTACAGAGGCCTTGTCCAAACACACACACCTGCAGTCTTGGCCACTTGAGAGTGTGTGTGACAGGAAGAAAGTGCTCAAGACTGTCCCATGTCTTAACAATGCCAAGTGCTCTTAATGCACACTAAACACACACTATCTCCCGCTCCAGAGCGTTATTCCAGGCTGAGCGTATCCCATCATGCATTATGTTCGGGAACTCGTGTGCCACATTCCACTGTAAATTAAATTAATTAGATACATATGATTTGATAATAAAAATATAAAGTGTGTTTGTATGTGTGTGTGTGTGTGTGTTTGTGAGAGTGTGTGTGTGTGTGTGTGTGTGTGTGTGTGTGTGTGGACCAGGCAGTGGGAAACGATCCGTGAGGTCCTGCTCTTGAGACGCTGCAGTGTCGCCCTCATGAGGCCCAGCACAGACACAGACACAGACACACACACACACACACACACACACACACACACACACACACACACACACACACACACACACTCACACTCTCCTCCAGTGAAGGTCATCTGGGTTCAACACAGAAACACAGGGAGTGTGTACAGACTGGGGGGGGGGGGGGGGATTTATACAATCTTAGAAGACGCTGAAGACTGGAGTAATGAACACACTTTGACCACAGGAATAAATTACACTTTACTGTATATTCACACAGACAACAGCTGATTTACACTGGAATAATATTTCACTGTTTTACTGTATTTCTGATCAACTTAATTCAGCAGAAGAGACTCTTCCAGAATGCTCAAGGCTAACACACAGACAGCGCCACAGATTATTATGATTCTTTAAAGATCTCACTGCATATCTAAACACTTTAGCTGAAATATCAAGTATGAATGCATTATTTAGTCATTTCAATACAACCCAGGTATATTTCAAAAGCACAAGTTATGGCTGATCAATCTGACAGTGCAGAATATGGCCATGATATGTGTCCTAATATACTGAATAAAACAAAGATAGAAATCACATTATATAGTTGTCTTTCTCCAGAAGTGGACAGTGAGGTGCATCTGAGATCATTTCTCTACACATTCATCTCTACATAAAACTAATAATGTAGGCAAAAATATTCTTTATTCAGAAATATTCCAGGTGTTTTTTATTTCTCTTAGATAAAACATGTTGGGAATATTGTGTTCATTGATCATCCATCCAGTTAGTCCTCCAGGACGTCACGTCATATCTCTCACACACACACACACACACACACACACACACACACACACACACACACACACACACACACACACACACACACACACAGACATCAGTGAGTATCCGTGGTTTGAGTCAAATGCTTTATCTTATTTGATTTAAAAAATCGAATCACTTTGATCATATAAACTGCCATAATCGGGTGATACTAATAAAGAAACTGAAAAGTGTTTTCTGTGGTAAATGAGTGATAAATACAATCAAAGGTCAAATGTGGTTGAAATGGAAAAAAGAGACACTTTTACCAGAAATAAAGGTAGTTTGACTCCTTCCTCAGCACACGCACAGCTCTGTGATGAACGGCTGTCTTCCTACACGTAATGATCTTATGTGTGTCAACAACACACACACTTAATGACCATGCTTTAACAGAGATGTGTCATTAATGTGCACACTGAAAGCAGACAGTAAGCAGATTTAATAGCAGTGTGAGTCTGAGACCAGACCAGATCAGATCAGATCAGTTTAGACCAGATCAGTTTAGACCAGATCAGTTTAGACCAGATCAGATTAGACCAGATCAGATCAGATCAGATCAGATCAGTTTAGATCAGATCAGTTTAGACCAGATCAGATCAGATCAGACCAGATCAGATCAGATGAGCGGCTGTGGGTTTCTCCAGTTTCTCACTGTCTTTTAAAGCTGTAGGAAACAGTTCATCTGAAGAAAAGAGCTACACTTTAAACTGGGTTACAGTGGTCTGTCCATCTGCCCTTGATGACAGATATACTGCACTTCATGCTGGACACGGACACATTTGCAGCGGTTTATAAACAAAACGCTGCATAAAAGACAAATGTTTATTATTGTTGGCATACTAAACCCCATTCATCAACAGGACTTTTAAAACCACATATTAGGCTATGGAGGAAAAATAAGTAAATACAAATAAATAAAATAAAATCATAAACTCCTGTCACAGACTTTTAAAAAAAAATCTAGAACGAATTTTAATGTTTCGGGTATTTTCTCCAAGCTAGTGGTTACACCAATTACCTCAAATTTGACATAGCCTATAATTCTTTCCTAGTATTAACATTATTTTCAAATAATACATGACGAGTTATAGTTTGATATTCTACAAACTTCACATGAACAATAATATTTACTGGAAGCGATTATTATTTCCAGAAATGTGCCTACACATAACTCAAAGATAAATGTTTGCCCCGAGCGAGCGCAGGGTCACGTGACTCGGCCAGTACGTCAGCACGCACAGTGATTTGGCGTCACGTGACGCGCTGTGCGTACGCGGCGGAATTGGAAGTGAAGATGGCGGACGAGGAGGCCGAGCAGGACCGCGGCGAGCGGAGCGACGCTTCCAGCGCTCTGAACGCGCTCGCAACGCGCCTGGAGGACGCCGCAGCGGCCCTGAGGAGCAGCCAGGAGTCTCCCGGCGAGCGCGCGTCGCAGTACTGCTATGAGTTCTGTCAGGTGAGCGCGCATTCACAGCAGCGTCCAGCTCAGTCGTAAACACACGTCCCGCGGAGGAGAAGGTCTGCCTCGGTGTGTGTGCGACGGGCTCACACACTGCTCTGCTGTCCTAACGCGTTTATAGAGGGTCGCTGCGTTATTCCGCGTCGTTGTTGTGTCTGAATCAATGTGTGTGTGTCGGACGCAGGACTGTAAACAAGCACGCAGCGCGCGCGCGCGCGCACAACTGCAGAACCACCACCACCACCATCATCATCATCATCTTCATCTTCATCATCATCATCATCATAACCCATCACACACTGCACAACTCTCTCATAATCCCACACTAGTCCTGCACAACACCATACGTCACACCCAGGACATCTTCATTATAGTCTATTGCTAACCTCAGTCTCTCAATGCTAATCACCAGCAGACCCTTACACACTTCATCATCTTCATCATCATCTTCATCATCATCTTGGCAGATTATAACTGCACATCACTATCATAATCTGTCAGTCTGTAATGATATGCGGTGAGTGGCAGATTATGTTGTGCAGGAACATCATAAAGTGAGGAACATGATTAATTCATTACTAGCTGCACATCTTCATCTTCATCATCTTCATCATCATCATCATCTAGCTTGTCATCATAACTTAAGAAAAGACATTCAGTTTGCCTGTACCACTCTGTGTGTGTGTGTGTGTGTGTGAAGGTCCACATGTGAGTGTGTGTGTGTGAAGGTCTACATGTGAGTGTGTGTGTGTGTGTGTGTGTGTGAAGGTCCACGTGTGTGTGTGTGTGTGAAGGTCCACGTGTGTGTGTGTGTTGCTGGTGTTGTCTTCGCTCAGGGGAAGTGTGTGTAGTGTCCGTCATCTAGATCAGTGTGTGAGCTCTACACTGTCACTACTGCATTAGACATCATATATATATGTATTATTATGCGTGAGGTCGTCACAGCGGTCTCGGTCTCGTCGTCTGATGAGCCGTACAGTAGCTGTGATTAATGCCGGGATCGTCTTCACCAGCTCCAGCTGCAGCTGCTCATGTTTCACTGCTGATCGCGATGGACTGGGTGATGATGTCCTCTGAGTCTCTGAGAATATTAATATTCAAACACTTAAAATTCAAAATAATATAAGTAGTTATTGGCCTTTCTCTGCAGTGTGTGTGTGTGTGTGTGTGTGTGTGTAGCTTCAGTCTCGGTCAGTGAGCGTCTGCTGCTGTTCCAGGGTCAGTGCTTTAAACACAACAGGGCTTCAGTTATTCCCGTATTCCCGATGATTGATTACAGTGAGAGTTGCAGACATGATGCGTGATCTAATTACATATGCTCTTAATTGCACACATTTCCAGAACAGAAATCTGAACATCGCATAAAATCAGGTTTAATATTATCGGTGCCGTATTAGAATCACATGTTTTTCCAGAGGGGATTATGAACTTCTCTTTTTATCGCTCAATAAGTCAGAAAATACTGTCAACAGAATAATAACTGTTCTCCAGTTCTCCATGTTTTAGGAATAAGTTGCAAATGGATAAAAGCCGTTCAGAGAAACACTTCAGTGTATTGTGGATGTTCCAGTCCCACTAGAGTCTGAAACACACATTATGAACAGCCGAAAAGTGTTTTAAAGGTCCCGTATTATGCCCCTTTTCACAAGATGTAAAATAAGTCTCTGATGTCCCCAGAGTGTGTATGTGAAGTTTGAGCTCAAATACCCACAGATAATTTTTTACAGCATGTTTAAATTGACATTTTTTGGGGCTCAGAAAAACGTGCTGTTTCAGTGTGTGCCCTTTAAATGCAAATGAGCTGCCGCTGGACGACCCAGGGGGCGGAGCTTCACGAGTCTCTCAGGACAATTTCATCTCACGGAATGATGATAATATCAGAAACTCTCAGTAACGTGTTCATTTCGAGTCGGACAATAATGCCTACAGAGTCAGAGTGCTGTATAGAGATGAAACAGGTATAGTTTAGTAGTTTAATTACGGTTATTATAACGTATTTGTCATCTTAACAGCCTACAAGTCTGCTGTTTCGGACCAGGTCCGAATGATGATCAAACATGTACTGATGAGTTTAATAAAGTTTATTGTACATCACACAAAAGATGAAGCGTCAGTTTTACTTCAGAAAATCACCATAAGAGCTGAGTAAACACAGTAAGTTATAAGAAGTGCGCAAGTAGCCAGTAGAGTTGAGGGAGCATTCCTGTGGGCGGAGCTTAGTCTAAACACGGTTCTGGTGATGTCACTAATGAAGGAAGTAGAGGGGTGTACGAGCCGTTCACTGTAGGCGACTTCTGTTAAATAAAAGATCTCGCTTGGCATTGAACTTTGAGCTTTATAATTTTACAGATATTATTTATACTCTAACAACAACATTACACACTAACTAAAGTTTGAAACATGGGATCACGTAGAACGGGACCTTTAAGTGTTTGCCTCTAATGTAGTGTCTTCACACACTCACACACACACACACACACACACACACACACACACACACACACACACACACACACACACACACACACACACACACACACACACACACACACACACACAGTACTGGTGTGTGATTGTGCTTCAGAAATACATGAGTGTGTGCTTGTCTCTCTGAGGTCTCCATCCCCCGATGATGACCTCTGACCTTTAGAGTCTGGTCACACGCCTGTGTGTGTGTGTGTGTGTGTAGAGAAGACACCAGTGTTAAGGCGTGTTTGTGTAGTTAAATGAAAATGTAGCAGCAGTGGTTGTATATATCTGTATCAGTGTTATTCAGACGGCGGACCCGTAGCTGTGTGTGTGTGTGTGTGTGTGTGTGTGTGTGTGTGGAGGAGAATATCAGCGCGCGTCCCGCCGGAGCAGAGAGCGTAGAGCAGTGTCTGTCAGCGGTTCAGGAGTCTCGAGCTCAGAGGCGCTGTGTCTTCTCTCTCACATTAAAGGAAAGCGGTTTTCCCACCGTCCTCCTGTCCTCGGCCTCAGTGGCGCCTCCTGCGAGTCATGTGATCTCTGATTCTGAGGCTGGTGTGTGTGTGTGTGTGTAAGCGCTCGCGTGTGTCTGTGCAAACGCTTGTGTGTGTTTGTGTGTGTAAACGCTCGTGTGTGTGTAAGCGCGCGTGTGTGTGTGTGTGTGTGTGTGTGTGTGTGTGTGTGTGCAAGCGCTCGCTGAAGAGCCTCATTGGTGTATATTTACAACATGTTTGTGAAGCCCTGATCACAGTAGCCAATCACAGACACATCTGACGAGCTCATGAACACAGCGGCCAATCAGAGGCGTTTACGATTCTGCTCAAAGCCTCACGTTTTTAACCCCTCAGTGTCGACTCTGATCTTCTGACGGCACTAATGTCCAGATCCACCGTCTCAGCCTCAGTCTGCCTGGAGCTGATCAGCTGGAGGACACGCTGTGCTGAAGAATAGTACAGCTCAAACTGCAGTTCTTTTTAAAATTAAATTGTCCAGTTAAAATACGTAGGCAAGTAAACAAGACACAGCATAAAAATACTATTACACTTACACTGCCGTTCAAACGTTAGAGATGGGAAGATTTTTAATGTTTTTAAAAGAAGTCTCTTCTGCTCACCAAGGCTGCGTTGATTTGATTAAAAGAAACAAACATAATATAATATTGTGAAATATTATTACAATTTGTGAATAAAGTGTAATTTATTCCTGTGATCTTCAGCATCATTACTCCAGTCTTCAGTGTCCTTCAGAAATCATTGATGATTTGATGCTCACAAAACTAAATAAATGTATTATCAGTGTTGAAAACTACTTCTTTTTGATGAATATAAAGTTCAAAAGAACAGCATTATCTGAGATATAAAGCTCTGGTAACATTATACACCACCGCTCAAAAGATTGGGGTCAGAAAGAATAGAAATCAACACTTTTATTGAGCGAGGACGCATTAAACTGATCAAAAGTGACAGTAAAGACATTTATAATCTCTCAGAAGATTCTATTTCAAATAAATGAAATTTCTATCATCAAAGTTAAAATATTGTCCACAACTGTTTTCATCACTGATAATAATCATAAATGTTTCTTGAGCATCAGATCATTATATTAGAGTGATTTCTGAAGGATCATGTGACACTGAAGACTGGAGTAATGATGCTGAAAATTCAGCTTTGCATCATGGGAATGAATTACACTTTACTGTATATTCACATAAAAAACAAAATGTAATCAAGTAAATGCAGCTTTGGTGAGCGTAAGAGACGTCTTTTAAAAACATTAAAAATCTTCCCATCCCAAACCTTTGAGCGGTGTGTGTGTGTGTGTGTGTGTGTGTGTGTGTGTGTGTGTGCAGAAGAGGACATGACGAGTGTGTTTCTTTAAAGCCACAGCGGTCGTCGCCGTCGTGAGTTCTGCTGCTTATACACACTCTTACAACTGAGCAGATCTGTCTAATCATGCTGTCGTTATGACTGATGACACTGATGACACTGATGACACTGCACAGCCTGATGGGTAACCGCTGGAGAACGGCTTATTAAGCCCTGATAATGATGGACGAGGATTTTTACAATATGACCAATATTTTACTTCATGATTACAATATATATATATATACACTACTGGTCAAAAGTTTTAGATCGGTAAGATTTTATGTTTTTAAAAGAAGTCTCTTCTGCTCACCAAGGCTGCATTTATTTGATAAAAAAAAAAAAAACAATAAATAAAAAAACAGTATTATTGTGAAATATTATGACAATTTAAAACATCTGTTTTCTATGTGAATATACAGTAAAGTGTAATTTATTCCTGTGATCAAAGCTGAATTTTCAGCATCATTACTCCAGTCTTCAGTGTCACATGATCCTTCAGAAATCACTCTAATATGATGATTTGATGATCAAGAAACATTTATGATTATTATCAGTGTTGAAAACAGTTTTTTACATTTTTATTTCATGATGCTTTGATGAATAGCATTTATTTAAAATAGAATATTTTCTAACATTATAAACGTCTTTACTGTGAATTACAGTTTAACTCATCCTTAATGAATAAAAGTATTGATTTATTTTATTTCTTTCCCCCAAAAATAAAATTAAAACTCTTACTGACCCCAAACTTTTGAAGGGTCGTGTTTAATGTTACAAAAGCTTTAAATTTCAGATAAATGCTGTTCTTTTGGACTTTCTATTCATCAAAGCATCATGAAATACAAATGTAAAAAACTGTTTTCAACATTGATAATAATCATAAATGTTTCTTGATCATCAGATCATCATATTAGAGTGATTTCTGAAGGATCATGTGACACTGAAGACTGGAGTAATGATGCTGAAAATTCAGCTTTGATCACAGGAATAAATTACACTTTACTGTATATTCACATAGAAAACAGATGATTTACATTAGAATAATATTTCACAATAATACTGTTTTTGTTTGTATTTTTAATCAAATTAATGCAGTCTTGGTGAGCAGAAGAGACTTCTTTTAAAAACATTAAAAATCTTACCGATCTAAAACTTTTGACCAGTAGTTATTTATTTATTTATTTTATTTTTGTATTAAAAATGATAGCAAAGAAGCACATTTCAAACACTAGGATTAATGCAATAGAACAAGCATACAAAGTAAATACTTTTTATTTAACATGTTTTATCATCAAATTAAACTCATCAATGCTTTTGGAAAATAAATGTATAAAGGAATATGATTGTTTAAAATAGCCCAGTCTGCGTTACCCGAGCGCTTCATGCCAGATCAGTGTGATCACGGCTCGCACCGGCCCGCAGTGAAGGTGTGTGTGCGTCAGCTGGTGTAAGCGGTGTGTGTGTGTGTGTGCAGGCGCTGGCGGAGTACGCCGGGCTGTGGCGGGTGGAGGAGGAGCCGCTGCCCGTGCTGGAGGTGTACATCAGGGCTCTGCTGAGCTTCGCACAGGTGTGTCCGCTGCTCTCCGCCCACTGCGAGAAGGTGCCCGTCGTGCTGGAGCGGCTCTCGCTGTAAGTGCTCTTCTCCTCCTCTGTGCTCATGTGCTTCTCCAGCTCTCTCTCTGAGCTTCTGTCGTCTGTCTTCTGCAGGAGTTGTGCAGAGCTGCTGATTTCCATGCCCAGGAACATCCCAGATGCACTGTGGGACAGGTTCAGGTCTTCTGTCCAGGTATGTTCCCCAGGCTGAAGCTCTTCGGCTACGATCAGACTGTCTGTCCAAATCTGATTTTCGTGCATATCCGATTGAAATCTGATGAGAATGAGGTAATGTGAACAAAAAAATTGCATTTCTGGAAATCCGTTTCTTAGTCAGATTTCGTGTGGTTTATGTGTATTTCTCATGACACGTAAACGTCAGACGCTGTTATACAGGGTTTCCGCGGGGTCTTAAAAAGTCTAAAATTCTGAACTTTAAATTTAAGGCCTTATAAAGTCTTAAAAATGGCCAGATTTTCATCCTAGGTCTTAAATTTCATTTAGTCAGGTCTAAAAAAGTGTTTATCCTCGTTAATTTCCAGAAACGCTGGCTGCAGAAAGTTATTACAAAGTAGCAAAAAAGTATGGAGTTGTAGCCTATAAGCGGAGCCGTAGAGCCGGGTCTCCAACACGCCGCTCGCGCTCCAGTCGCTCGCGGCTCGATATGAGCTAGCTCGCCGGAGGCCGTTCACATATCGCGGCTTTTGCGCGCTCAAGTTTGTTCACGCGCTCATAATTGAAGCGACACGCTAATTTTTTTACCAGGCGCAACGAGATTAAAAAAAATAGAAACTTTTCAGAATGCCGCAAACGCACCGCAGGTCATGTGACAGGAACCAACCAATCACCCCTTTCCATAGCAACACTGAAAGCTCAGTCAACATGAAGGATGGGGGTGCACCCAAACACTACTAATAAATATAAGCTAATGTGTAAATGTCAGTAATTTATCTTTTGACTATTCTTTTTATAAAAAATTATTTAAAGGCTGAAATATTATTTTAAGGCCCTCTTTTGTCAAAACTTTATTTGAACTTGTACATGTTAGTAGATAACATGTTGCAAGACACTCTTTTAAAATCTGGCCATCATTAATGGTATTTTAATGTTTACGTAAACAAAAAGTGCATATTGATGCTAATCAATTTGTTATTTGCTGTTTTTCGACATAAAACTTGTTGAATTGACTTCATTCTGTAGTATTAGTACTTTTTGAACAGGATTCTGTGATAATCGTGATAATTTTGGTCACTTTAATCATCTCATCATTTCCTCTGTATATATGATCAACTAAAATCAACAATAATTGTGTTTTTACAGTATAATATGCAAAAGTACAATTTTCTATTAAAAAAATATCTACCTCTCCCTTCCTCTCACACACACACACACACACACACACACACACACACACACACACACACACACACACACACACACACATCAGATAATCCTAGATAGATAGATAGATAGATAGATAGATACTCTAATGATCCCGAGGTAACTATCTATCTAACTTGGATAATGCGTCGTGTAGGTCTTAAATTTCAATCTTTATGGTCTTAAAATGTCTTAATTTGACTTACTGAAACCTGCAGAAACCCTGTTATAGGAAACATGCTGAAAGTCGCTGCAGAAACAATGCAGTGTTGCAAATTGCCGGAGGAGCAGAAAATGACGATATAACGGAGACGTGTCTGTAAACCGGCGTATTCCTGCCATCACACAGAACCCAGTGCAGATATTGCAGAAAGCTAAAGCTGCATGGACACACACATCGGATCTGAACGGTTGCGATACACAGTGTGGTCATCAATCATTTTGGATCAGATTCTAATCGGATACTGACAGTGTGAACGTAGCCTTAGTTACTGTTATTCGCATCGATCAGCTTAGTCATCTACTACAGTAAAGTACACAACCTGATAGACAACAGCAAATAAGTTTACTAATGTTTATTTTGTGTAGATCGCCCACCCTCTGGTGCAAGAGAAGGGAATCGGTCATCTGGTCATCCTCTCCACCATCGCACGAGAGCAAGGGGTCTGGACCAACCCCACACTGCAGGCCATCCTCACCAGTGACACGCCACCGCAGGAGACGGGTGAGAACACACTAGTGTTCCTCTCTTCGCCACATACGCCCTGACTGCAGTCAGCCTGCCGACCTGTGTTACACGAGCGCTGAAAGCTTTTATTTTCTGTCCAGTGCAAGAGTTCCTCGCCCTGGAAGGACCAACACTCCTGAAGATGCGAGTGAAGCACCTGATCAAAGAGGGCTGTGTGGATCAGGCGGCGGCGCTGGCCAGGGCCTGTGCCGAGCTCTCGGAGTTTGAGGAGAAGGCTCACTTCAAGCAGATGCACCTGGTGTGTCTGTGCACTGTTGCTCCGCAGGAACTCATCATGGAGGAGGTGAGATAGCGGACGCTTTACTGAGAATATACTTGTTTCTGCATCTGCTCAGATTTAACAGTTATGAAAGTATTCAAGTATCAAGCCAAAGCTTTAATAAAGTTTAATTGCATTAAAGTGTGAATTAGGGCTGCACAAAAAACTGCACATTCAACTGCAAAAAGCTTTTGGTGTGTCAAGAGGCGCGTGAGACATGATGAGCAATGTTTAGATGTGGAGTGAGTAGAAGTGAGTGTTTCTGAATGGCATTTTCCTTGCAAGCACATTAAGGAATTATGTTTTATTTGAGAACAATTGTTTGAAAAGTTAATGCACTTTAAAAAGTGAATGTCAGTTCATTTAAAAAAAGATGCAATGCTTGATTTGGTTTATATGTGCTTATTGCGCTCGCTTGCGCCCTCTTGTGGCCATAGGGAACTACAATACTTTTTTCCTCTAACATTGAGCATTGCCTTTAGAATTTGGATATAATTCGAGTTGTGCTAATATTTAAAGGAACCGTATGTAAGATTGTGGCCAAAACTGGTACTGCAATCACTTTCAAATTACTGTAGAGCGGTGTATCCCCTCCCCCTCCCCCCCGACTCGAGGTTGCCAGATAGGCTGCAGGATCCAGCAGGAACGTTTGTAGCTGCAGCTGTGGTAATTAGAGCAGAGCTGGCAACCCGGATGCCGAAACACTACTGACGTGATTGGTAGATAGGTGGAGGGTGGGGCATCAGGCCAAAACACAACATGACAACATCAACATCAGTTGAGGGCTGCAACTTCACTTTTAAATGACAATATCCTGGCCGTACTACTGTTGTCAGTGATATAAGTATTTGAAATGAACATGATTTCTTAATGTCTAGTGACATATCAGGGCCATTTTATGATTAATTGAAAAACATTTCCTACATACGGTTCCTTTAAGAGAGAAATTCGAATTTAGCTTTTCAGGCATTTTGACAGCCCTAGTGTAAATACAAATTTGAACTTGATTGTTGTCATAAGGCCTTTGGAAGTCTATTTTCATAATTCAGAGGACAAATTATAGGGTTTACATCTGCAATTTCTTTCCCTTCCTTTTCAGCTCTCGAAAGTGGACTGTCGTGATGCTCTTGAGATGATCTGTAACCTTGAGGCAGATGGTGACGAGAAAGCTGCATTTACATTGTGTTCTGGGTTTTTGACCCGTCAGATTCTACAGGAGGATACCTACTGTGCTTGGCAAGTGTCACGTTTCCAATCCTTGTAAAATCAGTGTAGAATTGGGAAATGAAAAATAAGAATTTTCTGCAACTATAATAAATATCTTTAGAAAAGGCCTTTTAATTTAAAGTGTGCTATTTCTAAATAATTTGAGGGATGTTGTTTGTAATCTTTGGCAGGGAGTTGACTCTGTTCTGGGGAAAACTGCTCAAGCGATTAGAGCCTTCAGATCAAGGCTTTTTGGACAGATGCCGTCAGATGTCATTTCTGTCTAAAACTGTGTACCACCTACTCCTTTTCATCCAAGTCATCCAGTCAGAGGTGAGCCTGCTCTTTTTCTTGCCTTCATGCTGTTCATTTTATATGTGATCAAATGTCTTGAAAACTAAATACTCCTTTTCCAAATCAATAGATGGACAAAGTTGGACTTTCGACTTGTGTTGAGATCTGCATACGAGCTCTGCGATTGGAATCGTGCGAAGGGAACACCAAGGGCACTGTCTGCAAAACCATTTCTTGCCTCTTACCCTCTGACCTGGAGGTCAAAAGGGCCTGCCAGCTGACAGAGTTTCTCCTGGAGCCAACCGTGGACTCTTACTATGCAGTGGAAACTCTTTACAATGAGCCAGACCAGAAGCTAGATGAGGAAGACCTACCGGTGTCGAACTCGCTGCGCTGTGAGCTCCTTTTAGTCCTCAAAACCCTGTGGCCTTTTGATCCCGAGTACTGGAACTGGAAGGCATTAAAACGCCATTGTTTGGGTCTAATGGGGGAGGAGGCCTCAATCGTGTCCTCCATTGATGAACTGAACGACGGTGACCCTGAGGACTTAGGGGAAGAGACCAGCATCTTTGGTGAGGAGTTCAAGGACGTCTCACAGCGCTTTCTGGATACAACTAATGAACTAAATGAAATGGAAGATCAAAAGCAGAAGAACAGAGAGTTGAAAAAGTTGAGAGAAAAAGGGTTCGTCTCAGCTAGGTTTAGAAACTGGCAGGCTTACATGCAGTACTGTGTTTTATGCGATAAGGAGTTTCTTGGTCACCGAATAGTGCGTCATGCGCAGACTCACTTCAAAGATGGATCCTACAGCTGCCCGATATGTTTAGAGACCTTTGAAACAAAAGAGACTCTTGAACCACATGTTGCATCGCATGTTAAACTTTCTTGCAAAGAACGCCTCGCTGCAATGAAGACGAGCAAGCAGTTATCCAACCCCAAAACGGCTGCTCCTGTCATAGCTGCCCTGAAAGCTAAAAGCAGTGAGAATCAGGTGCGCAAAAACAAGACAAAAAACAACAGTGGTGGGCAATCCAACAAGCTTAGTAATGGAGCTGCCAATGACTCTGATTGCTTAGACTTCAAAAACAGTTGTGAAGGGAATATTTGTCCAGTCCAAAGCTGCAGGAGGGGATTTAGATATTTCCGAAATCTTGTTGCCCATGTGAAAGATCATGGTGACAACGAGGAAGCTAAGTGCTTCCTTGAAATGCAGAACACAAAAGTGGTGTGCCAGTATTGCCGTCGTCAGTTCGTCAGTGTTGATCACTTAAACGATCACCTACAGGTGCACTGTGGCACCAAACCATACATTTGCATACAGCTTAATTGCAAAGCCAGCTTCGACTCCAATGCCGAACTAATCGTTCATAAGAAAGACCACCCAGTCTTCAAGGCTAAGTGTATGTTTCCGGGTTGCGGCAAGATTTTTCATGAAGCCTACAAACTGTATGACCATGAGTCACAGCATTACAGAACATTTACCTGCAAAGCACCAGACTGTGGTAAAGTGTTTCATTCACAGTCTGAGTTAGACCTCCATGCTGAGAGCCATGTGGTAAAAGTGGAAGCCCAAGGCACTGACAGTCAAAGTATTCAACCAGAAGAACCTCATCCAGACCTCTCCAATCAAATAGATCAGGACTCTGCTCAGCCTGGCTCTCTCTCAGTCCCCCATTTCAATGACAACAGCACAGGGTTTCAAGAGGATCGTCCATCTGACATGGGGATAAAGCACTCTGTTGAAAATATGCTAAGTAGCGCTTTTACAGTTTCCGCTCAAGAGTGTGTCCATTCTGGGACGAGTAAACCTGAACATCCCATCCAACAGCAAATCCCTCAGATCAATGACCATTTGGGCCAGTCAGCTGTGGGCACTCACTTAATTCAGCATAGACCGGAGGAATCTCTTTTGGAGGCCTTGATGAGTGATTCAGATCCCATGCCGTCTACATCTTCATACCAGAGTGTATTAGAGGACTTTCTGCCTGTCCCACCAACTGATGGTCAGCTGCAGACAGCAGATTCAGGTACTACTCCATTATACAACAATAACAACGGAGTATTTCGGCAGTACAGTCCTAATCCTTTAGCTCCGGTTCAAACATCATATCAGAGCCTGTGTAGTCGCAACATGGCCTCTCCAGCACAGACTTCCCACAATACAGCACCACTTGTTTCTTTGGGTCAGATGCTTCCTCCTGTTTCTCAGACACTTCCTCTACAAATGGCTTCCGTGCCAAATAATGGACAAGTATTGGAGAACAAATCGGTGAAACCAGTAGATATGAATGTTGTCCAAGTGGTGAAAAACAAAGAGAGACACAAATGTCCCTATGAAACATGTACTCGAGACTATAGCTCTTACAGAAGTGTTACTAAGCACATGAGGGCTGTTCATTCTGAATTTTACACACAATGGAAACTAGCAAAGAAGAACAATGTTGCAGTCCAATCCACGCTCAGATCTGTTCCTGTAAACGGAAGCCTCAATTCAGTTGTGAATCCACAAGACCAGCTGGGCCAAAGAGTTGCCTGCCCTGGTGTCCAGACACCGAATCCCCTCGGCCAGCATCCTCCCTACACAAACAACTGCACAGTTGCCCCGCAGAACCCCAACTATCCTTCTGTCTCCTCTCAAGTCACTGCTTCCCCCGGGCATATCCGTACCAATGAAATGGACAATATATTAGATCCCATTGTTCTCTCTCAGCTTGGAAATGGTACAAATCAGTCTCAAATGGCAGCAGACCACTTGTGGGACCCCAGGAACAATTCAATACTCCAACAGCAGATATGTAATTCTCAATCAATGACCCAAAACATGAACACACTTTCTAGCAGTCAATTTACTCGCATGAATGCAGCTTCTAGTGAGGACGCACAGAAGAGAAGTATGAGCTATACTACTCTTCAACCGCAGAATAATACTAATGTTTACCCAGCACCAGCTCAAGCAGACAGCATTCAAAAACTCAATGGCACCTCAGATGAAAGTCTACATTCAGTCGGCAATCTCAGTCCACCGCAGCAGATTATGGGCCCTAATGTAGTGGTAGCCCTTAATTCTGTAGTAGAGACAAATCTGGGAGCTGCTCAAATGTCTGTCTTGCCCCCTTTCGGTGACCGTATGAACAATTCAGTTTCTAAAGATTCTTCAGCAGATTACACACGGCAAACAAATGATAATTTCTCTGCAGTAACTAATAGTCCGTCTGTGGTTAAGTTGGAGAGAGATTCAGCTTTAGGTGTACCACTTCAGATCAATGAAACTCCCCCATCAAATAGCAGTTCTCCAAGTCGTCAGATTAACACTGGAAATGTGTCCAGTGATAAAGGCATCAAAAAAGTTAAACGGAGCAAAAGAACAAAATGGCCTGCAATTATTAAAGATGGCAAGTTCATTTGCTGCAGGTGTTATAGAGAATTCCCGAGTCCTAAATCTCTGGGAGGACATTTGTCAAAACGGGCTCATTGCAAACCATTTGATGAAGCTGACTTGACAGCGGACCTCCCCAGCTCCTTTCTTGATCTCCTTAACTCGCCTCATCCAGCACCATCTTCATATGTGAACCTGCCACAGCATAAGGGCCCTCTTGATCCAAAACTATACCCAAATGTCACTTTCCCCCAAGCCAATGGCACCTATAACAGCAATGACAAGCAGATGGGGGGAGTGTTTAAGCAAAGCTCGTCAAATCTTTGTGTGAGTTCTGGACAAGAACAGCAGACGGTTCCAAACCCCTGTGGTCCATATGCCCAGAGCAGTCGTATGTCTGAAACTAGTGTCATACAGCACACTGGTAGTGTCAAACATCAGCTTCAAGCGAGTTATTCTGAGATATCTAACCCACTGTTTAGTGACGACGTCAGTGATCCTCTTCTTTCTCAGTTGTTGGCTGATGATCAGTCTACATCCAGCCTGAATAGTGGTACATCAGATCACGTCAGTCAAATTCTACAAGCTGAAACTTTAAACAAAATGAAAGACATCAAGGAAAGAACAACCGACAGTGCAAGTGACTTGTCAAATGATGGACTTCTGGCAGCCATGGCAAGTCTTGCCCAAAACCTGGTGTCTGAAAAGAGTGTCAAAGAAAGACTACGTGAACAGATATTGGCTGGAGACCTTTACAAAAAAAGCAGCAGCTTGCCTCGTGGATCAAGTGTTGACAGTTCCTACTCTCAAATGTCTGTAGCAAGTCCTGACATTGGGGAACCACAACATGCCTCAAACTTGATTGAGAATGCGCCTCAAAGTGAGCTGCAACCTGCTGGAAACACAGCCAAAGTCCCTGTCGAGGCAGTTTCACAATTGGGTGACATGAGGCCAAAGGATGGCTTAATTCACACTGTTTCACCTGTGCCTTCGGGAAGTGGAGTCAATGATCAGTCCAACAATATGCCCATAACCGAAGTGGATGAAGTGTCGGAACTCCAAAAGGCTCTTGAGAATCTTGACCTAGACAGAGAAGTCAGTGAGGTTACCAAACCGGTGGCTGTTCCTGCAGTGAGTGAAGCACAGCCTAATAAGCCACAACCAGAGCCTAATGATTTACCCAAGGAGATACCAATTTATGTGAAACCATTTGTATGTGACACAAATGGTTGTAATTACAGTTGCATGACGAAAGATGCTCTTATTAAACACCTTGTCAAGATCCACAATTACACTGATAAAATGTTATCTCAAATGAAAGACCAGTTTAATGTCGCCCCTTTCGGGTGTCAAAAATGTTCCAAGGCCTTCACACGCAACTCTAATCTCAAAGCCCATTATATGTCAGTTCATAACTTTTCACAGGAAGAAATTAAGAGGATGAAAATTAGGCCTAAGCCCATTCACAAACTCCTGGATAGTGATGCAGGAAGCCCTTGTCCAGTGCCAGAAATCCCCAATCCAGTTAAAAACACTCCACGTGTGGATGCACGCAAACAGCCGAAAGATGTTAAATGTACATCAGGCTCCAAGAGAGAAGGTCATGTCAAAAAATCACGTTGCATCGCTCCATCGCTAGTCCAGAAATCATCTTTTGTGCCTCAAGGCAAAAGTCCTGCATTGGGAACACAAACAGTAACTCCGCAAACTCAGACGACTGTTCAGCCTTCGGTGATTGTGTCTGGCTGTTCTTCGGTGACTCCAAGAATGGATCAGAATGCAAATGGATGGTTTTCCACAAAGTCTTCTGTTTTTGGTCAAACACATGTGTCACCACTAAAAGAGATACTGCCCATAGCTCCTTTTACACAGAATCCTTGTGCACCAGTACAGACATTAAATCAGTCATTGGACAAAAGGCCCAAACCTAGCAAGCCTCGAGTGGCAAAGCCAAAAGAATCTCCCAAAAAAACGAAAGAGAAAAAAGCAGAGATCGACGACGTTTTCAGTCCTTATAGACCTTATCGTTGTGTTCACCAGGGCTGTGTGGCAGCTTTTACAATCCAGCAGAATTTGATCCTGCATTATAAAGCTGTGCATCAGTCTTCTTTGCCTAAATTTGAGGTCAACAGTCAAGATGAACAGAACGAAGAGGAGGTCGAGGACAAGGATGTAAATGAGGAGAGTGAGGACAAGTTGGACGCGGACATAAAGGAAGTGGATGAGTTCAGATGTCAAGTCAAAGACTGTTCTCGCATTTTTCAGTCAGTCACAGACTTGCTCCAGCACTACCTTCAGCTCCACAAGTTAACCCTTGAGAAAGCAGGTGCCATGATGTGCAGTATCAACCTGGGCAGGTTTCAGTGTGATCAGCCAAACTGCTCAGAGACCTTCACTGCTTTCTGGAAATATATCGGCCATGTCGACAAAGAGCATAAAGAAACCAATCCCTCAAAAGTCGAGCCCATAGAAGGGATGTTCAGATGTCAGGTGGAAGGATGTGAATGCGCTTATAGCACACGGTCAAATCTACTGCGGCACACCATGAAGAAACACCAAGACGTGTACAAGCGGCTGCTCATGAACCCACGAGAAGGTGGAAGCGGGGTTAAACTGGGTCGTCCCAGGAAGTATGAAAAGATTGAAGTTGTCGAGAAAGAAAACAGAGAGACTAACAAGAAACCCATTAAGAAGGTAGCTATTAAAAAGGTAGCTCTTAAAAAGAGAAAAGCTAATAAAAACAATTGGACCAAGTATGGGAAACCCATTTTGAAAACACAGGAGGAAGCCTCCGCCATGTGCACCAAACGCTTACAACTGCAGTACGCTTGCATGATAAAGGGTTGCGAAACGGTGACCAGTTCTGAGCGAAATATAATGAAGCATTATCTTCAGCATGGGCTCCCAAAACAGTACCTGGAAGAACAGAGGAGCAACTTTATTTACTGTAAAAAGATCCCCCGGTCCAGGTACAAGCGCATCGCTTCCCGGAGCGATGACACGGATAAATCGGAGGAGAGCTCCATTGAGACGACCGAGAACGATGAAGTCGCCGAGCCCGGCCAGAGTGAGTCCGAGTTCTCGAAGCCCACGTCTGAGAAGGAAAGCACTGAGGACGTGGATCTGTCTGACAGCAAGCCTTCCACTGACACGTGCTCGGAGATATCGGTGGTGGTCAAACGGCGGAGGGGGCGTCCGCGCAAGATCGACTGCGTAAAGAAAAAGTCCTTCGGACCTAAAAGGGTGACGAGACTGAGGACTGCAAGGAGTTGTGCAGTCAACTATGTGGACTTGAACACCGATTCCATGTCCTCCAGCGCTACCATGACACAGGAAGACGTCTCTGGGCAAAACACACTGCTGAGTTCTTTCAAGCCCATTGGATTTGAGGTGTCCTTTCTTCAGTTTCTGCAGGAAACAAAGACGTCCCATAAGAGAAAGGCAGCGGTGCCGCTGAACGGAAGTGCGCACAAAAGACTGCAGACTGCTTTCCACCTAAAGACTGCGACCGTCGTGTGCAAAAGATCTGACGCACAATTGCACTCGAGAGATGTCCTTAAACTTGTTGAATTTAAAAATCCCCAAAAGTTGACCTCACTCAGCAATGTCACATTTGAGGTGCAAAAAGTTTTTTCTGATGTCTTTGAAATTCTTCTTAAGCAGCTTCATGAAATGCGACCCACAGTGATCCTTGAAAAAGGCAACTAGTGTACAGACCCTCATGTCATGTTGCCTGAACTCAGGATAAAAGTGGGGATGAACTTGCTGCAAACCAGTCATTAGTTTTAACCGCAAGTCTATCTCTGTTCAGACGTGAATGCTGAATGATTGTTGCTTGTCGAGGAGCTGTGGGGATGTTCTATGATTGAAAAACACTACACCCACTATCTTAAAGGTCCCTAGTGCGATGTTTATTACTTAACAGAACTGTGTAAGTTTAAGCTCACTTTATATTTGCAGTAGATGATGAAATACCTCTAAAGCATGTTTGTCCTTATGAAGCCGTTCAGCACATTTCTGTTGCCTTTGGAGTTGAATTTTTTTTCTTTTTGAGTATTGTATAGACTCGTACTTTTTAATATTCCATTGGACTCTTTTCTATCCAGCTGAAAGTGAATCATTATCAATTCTGATGTTATGTAGTGCTGTGTATAATTCGTAACTGTTTTGGTCCTTGTAAATCAGAAATTTGTCAATAATGTTGTGTGTGGCGCTTTGATCAACCACTGCCACCAGCAGTCTGTATGTTAATCAATAGCAACCAATTTAATACAGCTTGCATTTTGTTACTCAGTGTTGGTCTCATCCTTAAAGGCAGTCATATGGTTTTGAACGGTGATATTCTTATGAGAGATTAGGTGGTTGATGTCAAATATAATGCTGTGTTTTCTTGAATACATGGTTATGCATAGAGTTACAGGGACATTATGATGTAAACATGGTTTTTAGAGGTTTTCTTACAGTGTTAAACAGTGTTTTATTGAAATTCTAGGAAAATATGATTAGCTCAGTACAAAAGCCGTTATATCATATAAACAGACATTGTTTATAATACATTGATACATTAATAGAGTTTAGAGACAGACACAAGGGTGAATGAGACTAGGGATGCACCGATATGAACATTTTGTCTGATAACCGTTAATTATTTACATTTGAAAGCCGATAACCGATATATTGGCTGATAAATCTAAATCCAAATTTTTATAAAATTTTGGAGTGCCTGATTATAAAAACAAGTCTCGTGTCCCAATCACACAATTATAATGATGTTGTCACAATTTTATGTTGCCTATATGCCAGACTTGTGCTGCACGTTTTCAGAGTGATTCCAATCATATTTCAAACAATTCAAAAACATCATGTTGAACAGTGCGTATCTGAACCGTCTCAGCTGAAGAACATAATCCATTATTTATTGGCTTTAATATATGAAGAGTTCAGATGCAAAAGCCTCTAAGTGCCATCTGAAATTTTCTTCTAGAATGATCATTTTTATTTTTATCAAGCTCGTATATTTAAGTTTAGTAATTTCACTTAAATGACAATTAATAGGTCATTTTCATTGCCAATTAAGTGAAATTACTTAACTTAAATATACGAGCTTGATAAAAATTATCATTCTAGAAGAAAATTTCAGATGGCACTTAGAGGCTTTTGCATCTGAACTCTTCATATCTGCCAAATTTTCTTATCAGTCCAATAACGATAACGTTAAAAAGGATCATCTATATCGCCGATACCGTTATGGTGGCGGATAAATCATGCATCCCTAAATGAGACCCTTCTGTATACGTCAGTTCATATCTAGTGGTTATTGCTTTTAGAGTTGTGGAGTCATTTACTTTTTTTCCCTCTCTGTTCTCAAGCGACTCACGTTCCCACTGATACACTAATCCACCGTGGTTATCTGACAAGGATGTTTATTTAAGACATGAAAAGAAACAGTACTCAAATAAGTGCAGTCTAATCCAGTGGTTCTGGGTTTGCAATAGACATACCACAATTGTTTATCGTACAAAAATAAATATATTAAAACATAAGTAGTCAACATTTGAAGTGGATCAAAAAAGTTGATCAAAGGATGAAGGCAAGAACGGGTATTGTTCAAAATTCATGGATAACTTTGATGAAAGATTTTGATCCACTTCAAATGTTGACTACTGTATTACCATGAGCTTTACTACTCCAACAATGATATGTTAAATTATTTGATTCTCAGCACAAAACACTGCTGTTGAGAAACTTCAGATGAACCTGTATTCAATGCCATCTGGGTTGTGTGTTCTTTGACCTTGGTTTGCGAGAATGAGGGCATGTTGACGTTTGTCTAATTTGCCTAGATTCTACTCAGATGACACAAAATGCTTATACAGTACAACAAAGGATATGGGAAGTGCGCACTCTTCCTCTTGAATAGTGCCTTCTGTCATAGCTACTGATGCCTGGTAAGTTATTTGCATTAGAGCCGTCAGTGGAAAAGCACAGGTTTGTTTTGCATGAGCAAAGGTTCAGGCAGCCGCGAGCGAGAGGCTTTCCTGCCCGGCCCGAGCCGAATGCAGGCCGTCCTCCTTGGACACGGACAGAGGCTGTGGCGAGCTGAGCGTGAACGTGGAGGGAGGCCGGACGCCCCGCACCGGAGAGTATCTCTTGCTGAAGCACTTCCAGCACTGTTTGGACACGATATACACCATCTCCACCACATTCAGCACAATGCACAGTATAGACGTGCAGCCCATGATGTAGAGGAAGATCTTCTTCTCCGTGGCCTTGGCGATGTAGCAGTCGACGGTGTTGGGGCAGGGGCTCTCCTCACACTGGAGCAGCCGGGGCACGTGGAAGCCGCTGTACAGCATGTGGAAGGCCAGCAGAGTGCCCACCTCGAAGGTTGTTTTGAGGACCAGACTCATGATGTAGGTGAAGAGCAGGCCTCCGTCGATGCTGCCTTTGTCCCGGTACAGCCTCCTCTTGTGCTTGCTCTCCCGGTGCTCCCTGTACGCCACGTGCAGAGCCACGAGCAGCGACGGCGTGGACACCATGATCAGCTGCAGGGCCCACAGCCGCACCTGAGAGATGGGGAAGAAGTGGTCGAAGCACACCTGCTCGCAGCCCGGCTGCTGCGTGTTGCACACGAAGTCCTTGAACTCGTCCTTCCACACCTGCTCGGCGGCGGCCACGAACACCAGGATGCGGAACACGAAGAGGATGGAGAGCCACACCCGTCCCACCACAGTCGAGTACTTGTTGACCCCGCTCAGCACATTCTCCAGGAATCCCCAGTTCATGTTTCATCGGGCCGCTGCGGAGTCAGAAGGAAACTCAGTTAAACAACATGTACATGAGTAACGGTTCTTTAGTGGCATTCAAGGTTCCATGAAGAACCTTTAACTTCCATGGAGACATTCTGTTGCAAAATATGATTAAAATAGTTATTTTAAGAACTTATAACTGAAAAGTTCTTTGGGTGATCCAAAAAAAATGGTTCTTTAATGGCAAATCAGGGGAAAAAAAGGTTCCATGAAGAACCTTTCCTTGGCTCCTTTAGATTAATACAAGTTTTTATTTTACTGAACCGTTCAGCCAGAAATGTTTCTTCCTCTTGGAAACATTATTTTAAAGAGTGAATCTTTAACACACGGAACGTTTAATGCCACCTTTGCTTACGAGAGCAAGAGCAGAGGCTCTCTTCGACAGATATCAAGTTATACTTGTTGCCCAAATTTGTTCATAGCAGAACATTCTAGAACAAACGTTCTCCCAGTAACATTAATAGAGTTAATAGAGATCTGGTCTTCAGCAATGTTCTCAAAATGTTTGCACAAAAAACATTATATAGCTATTTATTTATAGATTTTTCTTGTTTCAGAGAACATTCAAAAGTAGTGTTCCTGTTTACAGAACGATAAAAGGAATGTTCCTGAAGCGTTCTCATAACCAAGAGAGGAAAAAAAACATATTTAATACATTAAAAATTGACACTTAGAGAAAATGCAGAAATAGCATTTTCATAACTTGTAGTAAAACTGTTTCAGAATCAGAATTATTTCACCAAGTGTTCTCAAACATGTCAAATACTTCTCTTAACAAAGGCAAAAGGCATTTTTACGCTGATAAGGAAGTTCTTACCTCTGATGTAGTGTGATCCCCTGGTGCCGCCCGTCGTCTCGGGCTGTGTGTGTGCGAGTGCTATTTGATAGTCAAACACACCTGCCGTCGAGCCCCACCTGTTTGGTAACTATGACTCTGAAGTCAGTGAGGCGCTCCACCAGCTGATGAGCGTCCAATCAGAAGGCTGATCTGCGGTGAGATGCTGAGCCTCATGACCTGCAGTGTTAGCAGTGTAAACAGTGTAAACAGCGCTGAGTGGAGACGGCTCAGACGTGTTCCTGCAGTCCCTTGGGCCACGGGCCTCTTCCATCCGCAGCAGAGACGCTTCACTCCTGACTCTACACTCACAGACAATCTTATGAGGAACACACTGACTGAAGGTCCTGTATCTTCCTGCATCTGCAGCCACTCAAAGGTTGCGGTGGATATTACATCAAAAATGCTTCAAAATAAATGATCCAAGATGTTTTAGTGTCATATTGTTTTCTGAGGCTCTACTGTGTCAAAAATGTTACTAATTATTTTAAGTACACCTGAAAAATACACATTTAATTGTTCTGAAGTATCTAAAAAATGAAACTGACTTAGAGAGTAAAATTTTTAATGCAAAGTCTCTTGGTTACACTTTATTTCCATGCTCAACTTTAGATATTCTGCTGACTATAAGTAACTTTACAACGACATGTAAACTACCTCTCATCAGAGTATGTAGACTGTAGACTGTTAGTTTAAGGTTAGTAGAATAAGTTGACGTAGTTGTAAAGTTTCTGATAGCCAGTGGAATGTTTAAAGTGGACCAACTCAATAAAGAGTTAACTTTAAAATCACAGTTTTCTCATTGTTCTGACTAAAGCTGAAGGACAGCAGATGCTAAACTGAAACCTGTTCTCAGCTACAAATGCCACATGATTTTACAATGATTGGACATTTGAATTTTAGACTAATCATTTCTACTTAAAACGTTTAGGTCTACATTAGATTGTAATGTAAATGTAACTAACTGTAGAAGTATTAATGTTTAACAGAACTCAAGTACAGCTTGCCTTTAGTAGTGAAGTAGCATTACAGGTCTCTGTGTGTGTGTGTGTGTGTGTGTGTGTGTGTGTGTGTGTGAGTAAGTGTGTGTGTGTGTGTAATGATCTGGTGAGTGTCCATCTGAGTGTGTGTGTGTGTGTGTGTGTGTGTGTGTGTGATGATCTGGTGAGTGTCCATCTGAGTGTGTGTGTTGTTCCTGAACAGCCATACTGTCATATGTGCTGAAGTGTGTAATAAAGTGAAGTGTTTTTCCAGCTGATCCCTGATCAGTCATTAGTGTGTGAAGTGTGTGAAGTGTGTGAAGTGAGCTGTGTGTTCATCTTTAACAGCCAGCGCTGATGCAGAGTATTGCAGAGTAACACGACCGGGAACACATGCAGCTTTAATGACACACCCCGGGTGTGTGTGAGCATGAATAACTGATGATCCCCGCCGGCCTCTCCGGGCCCTGTGTGTCTCCATCGGCTCCTCAGGGGCCGCTTACGTGCTCTTATAGGGGCTCACTCGGGTCCCACATGTGTGCTAATGATGTGGGCCACACACTCCACCCTTCCGGGGCCCGTGGGGGGTCACACTGGACACACTAATGGCCCCGTCATGCGGCTGGACAGTGTAAAAGCATAAAGCATGTACAGTAGCGCAGTGCTTCCTAACCCTGGTCCTGATCAACACCTGAGTCAGACCATCAGCTCCTGAACTCAGATAACAGACATACAGAACTATTAACTGGATATATTATCATGTTCAGTCTTTGCACAGCTGTTTATCTGTGGCTTTGTTAAGTACATTCATTCTTAAATCTATCATAATTTTACAATTACATGAAAGCAACAGTAAAACTTGGTTAATATAAAATGAAAAATACTCATCTTACCTTTATAGAGTTTATATGCCTTGACACGCAGGCGATGGTGTTCAGGTGGAGAGGGGCGAGCGTTTTCTGTTTGTTTGTTTGTTTGTTTGTTTCAAATGAGAAGGTGATGATGTTTGTTTTTTTAACATATAAATAAAACTAAATGAGTCAAGGATCATGGATTATTATTATAAGTCCCCCGAAGTCATTTTATCATTTAAAACTCATATTTGATCACCAAAATGACACATTTAAATGTTTTTTCCTTGTTTTTTCCTCTTCATGTTTTAGAATATGTTCTATGAATATGCAAATGATCCCCGCCTCCACTCACTCACTCAGCTCAGAGATCCACTGGTTGACGATCACACGTTGATCTGATTGGTTACAAGGTAGTTTGTGACGTCAGAAACACCAGCGATTTCAAAGCGTGTTTTTGAGACTGTCTTTGGTTCACTGCAGTTTAAAGGAGGAAATACTCAGCAATGGAGTCGACTTATGAATTTACACATGGTTTGTCTTAAAGAATATTAAAAACACCACATAGACACATAAACAACATTAAAAACTGGATTTACACCACAGGAGGACTTAAAATTATTATATAATCATATAAAACAAATGAAATACTTAAAATGTAATCAATTTCATTTAAAAATATTTTATACAATTATGGCAGTGACCCATAATGTTATAAACCAAATCAGCTGCAAAAAAGTATTTATATATATATATAGAGAGAGAATAATATAACCCAGATTAATTGGTGATTGTTACAAGTGTCAGAAAATAACTGCTCTATTTACACTCTTAATTCATGTTCCTGCTCTTATTATGAATGATTAATCAGAGAAAATATTGTTTGTCCTCATAATCCTCCATCAGAGACGTCATCAGTCTGTCCTGTTATACAGAGACACGTTCATCATTCATATTCAGATTTAAGTATTAGGACAAACCTGTTGAGAGGATATTTATCACAATCACTGCATAACTAAAGGAAAATATTAATTCATACAACAAACAAACAATAAGAAAAGGGAGTAAAAGCCCACAGACGTTAATGAAAACACTGCAGCAGTGTCTAGTATTAATAATGATTGCTCAATAACACATTATAATAAACCTGCATAAACACACACTGATGAAATCAATCCAATGTCAACAGGAGAAATAATGAACTGAGGCTTTACACGTAAAAGCTCTTTTGTCCCTTGATTTCTCGGCTTGAGGGACTAATATAGCAGACAGTGCAAGTATAAAGAGGAAACATTAAAATAATGCATTGAAATATAAACTAAAACATAATATATAGAGATATGAGGAGTCTTTTATAGTCTGTTGAGCAGATCCAGGTGTAATTGTGATCAGTTTGCCCTGAACTGTGTCAGACTATTGATGGAATGTCAAATAAGATGCCAATCTTAAGGGCTTTAGCTCCATTGGCGAGGGATATTGTTGGCTATATATTTTCATGAGTATCATAACATCATTGTAAAAATAAATAAAACCCCTTCACACTCGTCGACACCAGAGGGCGCTGTGGGTTCCGTCGAAACACCGTGTGATCTTGAACCTCAATGTCATGCGGATCATTCATTCCTGAAGGACACAGAGTGACACGTGACTCGGGTACAGGAGAGAAAGAGGCTCGACGGAGATGAGAGAGATGTTAGAATGAGCAGATAGAGCAGATAGAGGAACGGTGACTTAAGTAAAGTGGCTTCAACACAGACCAGCAGGCGGCGGTAATGCGACGATGTGGATGAGAGCTGCCGTTAGACCTTCGAAGAAGAAGAAGAAGAAGAAGAAGAAGTGTTGTTATCGTTCAGCGTGTGTTTGAGTGTGATTTCTCCGCGTGAGTGTGTAAGGAGATGGTGACCCCCCCGCAGGACAGCGGCGGCAGCGGGGGATCGGGCGCTCGGCCGCCGGACAGCAGCTACAGGAGCCCCGGCCTCCGCGGCCTCAACACCACCTCTCTGTTCCGCGCCGTCAACCCCGAGCTCTTCATCCGGCCGGCGAGTGACCGCACACCCGTCTCTAACACACACTACAGTCTGGGCTTCTCTTACACTCTCACCGCTGCTGATACAGTCATTCACTGCGACACAGGAGACCCGAGGAACACACACACGCTTCTCAAAATCATTATTATGACACACAGAGTGCGAAGTTATGACAAGTCGTTTTTATGAGGTGGAAAGTCATGATTATGAGATTAAGAAGTCGAAATGATCACAGCAAATCGAAATCATAACTTAAAAGACGAAATTATATTACAAAAAGTACGACAGTCATGTTTTGACTCTTTAATGTGTCATAATTTCGGCTTTTTATCATACTTTCGATTACTTAGTATGTCACAATTTTGACTTTTATCATACTTTTTATTATTAATAATTGTGACTTTTTATGTTTTTAATTTTACTGTTAAAACTACACTACAGTGACAAGAATAACGCAATTGTTTTTCACACCATACAGAAATGGTTTGTCTATTTTACCTTTTGTTTTGATTTTAAAGCGTAACGTTAATTAAACTTTCTGATGAATTTTAAAGACTGAAAGGCTGAGACAAATATTAAACATGATATATACATAAAAGATATTCAGGAACAAAAATAAATGAAAACATGAAACAAAAGTTCCCCAAACATTTTAATGTTAACGTTCTAATAAAACTGGAAAAATAAACCTGTGAGATAAATTAGTTGTAGAAACCAGGGGCGGAGCCAGACGATGAAAACATTCGGGGCTTAGCCCATACCTAGGGGGGTCCGGGGGCATACTCCCCCGGGAAGATTTTTTTCCCATTTACGTCAGCTAAATGCACTATTTTTCAGGCTGTTTGAGACAATAGAATGCCTAAAAATCTATACACTATCTGGGAAAATAAACACAGTGGTATCTGGTGGCGTGTAAAACTTATAACAGCCCTTGACTGGGGCCAAAACGCCACCATAACTCGCTGATAATAATTTAAGTCTCATGTGTGCAATAAAAGTTCCAAAGACCTGTGTCTTATTATTAAATTCAGGGCCGGCCCGAGGCATAAGCGAACTAAGCGGCTGCTTGGGGCCCCCTCGCCACCAGGGGGCCCCTAAGCGAGTTTTTTTTTTTTTTTTTTTTTTTTTTTTACATATTAATTAAATTAAACAAGTGACATAAATTAATTAATGGATTAATAATTCAAGACAAGAAAATTCTGATTTCATGATCAATATACCTGCCTACAACTGCTGCTGTGTCTGCCAGTGTTTGAGTCATGCGCATAACCTCGCGTGCATAGAAAATTCGTGCGCAAAGTCACGGTAATGTTAAGCCATTTCACACAAATTTGATTTGATCAATGATTTATCCTTTAAATTTAATGATATTCAGAACAGAACAAGAATAAAAAAATAACTATAAACAAGCCAAAACGAAATAATTTAAAGCGAAAGTGAAAGCGGATCTCTCTCATTAGAATCAAAATGTTTCAACATTCGCGATAGATTTGGATGGTAAACTATTCTTTATTATAGGCTTCTTTGTACTTCACCCACGTTCCAATATCGAGGGAAAAAATCATCCTCTTCACATGCGCAAAAATGTGCTTGGAAACATCACAGTGGAGCGGTGCTTAGGCTACGCAGCGCTGAATGGTACGAATTGTAGGCTACTACTGACTATTTAAAAAGAGCAGTGTAATTTTTATATGTTAGTTTGACTATTTTATTATTATATTTTATTACGGCTATAACGAACAGGCTGCGATGTCAAGATTGCGGTGCTGGAATATGTTGTGTGTGTGTGTGTGTGTGTGTGTGTGTGTGTGTGTGTGTGTGTGTGTGTGTGTGTGTGTGTGAGGCGCAGGCGCGATCGAACAGTGGAAACATAAACACATACTCCGTCATGTTCATATAAGACATCATTCAAACTGCAAAGGGTTGCAAAACGGTGGAGGATATTTTGCAAATAAAATTTTTTTTAATATGTTTTTTGACAGTTTGTTTTCAGAAGTTTCAAAGAGTTAGTAAAAGAGTAAAGAAAAAGTTAAAACATTTTTATTTAAGTATCTATTTTTTATTAAGTAGGCTATTTATTTTGTATTAATACATAACCTCATTGTATTAATTTATAATGTAACATTATAGAGTGACATTGTGTCAATAATCGTCAAGCACAGGTGACTCTGCGTGGTGGGAGGGGGCCCCCAAATCAAATTCTGCTTAGGGCCCCCAAAAGGCTCGGGCCGGCACTGATTAAATTTATTAAATTAGCAATACTCTGCTGCTACTATTTATTCATTATTACTGTTCACCATAACAATTCCTTTAATTACGTAAATACTAATACGTTTATTACATTATTACAGGCGCATCTCAAATTTTGAATATTGTGGAAAAGGTCATTGTGCTGCACCACCAGAACAAGAATGACAGATTAAATTCTCAGGAAACCTTTGCAGGTGTTTTGAGTTGATTAGCTGATTAGCTGTCAGGTCGTATATAAAATTCTTTGTTCTAAAATTCTAATACTACATTTTGAGATAGGCGTAATGGAGTTTTGATTTCCATGAGCTGTAAGCCCTTATCATCAAGATTAAAACAATAAAAGGCTTGAAATATTTTACTTTGTATGTAATGAATGTAGAATATATTAAAAATGTGCTTTTTAAATTAAAGTATGGGGGGAAAAAAATAACTTTTCCACGATATTGATGCATCTGTACTTGGAATTGTTGTCATCAGGAGGAGGAAATATACTTTCTCATGTCTTTCTAATCTTCTTTATCACTATATTATCAATTAGTCTCTCTTCTTATCCCACTAATGTGCCGAGATTAGCTGTAAAACATGCCCTGAGATAACTTACCATTTGATACAAGATGTGTGTTTTGGTTTTACGAGCCCCCCTTCCCTCGGTTACGTCCATACTAACTTCAACTTTAGCCAGTAAGCTCGCTACGACGCCGGTGAAACATACAACAGCCCGCCAGCCCCTGATGACATCGACGAAGAAGAAAATTTATATTCTTCTTCGTTAGTTTTTATTGGCAGTTGGCAAACAAGCTGAGTGATGCGCGAGATGCATTACCGTCCACCACCACGCACGGTAATAGAGCTTTTGTTTCATTTTTTGCCGCTCCAGTCAGAAAGACTGAGAGGAAATGAAACAAAGTTGAAGTTATTTTAAAAAACCTAAAAGATTCGGGGCTTTTGACAAAACATTCGGGGCTTAAGCCCAATTAGCCACCCCCCCGCTCCGCCCCTGGTAGAAACACCCATAAATATAATCCTAAAGGACAATCCTGTACTTTGTATGGAAGCTTGTTTCCGCACAGAGTGAAAAATAAAAAAGGTAATTGCGACTTTTTAATCTTACAATTCTGACTTTTTTTCTCACAATTACGTGATATAAAGTCGCAATTGCGTGTTATAAAGTCAGAATTGCGTGATATAAACTCGCAATTACGAGAAATATACTTGAAGTTCTGACTTTTTTTCTCAGAAGTGCATGTTTATATCTCGCAATTCTGACGTTATAATACGCAATTGGGAGATATAAAGTCAGAATTGCATGATACAAAGTCGCAATTGCGTGTTATAAAGTCAGAATTGTGAGATATGTGTTCTGATGATGTTGTGTAACGGTGTCCTCTGCTCTGCAGAATAAGGCGGTGATGGCCGCGGGTCTGCTGAGCCTCACGCTGTGTGTCGGCTACATCGGCTATCTGCACGCCACCAGAGAGAGCGACCAGACGCTGTACGAGGCCGTGGACAGTGACGGAGAGAGATACATGAGGAGGAAGACCTCCAGATGGGACTGACCTTCATCTTCATCTTCATCATCACTGCAGAGAGAGATACATGAGGAGGAAGACCTCCAGATGGGACTGACCTTCATCATCATCATCATCATCATCACTGCAGAGAGAGATACATGAGGAGGAAGACCTCCAGATGGGACTGACCTTCATCATCATCATCATCACTGTACCTCACATTAATCAACCAGGAATAACTGATGAACATGAACTGGACATGTCAGTATAGTGAAAGTCTTGCTCTCTTCCTCTCTTTCATGAAGTGTGTGTGTGTGTGTGTGTGTGTGTGTGTGTTTAATTACATTTAGCTGATAAATGTGTCATATTTATATTTTTTCCTTAGTAAAACTGGCTTTAAACATGATTGTCAAATATGCATATGTTAAGGCACTTATAAAAGAATTGTGTATTGGGTAACAGACAGAAAATTTAAACTTGACGAATAATGATTTGAAGCTTCACTGTTATCAGCCTGTGATTGTGTTGAACACTCAGATGAGAAGATTGTTCAATAAAATATTTTTGAGACTGTTTATGTGACTGAACTAATCTTCAGTTGAGTTCAGTTAGCGTGTGTGTCTGTCTGTCTGTGAAAGAGAAAGAAAGTGTGTCTGTGAGAGAAAGAGAGTATGTGTGTGTGACGCTGGTTCAGTCACCCTGCGTCTCAATGTCCATACTATCCGTCCTAAACAGATATGTGAGATTAAAATAAGTGTGTCCCAAAGCATACTATGTTGAAAAGAGCATGCCAAAAGTGCTCTGCTATTCCAGGTGGATTTTCGAAGTGTGGCTCCGTGCTCACGATAGCTGTGTCCCAATGTGAAGGCTACATCCTTTGAACGACGCACCATGTAGCCTTTGTAGGATTTCCTAAGCCTCATTGGTGATATATACGACATATGGGGAGAGAGTTGTGGAAGGCCTATACTTCATGTTAAATAAATATATAGCAGCAAAGACAACGTCAGCAGTGTTGACGGCAAAATAGGCTACAGAATATTTCGTTCTGTATTGACAGTTGCAATATTTGAAAATCGATAATATATTTTTTAATTACATTTATAACTGCATTTGTCAAAACCTAGAGACTTTCAAACATCAAAATGTCATTTTTTAATATGTATTCGTGTCAAAATGACATAAACATCTTTTCATATTCTATTTTGCCTGGAAACGCTTCCAACACGCTTGCATGTCGCGTGAAAAATAGGCGTTGGTTCTGTTTCTAGCATGCACGTGTTTTCCGCGCGGCTCATGTCACGCAGGCAGTGTGCAAGCTCTAACCTGTTAACATGGGAGCCGAAATAAAAACGGACACGCCACACAGCCAGTGTGTAGCCGGCGATAGCCTGAAAGGTCTGATTTACGCACTGTTACAAGAGTCATTGTTTTTGTTTTTTTCACAATGACATTTGAGTTCATGATTTTAATGTTGTTGTGTTTTTTTTGTGGCAGACTAATGACAGACTGTTGATCTTTGAAAAAAATAAATATTTTGGTTCAGGTTTGAAATTCATTATCTTTAATTATAGGCTATGTAGTCTAATATCATGGTAGGCCTACCTTTGCGTATGGTGTAACTTAGATATTGTCTTAGTCAGACACCTGCCCCATCCTGGCCTAGTCTCACACACACAGGCGTGCACTACTTTTTTGCGTAAGCCTTAGCTTACACCCAGTTGAAAAATATCACCAATATGCCCCCCACGACCGCAAGGTCTTGCTCTCCCAGCACAGGATCGTCTCTCGTCGGTGTCTTGGCCGAGAGAAGCAGTACATTGACCGTAACATAACGTTACCGCTACCGCAGCTGATTCGTTTGTCATTTGTTTCAATGCTGCGCTCTGCGTTAATATATCCAAAATCACTGCATATAGCCGCTCTTTAACCTGGGTGTATGGTGATTTTTGTCAGATCATGTCGCAGATATAAATCAGGATTTTAGCAGGTGAGTGAAAGTGACTGCTGGTATAATGGGTCGCGTTTTTTCACTATTTATATTGTTTAATGTCTGACAACAGAAAATCTAAATAAAAAAACGCCTTTATTGGGGATTCAGTTGTATTAAAATATAGTATGTGACAATTTAGAGAGTAGAATGACGTCACGAATATTGTTAATATGACGTGACACCCTTCTAAATGTAATAAATAAAGGAGGGGATTTAAGAAAACGTAACCTCGGTTCCCTGAGATGACATAGTGGTCTTTTAGATATGGGAGAAAAGCTTTCAGTGATAGAGCCACCGCTCTCATTTCTAGACAGTTTATATGTAAGCGCCTCTCTGGGTTTGACCATAGGCCAGAGACGGGCCTGCCCTCGTAAAGGGCCCCCCAACCTAAGTTGGAGGCGTCTGTCGAGATCACTTTTCTCTTTGAAACCACACCCAAACTCACGCCAGACTGGTACCAGTCGGTCGCTTTCCAGGGAGCCAGATCGTCATGCGTGAGCTGGTACACAGGGTTTCAGCCTGTGCTGAAGAGGACACATGTTCAGTAGTCCTAGCTGGAGTACTGATGATGCTGAAGCCATGAGACCCAATATCCTCTGAAATCTTTTGAGGGGGGAGCGGCGCGCTCTGGTGTAAGGCACGCTTTCATTTGCATAGAGTCTATCACTATACCCAGGAAAGAAATACACTGGCTGGGAGACAGTGTGCTCTTGGCAGCGTTGACCCTGAGACCCAGGCATTCTAGATGACTGAGGAGCCAGGATCTGTGAGTTATCAACTGCGCCTTTGATTGAGCTATAATGAGCCAATCGTCGAGGTAGTTTAACACTCGCACTCCCCGCTGTCTCAGGGGGGTTAGTGCTGCGTCCATACACTTGGTAAGTGTACAAGGTGCCAGTGACAGGCCGAATGGTAGTACTGTGTACTGGTAAGCCTGCCCCTCGAAGGCGAATCTCAGAAATGGCCTGTGATGAGGCAATATCTGGATGTGAAAATAAGCATCTTTCAGATCCACAGAGACAAACCAATCCCCCTGGTGAATTTGGGCGAGGATCTGCTTGGCTGTCAGCATCCTGAACGGACACGTCATAAGCGCTTTGTTCAGGTGTCTGAGGTCTAGGATGGGCCTGAGGTCGCCATCCTTCTTTGGGACAAGGAAGTAACGACTGTAAAAGTCGCTTTGTGAAAGGGGAATTGGTTCGACAGCTCCCTTTTCTAACAGTTTCGACACTTCGGTGCGGAGAACGTGGGCCACGCCCCTTCTCACTGTCGTCTGGACCACGGCTAAAAAGCGCGGAGGTCTGCGAGCAAACTGTAGTGAGTAGCCTTGTTTTATTATGTTCAACACTAGGGGTGGCACAGTTCATAAAACCCACGGTTCGGTTTGTATCACGGTTTTAGGGTCTTTAAGCACATTATTGGGACCATCTCTGAGGAAAGCTAGGTGAGATTTTGATACAGCAAGAGAGAAGACATTGATTAAATGCTTTTCGTTTATTTGGCAATAAAGGAGAATGTGTATTGCCATCTCTACAGGAACTTATGTGCCTTTTAGCACACAAAGATTGAAATGAACTTGCATTTATCAAACTGCCAACTTCAGTGTAGCTCTTACAAAAATGTTATCTTTTAAAAGAAAAAGAGAGGAACTCTTAAAGCTTTGTCTTTTAAATAAGTCAAAATACGTTAGACATAATTGCCTATAATGAGGCTATAACAATAGCAAAGGCCATAATCATAAAGTGAAGCATAAGTTCAACCAGCTCAACACAAAAACAGTATCAACATGCTTCTATTCCCTGAGAGTGAGGATACATTTTTTTCACTTGAAATTAAAGTGCAGTATTTGGAAACATATGACTGGAGTTCTTATCTAAGCTTAAAGTGCTACTGTATATATTTAAATATAAAAAACTAAAATGCTGGCTATCAATACAAAATGTTGCATAAAAATCAAACACACTGCACTGTTTAAAAACAACACTCCTCTGTTCACTTCATTTTCATATTTTTCTGCAAGAATATCAGTTTGTCCACATTTTCTGCCATGAGGCGAGACCTACTTGCAGTGACTATGTCCCCTGCCATTGAGAAAACACCTTCACTTGGCACAGATGTACCTTGGACAGCGAGGTTACGTTGGGCCAACTTAGCAATGTGAGGATACTTATGCTCATTGTTCTTCCACCATACGAGTGGGTCTTCATCCACAGAGATGCAGCCTGTGGCCTTGTATGAGGTGACCTCTTCATGAATGATGTCTGACAAAGGCTTCTTTCTTCTGTTGTAAAAAAATCTGCAAATACCATTGCCATGGCAGATTTTTTCTGGGGAGGTGAGGTTTCTGATGGCCCTGGCTCCGCTCCTGAGGATTAATTGGCCGCTTGGGCTTCACTGCGTTGACCCTGATGAGTATATGACAAAATAGCCATTTTGGAACCTTGGATCCAGTGCTGTGGCTCTGTGCAGATAATCCTGAACACCAGGGTCATTGTATCTGCCTTTAAGGTCTTTAGTGATGGCTGCCTTAGCTTCTTTGATGGTGGTACTGTCCTCTGCACTCGATGTCATGGATTTCAGTATCATCTTCTGCAGTGGGATAATCATTGAAACTGAGGGGGATGTTTCTGTGCTCATGAGGGTGATTACATTCTTCAGAGGTTTGAGAATATTAATGAGGCCCTCTGCCAGTTTTGTCTCACTTTCAGTTAACAAGGCAATGTCCTTGACTTTCTTCTTCATATCTTTGTCCATCAGGGCAGAGTAGATGGCAGCCTGTTGCTCCACATAACGTTCTAACATGTCATATGTGGAGTTCCAACGAGTTGTTACGTCATGTAGTAGTTTGTGAACGGGCAATTCCAGCATATCCTGCTTGGTTTTCAGGGCATGGGCAGCTGTTGTGCTTCGGTGAAAGAAGCTAACCACCTTCCTAACCTTCCCCAGGAGTCGTAATACTTGGTTTAGTGAGATTGCACTCTTGGCTGCAAGGTTAACTGTGTATGCGAAGCACCCGATCTGTTGTCCAAGTCCCGCTGCTAAATCGATAGCATTCACTATATTTTTTAGCATTATCTGTAGTAACAGGAATTGTGCTATTGGCCCTCTCCTGTTTCCATTCCGCCACCGCGTCTGTCAGCATTTCAGAGATATGCTCACTGGTATGACTTTCATAAATGGGACGTGTTTGCAAAAGGCAGCTTCTCATTTCCCACTCCGAAGTAATATAGTGAGCGGTCACCGTGAGGAAACTTTCAGTGGCCCTGGAGGTCCATCCATCTGTAGTGAGAGCTACGTGGGCTGTGTCGGACAATTCTTTGTCAATTTCTCCATGTGTCTCGTCATACAGTTTTGGAATTACAGTGGTGCTGAAGTGTCGGCTGGAGGGAATATTATAACGCAGCTCGAGTACTTTCATCAGCTGATGAAATCCTTCACATTCAATCACGCTGTACGGTTGCTTATCTTTTGCTATTAGCATCCCCAATGCTTTAGTTGTGGCTATTGTCCTGTCCGACTTATCACTGAGAGGTTGCTTAAATGCTGCGGACAGTAGAAGTTGTTTCCTAACTGGCTCTCTCCTGCTTACGCTGTCTACCGACACATTGGCGTGATTGTCTTCTCAGATGAACTGACATATTAGAAGTGTTTCCATTAGCATATTGAATGCATTTTGCACAATGCTTGCACACAGTCGCAGTTCTATCTACTGTTTTATTTCCGTTGTAATTATAGGTAACATGAAATCCAAAATGTTCCCACACACCGGACTTATACGACGCTGGTGCATCCTCCAACTCCGGGCAGCCTTTCTTATCTCTCCCACTTGCCATTTCTACACGTGACGTGACCTGCAGCACTCCTTACTCCACTTTTGCTGTCTATATGTACAGTATGTCCACACAACTCTTATTTCACGTGAAAAGGAAACATACTGTCTGAGGTGACATACGGGCACGAGGCTACATTGCACATGCGTCGAACCGTGCGACACACACACACTCCGAACCGAGACAAGCGAACCGAACGGTTCGGATGTTTTTTCATGTACCGTGCCACCCCTATTCAACACCCATTCTGATATACCGGGGATTGCCTGTATTGCCTCCCCTATAGCTAGTGGTTTAATGAAAACTGGAGACGGGCCGCTGTGAGATAGGGACCCGGACGTCCAGCCGTCTTGTGCTTTTAACACCACGTGAACAGCGCTCATGTGTAGGGGCGCGCGCTTTACCACGGGCGCACCCTTTATCACATCTCCAGCGCGAGCTGGGGGGAAAACTAATACTGTGGGAACAGTTTTCATGTGTAGTGGTGGGTACGTTACAGTGGGCACACAATCTACATTTAATATCTCTCCTGCGCTGGCTGGGGGAGAGTTAAAACTGTGTAGGCAGTGGTTGTGTGTAGGGGCGCGCACGTCATAGTGGGCACACGAACTACAAGCATTACACTTACATGTAATGTTTTGCAGGGGAGCATACATTATAGTGGACTCAACCTGCATTTTAAATACCTCCAGTTTGAGCTAGAGAGGATTGTGTTCACTACCCTTTATGTAGGAAGCCAGAGATAGCTCTTTAACATGACTAAGCTGGCCATGCTTCGTCCAATTGCATTTATGCTGGGCTTAGATGGGGGGCGGGGTCAAAGTTGAGCCCGACCAACCCTGTCTTCGGATGCTGCCAAAGAGAGTCAGTCACGTGGGGACAGGGCCGGCGTGAGCTTGTTCGCTTTGGTGAAAAGATTCAGCGCAGCCGAGATTTGAACTCTGGTCTCTAGCGCGAAAGTCTTAGAATCACAACGGAGAAAGCTCTCACTGAGAAAGAGTCACACAGGGATGGCGTGGGCTTGTCCGTTTGGTGCATAAGCACAGGAGAAAAAAAATCTCTCTCTGTAAAATGTGAGTCACGCGGGGGCAATGACCTTGTGGGTTTACCTGTTTTTGAACGCTCAATAATGCTTGAACCCCGCCGATGTGAATGGGAGGGCGCGAGGGGTGGGGTTGCTTTCTGTACGTAAGGAAGCTGGCCGCGAGCGCAGTGAAGAACAGCATAATTTTCACCTGCTGCCAGAGCAGGGATTCGAAAGCCGAATGACGTAAGACGGTAGTGCGAGCTGCATGCTTTGTGTCCACTGTAGAAATGGCGTTTGTTTGCAGGAGTGCATGTTTTATAACAGGCTCGTTTGTTGCAATATTAACATTTCCAGTCGCCTTAACTGAAGAGGGGACTGGGAAATGTGTGAGAAATGGAGGTTGGTCCGGCCTCGGCGGGACTCACTTTCTTCCTTTCGCCGATGTGAGTGATGCAGTTTCAGCGAGCGTCGTGAACTCACTCATAGTGTCTGTCTGGATCATGCAGAGAGTTCGAGAGAGCCTACATGATGCGCGAAACGGGCGTGAGGGCGGGGTAGCTCTCCAACGTAGAGAGAGCTAGCCGCGGCGCGAGGGGACGAGCAGCATCATTCGCAGGCCGCTCGTTCCGTTGTATGTCATCATCCTGTCGCAGTCAGGGCAGCCGCCCTTAGCGAGTGCAGCTTCCGCGTGGTAACGGACCAGACAGGAAGCGCAGAGGATGTGACGATCTCTGCCGAAGAGAGGGCCTCTAAATGAGGCGCACGTGACTCAAGGTATTTGCAACAACACCTCAGAAATTCACTCTTTTAGAAGTGCGTTGCAGCGGCGAAGACACTATATTAGCTTTTTGAAAAGGATATATAGCACGCCGGATGGCACAGCAGGACAGCGGGCTGAAGGCGGCGTCCAGGAAAACGGATACTGGCGTCCTCAGAACTGCAAGGCAGGTGGCTTGTCCCGCTGAAAGCTTTTCGACGGCAGTGAGAAGGCTTCTCATCTGGAGATCAGCAAAGTGGTGAGTTCGCTGAAGGAGATTAAATCTGGGTTTCCATGGCTAGAAATGGGTTATTTATAGGCAAAAGCCGCACCCATTTTGGCAGGCTCTGACGTGTCAGGGCGGGAAGTGCCCTGATTGGTTCACGCGTCTGAGCCGCCTCTCCATAGGTTCGTGCAGTTGCCGCAGCACAGCCAATGACCGCGTTGACACTCATCTGTGTCTGCTGTGCAGCTGCACTGCGTTTTAAAGATTTTGCTTCAATATTCTCGAGAAAAGGAGTTTTCCCATAGCGTAAACTAGCCTTACGCAATATGAGAGACCTCTCGAAAGGGAACTACATTTATGTATAAAATATTTTGGCAGTATTTAATGTCATTTAATTAAATAAAACAAACCACAACAGTCTTGGGCTATCCTGTACAATATGTATTGTAAATTAAACTAGAAAAAAAGTTTGAGACAAACTTTAAGTTGGCTTGAGAAAGCCGGACCAGATAGTTTGAAAGAAATAAAAGTAGTTAGGAGTTTGAAGTAGTTTGAAGTTTAAAGTAGTTTCAATTTTGATTGATAAATTAGTTATAAAGAAAGAAAAAATATTAGTTAGAAAGAAAAAGATAGATTAGTTAGAAAGAAAGATTAGTTAGAAAGATAGATTAAAAGAAAGATTAGTTAGAAAGAAAGAATGAAAGAAAGATTAGTAAGAAAGAAAGAAAGAAAGAAAGAAATATTAGTAAGTAAGAAAGAAAGAAAGATTAGTTAGAAAGAAAGAAAGATTAGTTAGAAAGAAAGAAAGAAAGAAAGAATTGTGGATTAGAAAGAAAGAAAGAAAGATTAGTTAGAAAGAAAGAAAGAAAGAAAGAAAGAAATAATTGTGGATTAGAAAGAAAGAAATATTAGTTAGAAAGAAAGAAAGAATGAAAGAATGGATGAATTGTGGATTAGAAAGAAAGAAAAAGAAAGAAAGAAAGTTGGAAGAAAGAAAGAAAGAAAGAAAGAAAGAAAGAAAGAAAGAAAGAAAGAAAGAAAGAAAGAAAGAAAAGTTAGAAAGAAAGAAAGAAAGAAAGAAAGAAAGAATTGTGGATTAGAAAGAAAGAAAGATTAGTTAGAAAGAAAGAAAGAATGAAAGAATGAATGAATTGTGGATTAGAAAGAAAGAAAGTCGGAAGAAAGAAAGAAAGAAAGAAAGAAAGAAAGAAAGACTGATTAGTTGGAAGGAAGAAAGGAAGAATGGTGGATTAGTTAGAAAGAAAGAAAGAAAGAAAGAAAGAAAGAACGAAAGAACGAAAGAAAGAAAGAAAGAAAGAAAGAAGATAGATTAGTTAAAAAAAGAAAGAAAGATTGATTAGTTAAAAATAAAGAATGATAGATAGATTAGTTAAAAAGAAAGAAAGAAAGAAAGAAAGAAAGAAAGATTAGTTAAAAAGAAAGAAAGAAAGAAAGAAAGATAGATTAGTTAAAAAGAAAGATAGATAGATAGATAGATAGATAGATAGATAGATAGATAGATAGATAGATAGATAGATAGATAGATAGATAGGGTTTGAAGATAGATAGATAGATAGATAGATAGATAGATAGATAGATAGATAGATAGATAGATAGATAGATTAGTTAAAAAGAAAGAAAGAAAGAAAGAAAGAAAGAAAGAAAGAAAGAAAGATAGATTAGTTAAAAAGAAAGAAAGATAGATTAGTTAAATAGAAAGATAGATAGATTAGTTAAAAAGAAAGAAAGAAAGAAAGAAAGAAAGAAAGAAAGAAAGAAGATAGATTAGTTAAAAAAAGAAAGAAAGATTGATCAGTTACTGTAAAAAGAAAGAAAGATTAGTTTGAGATAGATAGATAGATAGATAGATAGATAGATAGATAGATAGATAGATAGATAGATAGATAGATAGATAGATAAGGTTTGAAAATAGATAGATAGATAGATAGATAGATAGATAGATAGATAGATAGATAGATAGATAGATAGATAAGGTTTGAAAATAGATAGATAGATAGATAGATAGATAGATAGATAGATAGATAGATAGATAGATAGATAGAAAAGGTTTGAAGATAGATAGATAGATAGATAGATAGATAGATAGATAGATAGATAGATAGATAGATAGATAGATAGATAGATAGATAGATAGATTAGTTAAAAAGAAAGAAAGAAAGAAAGAAAGAAAGAAGATAGATTAGTTAAAAAAAGAAAGAAAGATTGATTAGTTAAAAAGAAAGAATGATAGATAGATTAGTTAAAAAGAAAGAAAGAAAGAAAGAAAGAAAGAAAGAAAGATTAGTTAAAAAGAAAGATTAGTTAAAAAGAAAGAAAGAAAGAAAGAAATAAAGAAAGAAAGAAAGAAAGATAGATAGATTAGTTAAAAAGAAAGAAAGAAAGAAAGATAGATTAGTTAAAAAGAAAGAAAGATAGATAGATAGATAGATAGATAGATAGATAGATAGATAGATAGATAGATAGATAGATAGATAGATAAAGTTATTAGAAAGAACATAGATAGCTTAAAGCTTAATTGAGTATCAATGGCTTCTAGCAGTTTACATTAAACATAGTTCAAACAGTCATGGACCTTTGGTCAATGAAAGTCTATGGGAGTTTTATGATTTTTAATATTAATTTTTAAGAAAACCATAACTCAAATTAGTCTGAAAAGATATGGCACACTAAGTCAGAACAGTATGAAGGTCTGACCCGAGTTTGGAGTTTGTAGAGTTAAAGCTCTAGGAGGAGTTAGAGTCAGAATTTTTTGGGTCAGAAAAAGAATAATAATAACTAGAAAAAAAAGTTTGTTGAGACAAACTTTAAGTTGGCTTGAGAAAGCCGGACAATGGAGTTTGAAGAAGTTTAAAGTAGTTTGATGTTTAAAGTGGGTTAAAGTTTGATAGATAGATAGATAGATAGATAGATAGATAGATAGATAGATAGATAGATAGATAGATAGATAGATAGATAGATAGATAAGTTCAAAATATAGATTTAGCCAAATATAGTTTACCATGATTTACCATAGTTTACCATGATTTACTATAGTATACCATGATTTACCATGTTCAAGTATGATTTACTGATTCAAGCATGATTTACCATAGTTTACCATGATTTACCATAGTTTACCATGATTTACCACGATTTGCCATAGTTTACCATAATTTACTATAGTATACCATGATTTACCATGTTCAAGTATGCTTTACTGATTCTAGCATGATTTGTCATAGATTACCATGATTTAACATAGTTTACCATGATTTACCATGATTTACCATAGTTTACCATGATTTACTATAGTATACCACGATTTACCATGTTCAAGTATGATTTACTGATTCTAGCATGATTTAGCATAGTTTACCATGATTTACCATAGTTTACCATGATTTACTATAGTATACCATGATTTACCATGTTCAAGTATGATTTATTGATTCTAGCATGAATTACCATAGTTTACCATGATTTACCACGATTTACTATAGTTTACCATGATTTACTATAGTATACCACGATTTGCCATGTTCAAGTATAATTTACTGATTCTAGCATGATTTACCATAGTTTAGCATGATTTACCATAGTTTACCATGATTTACCATGATTTACCATAGTTTACCATTATTTACTATAGTATACCATGATTTACCATGTTCAAGTATGATTTACTATGATTCTAGCATGATTTACCATAGTTTACCACGATTTACCATAGTTTACCATGATTTACCATAGTTTACCATGCTAGCATGATTATCATGTTGCTAGCATGATGCTAGAATTTTTTTTACCATGTTGCTAGCATGGTTTACCATGATTTACCATAGTTTACCATGATTTACCATAGTTTACCATGATTTACTATAGTATACCATGATTTACCACGATTTACCATAGTTTACCATGATTTACTATAGTATACCATGATTTACCATGTTCAAGTATGATTTACTGATTCTAGCATGATTTAGCATAGTTTACCACGATTTACCACGATTTACCATAGTTTATCATGATTTACTATAGTATACCACAATTTACCATGTTCAAGTATAATTTACTGATTCTAGCATGATTTACCATAGTTTACCATGATTTACTACGATATACCATAGTTTACCATGATTTACTATAGTATACCACAATTTACCATGTTCAAGTATAATTTACTGATTCTAGCATGATTTACCATAGTTTACCATGATTTACTACGATATACCATAGTTTACCATGATTTACTATAGTATACCATGATTTACCATGTTCAAGTATGATTTACTGATTCTAGCATGATTTACCATAGTTTACCATGATTTACCATAGTTTACCATTATTTACCAAGATTTACCATAGTTTACCATGATTTACTATAGTATACCATGATTTACCATGTTCAAGTATGATTTACTGATTCTAGCATGATTTATCATAGTTTACCATGATTTTACCATAGTTTACCATGATTTACCACGATTTACCATAGTTTACCATGATTTACTATAGTATACCACGATTTACCATGTTCAAGTATGATTTACTGATTCTAGCATGATTTAGCATAGTTTACCATGATTTACCATGATTTACCATAGTTTACCATGATTTACTATAGTATACCACAATTTACCATGTTCAAGTATAATTTACTGATTCTAGCATGATTTAGCATAGTTTACCATGATTTACCACGATTTACCATAGTTTACCATGATTTACTATAGTATACTATGATTTACCATGTTCAAGTATGATTTACTGATTCTAGCATGATTTATCATAGATTACCATGATTTACCATAGTTTACCATGATTTACCACGATTTACCACGATTTACCACGATTTACCATAGTTTACCATGATTTACTATAGTATACCATGATTTACCATGTTCAAGTATGATTTACTGATTCTAGCATGATTTATCATAGATTACCATGATTTACCATAGTTTACCATGATTTACCACGATTTACCATAGTTTACCATGATTTACTATAGTATACCACGATTTACCATGTTCAAGTATGATTTACTGATTCTAGCATGATTTAGCATAGTTTACTATGATTTACCATGATTTACCATAGTTTACCATGATTTACTATAGTATACCACAATTTACCATGTTCAAGTATAATTTACTGATTCTAGCATGATTTACCATAGTTTACCATGATTTACCACGATTTTACCAAAGTTTACCATGATTTACTATAGTATATCATGATTTACCATGTTCAAGTATGATTTACTGATTCTAGCATGATTTACCATAGTTTACCATGATTTACCATTATTTACCACGATTTACCATAGTTTACTATGATTTACTATAGTATACCATGATTTACCATGTTCAAGTATGATTTACTGATTCTAGCATGATTTATAATAGTTTACCATGATTTACCATAGTTTACCATTATTTACCACGATTTACCATAGTTTACTATGATTTACTATAGTATACCATGATTTACCATGTTCAAGTATGATTTACTGATTCTAGCATAGATAGATAGATAAGGTTTGAAGATAGATAGATAGATAGATAGATAGATAGATAGATAAGGTTTGAAGATAGATAGATAGATAGGTAGATAGATAGATAGATAGATAGATAGATAGATAGATAGATAGATAGATAGATAGATAGATAGATAGAAAATGTTTGAAGATAGATAGATAGATAGATAGATAGATAGATAGATAGATAGATAGATAGAAAATGTTTGAAGATAGATAGATAGATAGATAGATAGATAGATAGATAGATAGATAGATAGATAGATAGATAGATAGAAAATGTTTGAAGATAGATAGATAGATAGATAGATAGATATATAGAAAAGGTTTGAAGATAGATAGATAGATAGATAGATTAGTTAAAAGATAGATAGATAGATAGATAGATAGATAGATAGATAGATAGATAGATAGATAGATAGATAGATAGATAGATAGATAGATAGATAGATAGATTTAGAATGGTAGTTTAATTGAGTCTAGGGCTTCAGAGAGTTTAAATTTGAGTTTTTGGTTTGTGCACTAATGGGCCACCGTAGTCTTGGCTCATTTTGAGCAGTCTGCAATGAAAGTCAATGGGTTTTTTATGATTTTTAATATTAATTTTTAAGAAAACTGAAAGTCAAACCAGTCTGAAAAGATATAGCACACCAAGTCAGAACAGTCTGAAAGTCTGACCCTAGTTTGGAGTTTGTAGAGTTAAAGCTCTAGGAGGAGTTAGTGTCAGAAAATTTTGGGTCAGAAGAATAATAATAACTAGATTAAAAAGTTCGTCGAGACAAACTTTAAGTTGGCTTGAGAAAGTTTGGACTGGAAAGTTTAAAGTTTAAAGTAGTTTGAAGATTAAAGTAGTTTGAAGTTTAATTTAGTTTAACGTTTAATTTAGTTTAAAGTTTAAGGAAGTTTGAAGTTTAATTTAGTTTAAAGTTTAAAGTAGTTTGAAGTTTAATTTAGTTTAAAGTTTAAAGTAGTTTGAAGTTTAATTTAGTTTACAGTTTAAAGTAGTTTGAAGTTTTTAGTTTAAAGTTTAAATTAGTTTGAAGTTTAAAGTAGTTTAAAGTTTGAAGTAGTTTAAAGTTAAAAAGTTGCTAGGGTGTTTCTAGTGGGTTGCTAAGGTGTTCTGGGTGGTTGCTAGGTGGTAGCTGGGGTATTCTGGATCGTTGCTAGGCGGTTGCTAGGGTGTTCTGGGTGGTTGCTAGGGTGTTCTGGGTGGTTGCTAGGGTGTTGCTAAGCGGTTGCTAGGGTGTTCTGGGTGGTTGCTAGGGTATTTTGGGTGGTTTCTAGGGTCTTTTGGGTGGTTGCTATGATATTGCTAGGTGGTTGCTAGGGTATTATTGGTGGTTGCTAGGGTATTTTGGGTGGTTGCTAGGCGGTTGCTAGGGTATTCTGGGTAGTTGCTATGATGTTGCTAGGCGGTTGCTAAGGTATTTTGGGTGGTTGCTATGGTGTTGCTAGGCGGTTGCTAGGGTGTTCTGGGTGGTTGCTATGCTGTTGCTAGGGTGTTTTGGTGGTTGCTATGGTGTTGCTAGGCGGTTGCTAGGGTATTCTGGGTGGTTGCTAGGGTGTTGCTAGGCGGTTGCTAGGGTATTCTGGGTGGTTGCTAGGCGGTTGCTAGGGTGTTCTGGGTGGTTGCTATGCTGTTGCTAGGCGGTTGCTAGGGTATTCTCGGTGGTTGCTAGGCGGTTGCTAGGGTGTTTTGGGTGGTTGCTAGGCCGTTGCTAGGGTGTTCTGGGTGGTTGATATGGTGTTGCTAGGTGGTTGCTAGGGTGTTTTAGTGGTTGCTATGGTGTTGCTAGGCGGTTGCTAGGATGTTCTGGGTGGTTGCTATGCTGTTGCTAGGGTGTTTTGGTGGTTGCTATGGTGTTGCTAGGCGGTTGCTAGGGTATTCTGGGTGGTTGCTATGCTGTTGCTAGGCGGTTGCTAGGGTATTCTCGGTGGTTGCTAGGCGGTTGCTAGGGTGTTTTGGGTGGTTGCTAGGCGGTTGCTAGGGTGTTCTGGGTGGTTGCTATGGTGTTGCTAGGCAGTTGCTAGGGTATTCTGGGTGGTTGCTAGGCGGTTGCTAGGGTGTTCTGGGTGGTTGCTATGGTGTTGCTAGGTGGTTGCTAGGGTGTTTTGATGGTTGCTATGGTGTTGTTAGGCGGTTGCTAGGGTGTTCTGGGTGGTTGCTATGCTGTTTCTAGGCGGTTGCTAGGGTGTTTTGGTGGTTGCTAGGGTGTTGCTAGGCGGTTGCTAGGGTGTTCTGGGTGGTTGCTATGATGTTGCTAGGTGGTTGCTAGGGTGTTTTGGTGGTTGGTATGGTGTTGCTAGGGTATTCTGGGTGGTTGCTAGGGTGTTGCTAGGTGGTTGCTAGGGTGTTCTGGGTGGTTGCTATGGTTTTACTAGGTGGTTGGTAGTTGTCACAGATGGTTACTATGGAGTTTTTATAGTTCTTAGCATGATCTTGGCACGATTTAACACTTAGCTAATTGCTATTAGCATGTAGCTATTCACGGCTAGCATGTGTAGCATGTTGGAAGTGCTGTTTGCTAGCATGAGTCAAAAGAGCCAAACCTCATCTCTATACGATGTTCTGATACAGAGATATAGGTCTTGCAAAACGGTTGCTAGGGTACTCAAGTTTGGTTGCTATGGAGTTGCTTTAGAGCTGGAAGCTTTAAACTTAAGAAGTTTGAAGTGGTTTGAAGTTTAAAGTAGTTTACGAGTTTTTGAGTTTTGAGTTTATAAGTTTAAATGAGTTTAGAGTTTAAGTTTTAATGAGTTTAGTGTGTGTGTGTGTGTGTGTTCACACACACACACACACACACACACACACACACACACACACACACACACACACACACACTCAGAGTTTATGAGTTTAGAGTTTATAAGTGTATAAATTGATGAGTTTATAAAAGTGTAAGAGTTTTTGAGTTTAGAGTTTATAAGTTTTAAATGAGTTTGAGTTTTAATGAGTTTAGAGATTATAAGTTTAAATGAGTTTAAGAGTTCAGAGTTTATTAATTTATGAGTTTAAGAGTTCATAAGTCTATGAATTCATGAGTTTATAAGTCAATTAGTTTATAAGTGTATGAGTTTAGAGTTCATTAGTTTAAATGAGTCTCATTGGCTAATATAGTATATAGAACGGCAGTTTGGTTTAGTCTTCAAGGTATTTTGATTTGAATTTTCGTCGGTTGGTGAGTTTGAATCTAAATTTGAATTTTTTAGAACTCCCCAATGCAAGTCAATGGGAGTTTTTCCGAGTTTTGATCGTCATTTTTAGGAAAACCGTAAGTCAGATCAGTCTGAAAAGATAGAGCACACCTGGTCAGATCAGTTTGAGTGTCTGAGCCGAGTTTGGAGTATGTAGAGTTAAAGCTCTAGGAGGAGTTAGAGTATAAAATTTTAGTAAGAATAATAATAATAATAATAATAATAATAATAATAAGTTTAAATAGGATTTCAGTAAGTTGGCTCTCTCAAGCCAACTTAATAACTAGAATGTACATTTCCTGAAGAAAATGTGAAGTGGTGCTTGCAGTGGCAAAATTCGCCACTGGGCAGATGCTAACACAGTTGACATGTTGTGATACCATAATATACCACATTTTAGCATCATTTACCACGATTTACCATGTTTCTAAGATGATTTACTACGATTTACCACATTCCAGCATGATTTACTATGATTAACATGTCGTTAGAATGATGCTAGCATGATTAGCATGTTGTTAGCATAATGCTAGCATGATAAGCATGTTGGTGGCATGGTGCTAGCTTGATAAGCATGTTGTTAGCATGATGCTAGCTTGATTAGCATGTTGGTAGCATGGTGCTAGCATGATTAGCATGTTACTAGCATGATTTTAACAAGATGCTAGCATGATTAGCATTTTGCTAGTATGTTTTTAGGTATATGCTAACATGATTAGCATGCTGCTAGCATTTTGCTAGCTTGATTAGCATGTTGTTAGCATGATGCTAGCTTGATTAGCATTTTGATAGCATGATGCTAGCATTGATTAGCATGATGCTAGCATGAATAGCATTTTGCTAGCATGTTTTTAGGTATATGCTAACATGATTAGCATGCTGCTAGCATTTTGCTAGCTTGATTAGCATGTTGTTAGCATGATGCTAGCTTGATTAGCATGTTGATAGCATGATGCTAGCATGATGCTAGCATGATTAGCATGTTGCTAGCATGTTTTTAGCTAGATGCTAACATGATTAGCATGTTGGTAGCATGATGCTAGCATGATTAGCATGATGCTAGCATGATACTAGCTTGATTAGCCTGTTGCTAGCATAATGCTAGCTTGATTAGCATGTTGCTAGCATGATGCTAGCTTGATTAGCATGATGCTAGCATTATGCTAGCTTGATTAGCATGTTGTTAGCATGATTAGCATGTTGCTAGCATGATGCTAGCTTGATTAGCATGATGCTAGCATTATGCTAGCTTGATTAGCATGATGCTAGCATTATGCTAGCTTGATTAGCATGTTGCTAGCATGATTAGCATGTTGCTAACATGATGCTAGCTTGATTAGCATGTTGCTAGCATGATGCTAGCTTGATTAGCATGTTGTCAGCATGTTTTTAGCAAGATGCTGTTGCCAGGTGGTTGCTAGGGTGTTCTGGGTGGTTGCTATGGTGTTGCTAGGCAGTTGCTAAGGTGTTCTGGGTGGTTGCTAGGCAGTTGCTAGGGTATTCTTGGTGGTTGCTAGGCAGTTGCTAGGGTATTCTTGGTGGTTGCTAGGGCGTTGCTAGGTGGTTGCTAGGGTGTTCTGGGTGGTTGCTATGGTGTTGCTAGGCAGTTGCTATGGCATTTTGGGTGGATACTAGGGCATTGCTAGGCAGTTGCTAGGGTGTTCTGGTTGGTTGCTAGGTGTTCTGGGTGGTTGCTAGGCAGTTGCTAGGTGTTCTAGGTGGTTGCTAGGCAGTTGCTAGGGTGTTCTGGGTGCTTGCTAGAGTTTTTTTGTGGTTACTAGAGCATTTCTAGACGTTGCTAGGGTGTTCAGGGTGGTTGCTAAGGTGTTTTTGTTAGTTGCTATGGTGTTACTAGGTGGTTGGTAGTTGTCAAATATGGTTACTATGGAGTTTTTATAGAGTTCTTAAAATATTTAATAACGAGTGCCTTTTGTACGGCACTCGGCCTGCGGCCTCGTGCCTATGGCCGAATAGGCACAAGCATGGAGCAATATCGCAAGGCCACGAGAGTAAAATTGCTTTAAAAAATATTTAAAAAATAAAAAAATGTTTTTTTTTGGTTTAGGGTGGTTGCTAGGGAGCTCTTAGTGGTTGCTAGGGTGCTGAAACTGGTTGCTAGGGTGTGGCTATGAAGATTTTGGGCCATAACTTATTGGCTGCTTGATAATATAAATCCTCTGAGGGAGAGAGAGAGGGAGAGACGCAGGGGTGTCAGGCCCTTTGGAGTGGTGTGTGTGTGAAAACGTCGGTTGGGATTCAAATATTTTTAGAACTCCCAATGTAAAGTCAATGGGACTTTTTTGGCCGCTTTTTCGTCCGCTGTGCGAACATCGTACACCCGATCGCTTAGAAAAGTCATAGCACACCTCTCCTCAATGAGCCGGTCGATTTGACACCTCACTCAGGGGTCTGAGACAAACGGTGCGGGGCGAGTTACGCGCCAAACTTTTGTCCAGAATAATAAAAAGAAGAATAATAACTAGAATGTACATTTCCTGAAGAAAATGTGAAGTGGTGCTTGCAGTGGCAAAACTCGCCACTGGGCAGATGCTAACACAATTAACATGTTGTGATACCATGATATACCACGTTTTAGCATTATTTACCATGATTTACCATATTTCTAAGATGATTTACTACGATTTACCACATTCCAGCATGATTTACTATAATTAACATGTTGTTTGAATGATGCTAGCATGATTAGCATGTTTTTAGCTAGATGCTAACAGGATTAGCATGTTGCTAGCATTATGCTAGCTTGAATAACATGTTGTTAACATGATGCTAGCTTGATTAGCATGTTGCTAGCATGATGCTAGCTTGATTAGCATGTTGGTAGCATGATGCTAGCATGATTAACATGATGCTAGCTTGATTAGCATGTTGATAGCATGATGCTAACATGATTAGCATGTTGCTAGCATGCTTTTAACAAGATGTTAGCATGATTAGCATTTTGCTGGCATGTTTTTAGCTAGATGCTAACATGATTAGCATGTTGCTAGCATTATGCTAGCTTGATTAGCATGTTGCTAGCATGATGCTAGCTTGATTAGCATGTTGGTAGCATAATGCTAGCATGATTAGCATGTTGCTAGCATTATGCTAACATGATTAGCATGTTGCTAGCATGATGCTAGCTTGATTAGCATGTTGCTAGCATGATGATAGCATGATTAGCATGTTGCTAGCATGTTTTTAGCAAGATGCTGTTGCCAGGTGGTTGCTAGGGTGTTCTGGGTTGTTGCTATGGTGTTGCTAGGCAGTTGCTAGGGTATTCTTGGTGGTTGCTAGGCAGTTGCTAGGGTATTCTTGGTGGTTGCTAGGGTGTTCTGGGTGGTTGCTATGGTGTTGCTAGGCAGTTGCTATGGTATTCTGGGTGGATGCTAGGGCGTTGCTAGGCAGTTGCTAGGGTGTTCTAGGTGGTTGCTAGGTGTTCTGGGTGGTTGCTAGGCAGTTGCTAGGGTGTTCTGGGTGGTTACTAGGCGGTTGCTAGGTGTTCTGGGTGGTTGCTAGGCAGTTGCTAGGGTGTTCTGGGTGGTTGCTAGAGTTTTTTGGTGGTTACTAGAGCATTTCTAGACGTTGATAGGGTGTTCTGGGTGGTTGCTAGGCAGTTGCTAGGGTGTTCTAGGTGGTTGTGAGTGCCTTCAGTACGGCACTCGGCCTGCGGCCTCGTGCCTATGGCCGAATAGGGTGTTCTGGGTGGTTGCTAGGCAGTTGCTAGGGTGTTCTAGGTGGTTGCGAGTGCCTTCAGTACGGCACTCGGCCTGCGGCCTCGTGCCTATGGCCAAATAGGGTGTTCTGGGTGGTTGCTAGGCAGTTGCTAGGGTGTTCTAGGTGGTTGCTAGAGTTTTTGGTGGTTACTAGAGCGTTTCTAGACATTGCTAGGGTGTTCAGGGTGGTTGCTAAGGTATTTTTGGTAGTTGCTATGGTGTTACTAGGTGGTTGGTAGTTGTCAAATATGGTTACTATGGAGTTTTTATAGAGTTCTTAAAATCTTTAATAACGAGTGCCTTCAGTACGGCACGAGGCCTGCGGCCTCGTGCCTATGGCCGAATAGGCACAAGGCATGGAGTGATTTCGCAAGGCCACGAGTGTAATATTGCTTTAAAAAATAAAAAAAAAATAAAAAAATGTTTTTTTTTGGTTTAGGGTGGTTGCTAGGGAGCTCTTAGTGGTTGCTAGGGTGCTGAAACTGGTTGCTAGGGTGTGGCTATGAAGATTTTAGGCCATAACTTATTGGCTGCTTGATAATATAAATCCTCTGAGGGAGAGAGAGAGGGAGAGACGCAGGGGTGTCAGGCCCTTTGGAGTGGTGTGTGTGTGAAAACGTCGGTTGGGATTCAAATATTTTTAGAACTCCCAATGTAAAGTCAATGGGGACTTTTTTGGCCGCTTTTTCGTCCGCTGTGCGAACATCGTACACCCGATCGCTTAGAAAAGTCATAGCACACCTCTCCTCAATGAGCCGCTCGATTTGACACCTCACTCAGGAGTCTGTGACAAACGGTGCGGGGCGCATTACGCGCCAAACTTTTGTCCAGAATAAAAATAATAATAAGAAGAAGAAGAATAATAAGTATGAGCAATAACAATAGTGATGCTTTTAAAAAAGCACCACTAACTAGAATGTACATTTCCTGAAGAAAATGTGAAGTGGTGCTTGCAGTGGCAAAATTCGCCACTGGGCAGATGCTAACACAATTACCATGTTGTGATACCATGAGATACCACGTTTTAGCATTATTTACCACGATTTACCATGATTCTAAGATGATTTATTACGATTTACCACATTCCAGCATGATTTACTATGATTAACATGTTGTTAGAATGATGCTAGCATGATTAACATGTTGCTAGCATGATTAGCATGTTGGTTGGATGATGCTAGCATGATTAGCATGTTGCTAGCATTCTTTTAACAAGATGCGAACATGATTAGCATTTTGCTAACATGTTTTTAGCTAGATGCTAACATGATTAGCATGTTGCTAGCATTATGCTAGCTTTATTAGCATGTTGCTAGCATGATTAGCATGTTGCTAGTATGATGCTAGCTTGATTAGCATGTTGCTAGCATAATGCTAGCATGATTAGCATAATGCTAGCATGATTAGCATGTTGCTAGCTTGATTAGCATGTTGTTAGCATATTGCTAGCATGATTAGCATGTTGCTAGCATGATGCTAGCTTGATTAGCATATTGCTAGCATGATGCTAACATGATTAGCATGTTGCTAGCATGATGCTAGCTTGATTAGCATGTTGCTAGCATGATGCTAGCATGATTAGCATGTTGCTAGCATGTTTTTAGCAAGATGCTGTTGCCAGGTGGTTGCTAGGGTGTTGTGGGTGGTTGCTATGGTGTTGCTAGGCAGTTGCTAAGGTTGCTAGGCAGTTGCTAGGGTATTCTTGGTGGTTGCTAGGCAGTTGCTAGGGTATTCTTGGTGGTTGCTAGGGCGTTGCTAGATGGTTGCTAGGGTGTTCTGGGTGGTTGCTATGGTGTTGCTAGGCAGTTGCTATGGTATTCTGGGTGGATGCTAGGGCATTACTAGGCAGTTGCTAGGGTGTTCTGGGTGGTTGCTAGGCAGTTGTTAGGTGTTCTGGGTGGTTGCTAGGCAGTTGCTAGGTGTTCTGGGTGGTTGCTAGGCAGTTGCTAGGGTGTTCTGGGTGGTTGCTAGAGTTTTTTGGTGGTTACTAGAGCATTTCTAGACGTTGCTAGGGTGTTCAGGGTGGTTGCTAAGATATTTTTGTTAGTTGCTATGGTGTTACTAGGTGGTTGGTAGTTGTCAAATATGGTTACTATGGAGTTTTTATAGAGTTCTTAAAATCTTTAATAACGAGTGCCTTCAGTACGGCACTCGGCCTGCGGCCTCGTGCCTATGGCCGAATAGGCACAAGCATGGAGCGATATCGCAAGGCCACGAGAGTAAAATTGCTTTAAAAAATAAAAAAAAATAAAAAAAATGTTTTTTTTTGGTTTAGGGTGGTTGCTAGGGAGCTCTTAGTGGTTGCTAGGGTGCTGTAACTGGTTGCTAGGGTGTGGCTATGAAGATTTTAGGCCATTACTTATTGGCTGCTTGATAATATAAATCCTCTGAGGGAGAGAGAGAGGGAGAGACGCAGGGGTGTCAGGCCCTTTGGAGTGGTGTGTGTGTGAAAACGTCGGTTGGGATTCAAATATTTTTAGAACTCCCAATGTAAAGTCAATGGGACTTTTTTGGCCGCTTTTTCGTCCGCTGTGCGAACATCGTACACCCGATCGCTTAGAAAAGTCATACCACACCTCTCCTCAATGAGCCGGTCGATTTGACACCTCACTCAGGGGTCTGAGACAAACGGTGCGGGGCGAGTTACGCGCCAAACTTTGTCCAGAATAATAAGAATAACTAGAATGTACATTTCCTGAAGAAAATGTGAAGTGGTGCTTGCAGTGGCAAAATTCGCCACTGGGCAGATGCTAACACAATTACCATGTTGTGATACCATGAGATACCACGTTTTAGCATTATTTACCACTATTTACCATGTTTCTAAGATGATTTATTACGATTTACCACATTCCAGCATGGTTTACTATGATTAACATGTTGTTAGAATGATGGTAGCAGGATTAGCATGTTGTTAGCATGCTTTTAACAAGATGCTAGCATGATTAGCATTTTGCTAGCATGTTTTCAGCTAGATACTAACATGATTAGCATGTTGTTAGCATTATGCTAGCTTGATTAGCATGTTGCTAGCATGATGCTAGCTTGATTAGCATGTTGCTAGCATAATGCTACCATGATTAGCATGTTGCTAGCATGATGCTAGCTTGATTAACATGATGCTAGCATTATGCTAGCTTGATTAGCATGTTGTTAGCATGATGCTAGCTTTATTAGCATGTTGGTAGCCTAATGCTAGCATGATTAGCATGTTTGCTAGCATGATGCTAGCTTGATTAGCATGTTGCTAGCTTGATTAGCATGTTGCTAACATGATGCTAGCTTGATTAGCATGGTGCTAGCATAATGCTAGCATGATTAGCATGTTGCTAGCATGATGCTAGCTTGATTAGCATGTTGCTAGCATGATGCTAGCTTGATTAGCATGTTGCCAGCATGTTTTTAGCAAGATGCTGTTGCCAGGTGGTTTGCTAGGGTGTTCTGGGTGGTTGCTATGGTGTTGCTAGGCAGTTGCTAAGGTGTTCTGGGTGGTTGCTAGGCAGTTGCTAGGGTATTCTTGGTGGTTGCTAGGGCGTTGCTAGGTGGTTGCTAGGGTGTTCTGGGTGGTTGCTATGGTGTTGCTAGGCAGTTGCTATGGTATTCTGGGTGGATACTAGGGCATTGCTAGGCAGTTGCTAGGGTGTTCTGGTTGGTTGCTAGGTGTTCTGGGTGGTTGCTAGGCAGTTGCTAGGTGTTCTAGGTGGTTGCTAGGCATTTGCTAGGGTGTTCTGGGTGCTTGCTAGAGTTTTTTGTGGTTACTAGAGCATTTCTAGACGTTGCTAGGGTGTTCAGGGTGGTTGCTAAGGTGTTTTTGTTAGTTGCTATGGTGTTACTAGGTGGTTGGTAGTTGTCAAATATGGTTACTATGGAGTTTTTATAGAGTTCTTAAAATCTTTAATAACGAGTGCCTTCTGTACGGCACTCGGCCTGCGGCCTAGTGCCTATGGCCGAATAGGCACAAGCATGGAGCAATATCGCAAGGCCACGAGAGTAAAATTGCTTTAAAAAATAAAAAAAATAAAAAAAAATGTTTTTTTTTGGTTTAGGGTGGTTGCTAGGGAGCTCTTAGTGGTTGCTAGGGTGCTGAAACTGGTTGCTAGGGTGTGGCTATGAAGATTTTGGGCCATAACTTATTGGCTGCTTGATAATATAAATCCTCTGAGGGAGAGAGAGAGGGAGAGACGCAGGGGTGTCAGGCCCTTTGGAGTGGTGTGTGTGTGAAAACGTCGGTTGGGATTCAAATATTTTTAGAACTCCCAATGTAAAGTCAATGGGACTTTTTTGGCCGCTTTTTCGTCCGCTGTGCGAACATCGTACACCCGATCGCTTAGAAAAGTCATAGCACACCTCTCCTCAATGAGCCGCTCGATTTGACGCCTCACTCAGGGGTCTGTGACAAACGGTGCGGGGCGCATTACGCGCCGAACTTTTGTCCGGAATAATAAGAATAAGAACTAGAATGTACATTTCCTGAAGAAAATGTGAAGTGGTGCTTGCAGTGGCAAAACTCGCCACTCGGTTGCTAGGGTGTTGTACATGATTGCATACGAGCCAACAACCATGTCTGTACGATGTTCTGGTGCAGAGATATGGCTTATTCATGTTGTTCAGGTGGTTGCTAGGGTATTCTGGGTGGTTGCTATGGTGTTGCTAGGCGGTTGCTAGGGTGTTCTGGGTGGTTGCTATGGTGTTGCTAGGCGGTTGCTAGGGTATTCTGGGTGGTTGCTAGGGCGTTGCTAGGCAGTTGCTAGGGTGTTCTGGGTGGTTGCTATGGTGTTGTTAGGAAGTTGCTATGGTATTCTGGGTGGATGCTAGGGCGTTGCTAGGTGTTCTGGGTGGTTACTAGGCAGTTGCTAGGTGTTCTGGGTGGTTGCTAGGCAGTTGCTAGGATGTTCTGGGTGGTTGCTAGAGTTTTTTGCTGGTTAGTAGAGCATTTCTAGACGTTGCTAGGGTGTTCAGGATGGTTGCTAAGGTATTTTTTTAGTTGCTATGATGTTACTAGGTGGTTGGTAGTTGTCAAAGATGGTTACTATGGAGTTTTTATAGAGTTATTAAAATCTTTAATAACGAGTGCCTTCTGTACGGCACTCGGCCTGCGGCCTCGTGCCTATGGTCGAATAGGCACAAGCATGGAGCAATATCGCAAGGCCACGAGTGTAATATTGCATTAAAAAATACAAAAAAATTAAAAAAAAAAATTTTTTTGGTTTAGGGTGGTTGCTAGGGAGCTCTTAGTGGTTGCTAGGGTGCTGAAACTGGTTGCTAGGGTGTGGCTATGAAGATTTTAGGACATAACTTATTGGCTGCTTGATAATATAAATCCTCTGAGGGAGAGAGAGAGGGAGAGACGCAGGGGTGTCAGGCCCTTTGGAGTGGTGTGTGTGTGAAAACGTCGGTTGGGATTCAAATATTTTTAGAACTCCCAATGTAAAGTCAATGGGACTTTTTTGGCCGCTTTTTCGTCCGCTGTGCGAACATCGTACACCCGATCGCTTAGAAAAGTCATACCACACCTCTCCTCAATGAGCCGGTCGATTTGACACCTCACTCAGGGGTCTGAGACAAACGGTGCGGGGCGAGTTACGCGCCAAACTTTGTCCAGAATAATAAGAATAATAATAATAATAAGTATGCAAGAGAACAATAGTGATGCCTTGCTTTCAGCAAGCACCACTAATAATAACTAGAATGTACATTTCCTGAAGAAAATGTGAAGTGGTGCTTGCAGTGGCAAAATTCACCACTGGGCAGATGCTAACACAATTAACATGTTGTGATACCATGATATACCACATTTTAGCATTATTTACCACGATTTACCATGTTTCTAAGATGATTTATTACGATTTACCACATTCCAGCATGATTTACTATGATTAACATGTTGTTAGAATGATGCTAGCAGGATTAGCATGTTGTTAGCATGATTAGCATGTTGGTTGGATGATGCTAGCATGATAAGCATGTTGATAGCATGCTTTTAACAAGATGCTAGCATGATTAGCATTTTGCTAGCATGTTTTTAGCTAGATACTAACATGATTAGCATGTTGTTAACATTATGCTAGCTTGATTAGCATGTTGCTAGCATGATTAGCATGTTGCTAGCATGATGCTAGCTTGATTAGCACGTTGCTAGCATAATGCTAGCATGATTAGCATGTTGCTAGCATGATGCTAGCTTGATTAGCATGATGCTAGCATTATGCTAGCTTGATTAGCATGTTGTTAGCATGATGCTAGCTTTATTAGCATGTTGGTAGCATAATGCTAGCATGATTAGCATGTTGGTAGCATGATGCTAGCTTGATTAGCATGTTGTTAGCATGATTAGCATGTTTGCTAACATGATGCTAGCTTGATTAGCATGTTGCTAGCATGATGCTAGCTTGATTAGCATGTTGCCAGCATGTTTTTAGCAAGATGCTGTTGCCAGGCAGTTGCTAGGGTGTTCTGGTTGGTTGCTAGGTGTTCTGGGTGGTTGCTAGGCAGTTGCTAGGTGTTCTAGGTGGTTGCTAGGCAGTTGCTAGGGTGTTCTGGGTGCTTGCTAGAGTTTTTTGTGGTTACTAGAGCATTTCTAGACGTTGCTAGGGTGTTCAGGGTGGTTGCTAAGGTGTTTTTGTTAGTTGCTATGGTGTTACTAGGTGGTTGGTAGTTGTCAAATATGGTTACTATGGAGTTTTTATAGAGTTCTTAAAATCTTTAATAACGAGTGCCTTCTGTACGGCACTCGGCCTGCGGCCTCGTGCCTATGGCCGAATAGGCACAAGCATGGAGCAATATCGCAAGGCCACGAGAGTAAAATTGCTTTAAAAAATATTTAAAAAATAAAAAAATGTTTTTTTTTGGTTTAGGGTGGTTGCTAGGGAGCTCTTAGTGGTTGCTAGGGTGCTGAAACTGGTTGCTAGGGTGTGGCTATGAAGATTTTGGGCCATAACTTATTGGCTGCTTGATAATATAAATCCTCTGAGGGAGAGAGAGAGGGAGAGACGCAGGGGTGTCAGGCCCTTTGGAGTGGTGTGTGTGTGAAAACGTCGGTTGGGATTCAAATATTTTTAGAACTCCCAATGTAAAGTCAATGGGACTTTTTTGGCCGCTTTTTCGTCCGCTGTTCGAACATCGTACACCCGATCGCTTAGAAAAGTCATACCACACCTCTCCTCAATGAGCCGGTCGATTTGACACCTCACTCAGGGGTCTGAGACAAACGGTGCGGGGCGAGTTACGCGCCAAACTTTGTCCAGAATAATAAGAATAATAACTAGAATGTACATTTCCTGAAGAAAATGTGAAGTGGTGCTTGCAGTGGCAAAACTCGCCACTCGGTTGCTAGGGTGTTGTACATGATTGCATACGAGCCAACAACCATGTCTGTACGATGTTCTGGTGCAGAGATATGGCTTATTCATGTTGTTCAGGTGGTTGCTAGGGTATTCTGGGTGGTTGCTATGGTGTTGCTAGGCGGTTGCTAGGGTGTTCTGGGTGGTTGCTATGGTGTTGCTAGGCGGTTGCTAGGGTATTCTGGGTGGTTGCTAGGGCGTTGCTAGGCAGTTGCTAGGGTGTTCTGGGTGGTTGCTATGGTGTTGTTAGGAAGTTGCTATGGTATTCTGGGTGGATGCTAGGGCGTTGCTAGGTGTTCTGGGTGGTTACTAGGCAGTTGCTAGGTGTTCTGGGTGGTTGCTAGGCAGTTGCTAGGATGTTCTGGGTGGTTGCTAGAGTTTTTTGCTGGTTAGTAGAGCATTTCTAGACGTTGCTAGGGTGTTCAGGATGGTTGCTAAGGTATTTTTTTAGTTGCTATGATGTTACTAGGTGGTTGGTAGTTGTCAAAGATGGTTACTATGGAGTTTTTATAGAGTTATTAAAATCTTTAATAACGAGTGCCTTCTGTACGGCACTCGGCCTGCGGCCTCGTGCCTATGGTCGAATAGGCACAAGCATGGAGCAATATCGCAAGGCCACGAGTGTAATATTGCATTAAAAAATACAAAAAAATTAAAAAAAAAAATTTTTTTGGTTTAGGGTGGTTGCTAGGGAGCTCTTAGTGGTTGCTAGGGTGCTGAAACTGGTTGCTAGGGTGTGGCTATGAAGATTTTAGGACATAACTTATTGGCTGCTTGATAATATAAATCCTCTGAGGGAGAGAGAGAGGGAGAGACGCAGGGGTGTCAGGCCCTTTGGAGTGGTGTGTGTGTGAAAACGTCGGTTGGGATTCAAATATTTTTAGAACTCCCAATGTAAAGTCAATGGGACTTTTTTGGCCGCTTTTTCGTCCGCTGTGCGAACATCGTACACCCGATCGCTTAGAAAAGTCATACCACACCTCTCCTCAATGAGCCGGTCGATTTGACACCTCACTCAGGGGTCTGAGACAAACGGTGCGGGGCGAGTTACGCGCCAAACTTTGTCCAGAATAATAAGAATAATAATAATAATAAGTATGCAAGAGAACAATAGTGATGCCTTGCTTTCAGCAAGCACCACTAATAACTAGAATGTACATTTCCTGAAGAAAATGTGAAATGGTGCTTGCAGTGGCAAAACTCGCCACTCGGTTGCTAGAGTGTGGTACATGATTGCATACGAGCCAACAACCATGTCTGTACGATGTTCTGTGTGGTTGCTAGGCAGTTGCTATGTGTTCTGGGTGGTTGCTAGGGTATTCTGGGTGGATGCTTCGCATTGCTAGGCAGTTGCTAGGGTGTTCTGGGTGGTTGCTTGGCAGTTGCTATGGCGTTGCTAGGCGGTTGCTAGGGTATTCTGGGTGGTTGCTAGGCGGTTGCTAGGGTTTTCTTGGTGGTTGCTAGGGCGTTGCTTGGCAGTTGCTAGGGTGTTCTCGGTGGTTGCTATGGTGTTGCTAGGCGGTTGCTAGGGTATTTTGGGTGGTTGCTAGGGCATTGCTAGGCGGTTGCTAGGGTATTCTGGGTGGTTGCTATGGTGTTGCTAGGCTGTTGCTAGGGTATTCTGGGTGGTTGCTAGGGTGTTGCTAGGCAGTTGCTAGGGTATTCTGGGTGGTTGCTATGGTGTTGCTAGGCGGTTGCTAGGGTATTCTGGTTGGTTGCTAGGCAGTTGCTAGGGTATTCTGGGTGGTTGCTAAGGTGTTGCTAGGGTGTTCTGGGTGATTGCTATGGTGTTGCTAGATGGTTGGTAGGGTATTTTGGGTGGTTGCTAGGGAGTTGCTAGGCAGTTGCTAGGGTGTTCAGGGTGGTTGCTAAGGTATTATGGGTGGTTACTATGGTGTTACTAAGTGGTTGTAGTTGTCACAGATGATTACTATTGGAGTTCTTAGCATTTTCTTGGCATGATTAGCACTTACCTAATCGCTATTAGCATGTAGCTATTCACAGCTAGCATGTGTAGCATGTTGGAATTCCTCTTTGCTAGCATGAGTCAAAAGAGCCAACCCCCATCTCTATACGATGTTCTGATGCAGAGAAATAGGTCTTGCAAAATGGTTGCTAAGGTACTTTGTTTGGTTGCTAGGGAGTGGCTTGGCAGCTGCCAATCATGAAACTCTAAAGGCTGCTTGTCAGTATGAATGATATAAACCAACTCCCATTCCTCTGTGACATTTAGAATGAAAGATATCCCTCTATGAATTTTGGTTGCTAAGGTGCTTGACAATGGTTGCTAGGGCGGGGCTAGCAAGTGTTGTGGTGTCTCATGGATGGCTGTTTGCTGCTCTGAGTCAAACTTGTCTTAACCCCATCTCTTTATGATGTTCTGATGCAGAGATATAGGTCTTGTAAAATGGTTGCTAGGGTACTCTGTTTGGTTGCTATGGAGTTGCTTGGCAGCTGCCAATGATGAAACTGCAAAGGCTTCTTGTCACTATGAATGATATAAACCAACTCCCATGCCTCTGTGACATTCAGAATGGAAGATATCCCTCTTTGGATTTTGGTTGCTAAGGTGCTCGACAATGGTTGCTAGGGAGGGGCTAGGAAGTGTTGATGTGATTCATGATTGGCCGTTTGCTGCCCTGAGTGAAACGAGACCACCCTTGTGTTTCTATGACAATTCAGTCCGGAGATATCCCTTTGATCTCTTTCAATGGAAGTCTATGGGACTTGTTGCTAAGGTGCTCTAAATTGTTGCTAGGGCATGGCTTGATAGCTTCACAATGAGCCTGAGAGACTGATTGGTCGTCTGAGTAAAATGAGCCCGCCCCCTTGTCTCTACGACACTGTGATCAAGAGCTACGTTCAATACAAAATCTCTATGCAATGTGTAGGACGGCCCATTTCATGGGCCGTCCTACACCATTGTAAGTCAATGGGAAAATTTGGGACGCTCCTGCCCCCCAGGGGTGCAACTTTTACCCCATTGTGAGGTATGTTCTTACAGAGCCTGTCAGCCTCTTCAAATGTGGCAAATCACACGTTTTTGAGAAATCCTCGCTCAGAGCTATGAGTGGTCAAAGTTCGTCGCAATGTTAAGTCAATGGGACTTTTTTGGCCGCTTTTTCGCCCCTGGGGCGAGCACCGCCCCCCCGATCGCTTATAAAAGTCATAGCACACCTCTCCTCAATGAGCCGGTTGATTTGACACCTCACTCAGGGGTCTGTGACAAACGGTGCGGGGCGAGTTACGCGCCAAACTTTGTCCAGAATAATAATAAGAATAAGAATAATAATAATAATAAGTATGCAAGAGAACACTAATGATGCCTTGCTTTCAGCAAGCACCATTAATAACTAGAATGTACATTTCCTGAAGAAAATGTGAAGTGGTGCTTGCAGTGGCAAAATTCGCCACTGGGCAGATGCTAACACAATTACCATGTTGTGATACCATGATATACATGACAGCATGACACTTTAGCAGTATTTACCACGATTTACCATGATTCTAAGATGATTTACTACGATTTACCACATTCCAGCATGATTTACTATGATTAACATGTTGTTAGAATGATGCTAGCATGATTAGCATGTTGTTAGCATGATTAGCATGTTGGTTGGATGATGCTAGCATTATTAGCATTATGCTAGCATGTTTTTAGCTAGATGCTAACATGATTAGCATGTTACTAGCATTATGCTAGCTTGATTAGCATGTTGCTAGCATAATGCTAGCATGATTAGCATGTCTCTAGCATGATGCTAGCTTGATCAGCATGTTGCTAGCATAATGCTAACATGATTCGCATGTTGCTAGCATTATGCTAGCTTGATTAGCATGTTACTAGCATGATGCTAGCTTTATTAACATTTTGCTAGCATGATGCTAGCATGATTAGCATGTTGCTAGCATGATGCTAGCTTGATTAACATGTTGCTAGCATGATGCTAGCTTGATTAGCATGTTGCTAGCATGATGCTAGCTTGATTAGCATGTTGCTAGCATGATGCTAGCATGATTAGCATGTTGCCAGCATGATTAGCATGTTGCCAGCATGTTTTTAGCAAGATGCTGTTGCCAGGTGGTTGCTAGGGTGTTCTGGGTGGTTGCTATGGTGTTGCTAGGCAGTTGCTAAGGTGTTCTGGGTGGTTGCTAGGCAGTTGCTAGAGTATTCTTGGTGGTTGCTAGGCAGTTGCTAGGGTATTCTTGGTGGTTGCTAGGGCATTGCTAGGTGGTTGCTAGGGTGTTCTGGGTGGTTGCTATGGTGTTGCTAGGCAGTTGCTATGGTATTCTGGGTGGATGCTAGGGCGTTGCTAGAGTGTTCTGGGTGGTTGCTAGGCAGTTGCTAGGTGTTCTGGGTGGTTGCTAGACAGTTGCTAGGGTGTTCTGGGTGGTTGCGAGTGCCTTATGTACGAATATGGCCAAATAGGCACAAGCATGGAGCAATTTCGCAAGGCCACGAGTGTAATATTGCTTTAATTTTTTAAAAAAAAGCAGTTGCTAGGGTGTTCTGGGTGGTTGCGAGTGCCTTCAGTACGGCACTCGGCCTGCGGCCTCGTGCCTATGGCCGAATAGGGTGTTCTGGGTGGTTCAGTACGGCACTCGGCCTGCGGCCTCGTGCCTATGGCCGAATAGGCACAAGCATGGAGCAATATCGCAAGGCCACGAGTGTAATATTGCGTTAAAAAATACAAAAAAATACAAAAAACATTTTTTTTTGGTTTAGGGTGGTTGCTAGGGAGCTCTTAGTGGTTGCTAGGGTGCTGAAACTGGTTGCTAGGGTGTGGCTATGAAGATTTAAGGAAATTACTTATTGGCTGCTTGATAATATAAATCCTCTGAGGGAGAGAGAGAGGGAGAGACGCAGGGCTGTCAGGCCCTTTGGAGTGGTGTGTGTGTGAAAACGTCGGTTGGGATTCAAATATTTTTAGAATGCCCAATGTAAAGTCAATGGGGACTTTTTTGGCCGCTTTTTCGTCCGCTGTGCGAACATCGTACACCCGATCGCTTAGAAAAGTCATAGCACACCTCTCCTCAATGAGCCGGTCGATTTGACACCTCACTCAGGGGTCTGAGACAAACGGTGCGGGGCGAGTTTCGCGCCAAACTTTTGTCCAGAATAAGAATAATAACTAGAATGTACATTTCCTGAAGAAAATGTGAAGTGGTGCTTGCAGTGGCAAAATTCGCCACTGGGCAGATGCTAACACAATTACCATGTTGTGATACCATGAGATACCACGTTTTAGCATTATTTACCACGATTTACCATGATTCTAAGATGATTTATTACGATTTACCACATTCCAGCATGATTTACTATGATTAACATGTTGTTAGAATGATGCTAGCAGGATTAGCATGTTGTTAGCATGATTAGCATGTTGGTTGGATGATGCTAGCATGATTAGCATGTTGCTAGCATGCTTTTAACAAGATGTTAACATGATTAGCATTTTGCTAACATGTTTTTAGCTAGATGCTAACATGATTAGCATGTTGCTAGCATTATGCTAGCTTTATTAGCATGTTGCTAGCATGATTAGCATGTTGCTAGTATGATGCTAGCTTGATTAGCATGTTGCTAGCATAATGCTAGCATGATTAGCATTATGCTAGCATGATTAGCATGTTGCTAGCATGATTAACATGTTGTTAGCATAATGCTAGCATGATTAGCATGTTGCTAGCTTGATTAGCATGTTGCTAGCATTATGCTAGCATGATTAGCATGTTGCTAGCATGATGCTAGCTTGATTAGCATGGTGCTAGCTTGATTAGCATATTGCTAGCATGATGCTAGCTTGATTAGCATGTTGCTAGCATGATGCTAGCATGATTAGCATGTTGCTAGCATGTTTTTAGCAAGATGCTGTTGCCAGGTGGTTGGTAGGGTGTTGTGGGTGGTTGCTATGGTGTTGCTAGGCAGTTGCTAAGGTTGCTAGGCAGTTGCTAGGGTATTCTTGGTGGTTGCTAGGCAGTTGCTAGGGTATTCTTGGTGGTTGCTAGGGCGTCGCTAGATGGTTGCTAGGGTGTTCTGGGTGGTTGCTATGGTGTTGCTAGGCAGTTGCTATGGTATTCTGGGTGGATGCTAGGGCATTACTAGGCAGTTGCTAGGGTGTTCTGGGTGGTTGCTAGGCAGTTGTTAGGTGTTCTGGGTGGTTGCTAGGCAGTTGCTAGGTGTTCTGGGTGGTTGCTAGGCAGTTGCTAGGGTGTTCTGGGTGGTTGCTAGAGTTTTTTGGTGGTTACTAGAGCATTCCTAGACGTTGCTAGGGTGTTCAGGGTGGTTGCTAAGATATTTTTGTTAGTTGCTATGGTGTTACTAGGTGGTTGGTAGTTGTCAAATATGGTTACTATGGAGTTTTTATAGAGTTCTTAAAATCTTTAATAACGAGTGCCTTCAGTACGGCACTCGGCCTGCGGCCTCGTGCCTATGGCCGAATAGGCTCAAGCATGGAGTGATATTGCAAGGCCACGAGAGTAAAATTGCTTTAAAAAATAAAAAAAAAATAAAAAAATGTTTTTTTTTGGTTTAGGGTGGTTGCTAGGGAGCTCTTAGTGGTTGCTAGGGTGCTGTAACTGGTTGCTAGGGTGTGGCTATGAAGATTTTAGGCCATAACTTATTGGCTGCTTGATAATATAAATCCTCTGAGGGAGAGAGAGAGGGAGAGACGCAGAGGTGTCAGGCCCTTTGGAGTGGTGTGTGTGTGAAAACGTCGGTTGGGATTCAAATATTTTTAGAACTCCCAATGTAAAGTCAATGGGACTTTTTTGGCCGCTTTTTCGTCCGCTGTGCGAACATCGTACACCCGATCGCTTAGAAAAGTCATAGCACACCTCTCCTCAATGAGCCGGTCGATTTGACCCCTCACTCAGGGGTCTGTGACAAACGGTGCGGGGCGAGTTACGCGCCAAACTTTTGTCCAGAATAATAAAAAGAAGTAGAAGAATAATAACTAGAATGTACATTTCCTGAAGAAAATGTGAAGTGGTGCTTGCAGTGGCAAAATTCGCCACTGGGCAGATGCTAACACAATTACCATGTTGTGATACCATGAGATACCACGTTTTAGCATTATTTACCACGATTTACCATGATTCTAAGATGATTTATTACGATTTACCACATTCCAGCATGATTTACTATGATTAACATGTTGTTAGAATGATGCTAGCATGATTAGCATGTTGCTAGCATGATTAGCATGTTGGTTGGATGATGCTAGCATGATTAGCATGTTGCTAGCATGCTTTTAACAAGATGTTAACATGATTAGCATTTTGCTAACATGTTTTTAGCTAGATGCTAACATGATTAGCATGTTGCTAGCATTATGCTAGCTTTATTAGCATGTTGCTAGCATGATTAGCATGTTGCTAGTATGATGCTAGCTTGATTAGCATGTTGCTAGCATAATGCTAGCATGATTAGCATTATGCTAGCATGATTAGCATGTTGCTAACATGATTAGCATGTTGTTAGCATAATGCTAGCATGATTAGCATGTTGCTAGCTTGATTAGCATGTTGCTAGCATTATGCTAGCATGATTAGCATGTTGCTAGCATGATGCTAGCTTGATTAGCATGGTGCTAGCTTGATTAGCATATTGCTAGCATGATGCTAGCTTGATTAGCATGTTGCTAGCATGATGCTAGCATGATTAGCATGTTGCTAGCATGTTTTTAGCAAGATGCTGTTGCCAGGTGGTTGGTAGGGTGTTGTGGGTGGTTGCTATGGTGTTGCTAGGCAGTTGCTAAGGTTGCTAGGCAGTTGCTAGGGTATTCTTGGTGGTTGCTAGGCAGTTGCTAGGGTATTCTTGGTGGTTGCTAGGGCGTCGCTAGATGGTTGCTAGGGTGTTCTGGGTGGTTGCTATGGTGTTGCTAGGCAGTTGCTATGGTATTCTGGGTGGATGCTAGGGCATTACTAGGCAGTTGCTAGGGTGTTCTGGGTGGTTGCTAGGCAGTTGTTAGGTGTTCTGGGTGGTTGCTAGGCAGTTGCTAGGTGTTCTGGGTGGTTGCTAGGCAGTTGCTAGGGTGTTCTGGGTGGTTGCTAGAGTTTTTTGGTGGTTACTAGAGCATTCCTAGACGTTGCTAGGGTGTTCAGGGTGGTTGCTAAGATATTTTTGTTAGTTGCTATGGTGTTACTAGGTGGTTGGTAGTTGTCAAATATGGTTACTATGGAGTTTTTATAGAGTTCTTAAAATCTTTAATAACGAGTGCCTTCAGTACGGCACTCGGCCTGCGGCCTCGTGCCTATGGCCGAATAGGCACAAGCATGGAGTGATATTGCAAGGCCACGAGAGTAAAATTGCTTTAAAAAATAAAAAAAAAATAAAAAAATGTTTTTTTTTGGTTTAGGGTGGTTGCTAGGGAGCTCTTAGTGGTTGCTAGGGTGCTGTAACTGGTTGCTAGGGTGTGGCTATGAAGATTTTAGGCCATTACTTATTGGCTGCTTGATAATATAAATCCTCTGAGGGAGAGAGAGAGGGAGAGACGCAGGGGTGTCAGGCCCTTTGGAGTGGTGTGTGTGTGAAAACGTCGGTTGGGATTCAAATATTTTTAGAACTCCCAATGTAAAGTCAATGGGACTTTTTTGGCCGCTTTTTCGTCCGCTGTGCGAACATCGTACACCCGATCGCTTAGAAAAGTCATAGCACACCTCTCCTCAATGAGCCGGTCGATTTGACCCCTCACTCAGGGGTCTGTGACAAACGGTGCGGGGCGAGTTTCGCGCCAAACTTTTGTCCAGAATAATAAAAAGAAGTAGAAGAATAATAATAAGTATGAGCAATAACAATAGTGATGCTTTTAAAAAAGCACCACTAATAAGTATGAGCAATAACAATAGTGATGCTTTTAAAAAAGCACCACTAACTAGAATGTACATTTCCTGAAGAAAATGTGAAATGGTGCTTGCAGTGGCAAAACTCTCCACTCGGTTGCTAGGGTGTTGTACATGATTGCATACGAGCCAACAACCATGTCTGTACGATGTTGTGGAGCTGAAATATAGCTTCTATATGTTGCAATATGGTTTATATGTGGCTCTAAACGGTTGCTAGGGCGTTGCTAGGGTGTTCTGGGTGGTTGCTATGGTGTTGCTAGGTGGTTGCTAGGGTATACTGGGTGGTTGCTAGGCGGTTGCTAGGGTATTCTTGGTGGTTGCTATGGTGTTGCTAGGCGGTTGCTAGGGTATTCTGGGTGGTTGCTAGGCGGTTGCTAGGGTATTCTTGGTGGTTGCTAGGGTGTTGCTAGGTGTTTGCTAGGCTGTTCTGGGTGGTTGCTATGGTGTTGCTAGGGTATTCTGGGTGGTTGCTATGGTGTTGCTAGGCGGTTGCTATGGTGTTCTGGGTGGTTGCTATGGTGTTGTTAGCTGGTTGCTAGGGTATTCTGGGTGGTTGCTAGGGCGTTGCTAGGCGGTTGCTAGGGTATTCTGGGTGGTTGCTAGGGCGTTGCTAGGCAGTTGCTAGGGTATTCTGGGTGGTTGCTATGGTGTTGCTAGGTGGTTGCTAGGGTATTCTGGGTGGTTGCTAGGGCGTTGCTAGGGTATTCTTGGTGGTTGCTAGGGTGTTCTGGGTGGTTGCTATGGTGTTGCTAGGCAGTTGCTATGGTATTTTGGGTGGATGCTAGGGCGTTGCTAGGCAGTTGCTAGGGTGTTCTGGGTGGTTGCTAGGCAGTTGCTAGGTGTTCTGGGGGGTTGCTAGACAGTTGCTAGGGTGTTCTGGGTGGTTGCTACGGTATTTTTGGTGGTTACTAGAGCGTTTCTAGACGTTGCTAGGGTGTTCAGGATGGTTGCTAAGGTATTTTTTTTAGTTGCTATGGTGTTACTAGGTGGTTGGTAGTTGTCAAAGATGGTTGCTATGGAGTTTTTATAGAGTTATTAAAATCTTTAATAACGAGTGCCTTCAGTACGGCACTCGGCCTGCGGCCTCGTGCCTATGGCCAAATAGGCACAAGCATGGAGCAATATCGCAAGGCCACGAGTGTAATATTGCGTTAAAAAATACAAAAAAATGTAAAAAAACATTTTTTTTGGTTTAGGGTGGTTGCTAGGGAGCTCTTAGTGGTTGCTAGGGTGCTGAAACTGGTTGTTAGGGTGTGGCTATCAAGATTTTAGGCCATTACTTATTGGCTGCTTGATAATATAAATCCTCTGAGGGAGAGAGAGAGGGAGAGACGCAGGGGTGTCAGGCCCTTTGGAGTCTGTGTGTGTGAAAACGTCGGTTGGGATTCAAATATTTTTAGAATGCCCAATGTAAAGTCAATGGGACTTTTTTGGCCGCTTTTTCGTCCGCTGTGCGAACATCGTACACCCGATCGCTTAGAAAAGTCATAGCACACCTCTCCTCAATGAGCCGGTCGATTTGACACTTCACTCAGGGGTCTGTGACAAACGGTGCGGGGCGCATTACGCGCCAAACTTTTGTCCGGAATAATAAGAAGAAGAACTAGAATGTACATTTCCTGAAGAAAATGTGAAATGGTGCTTGCAATGGCAAAACTCTCCACTCGGTTGCTAGGGTGTTGTACATGATTGCATACGAGCCAACAACCATGTTTGTACGATGTTGTGGAGCTGAAATATAGCTTCTATATGTTGCAATATGGTTTATATGTGGCTCTAAACGGTTGCTAGGGCATTGCTAGGCGGTTGCTAGGGTATTCTGGGTGGTTGCTAGGCGGTTGCTAGGTGGTTGCTAGGCTGTTCTGGGTGGTTGCTATGGTGTTGCTAGGTGGTTGCTAGGGTATTCTGGGTGGTTGCTATGGTGTTGCTAGGCAGTTGCTAGGGTATTATGGGTGGTTGCTAGGGCGTTGCTAGGGTATTCTGGGTGGTTGCTATGGTGTTGCTAGGCAGTTGCTAGGGTGTTCTGGGTGGTTGCTATGGTGTTGCTAGGCGGTTGCTAGGGTATACTGGGTGGTTGCTATGCAGTTGCTAGGGTATTCCTGGTGGTTGCTATGGTGTTGCTTGGCGGTTGCTAGGGTATTCTGGGTGGTTGCTAGGCAGTTGCTAGGGTATTCTTGGTGGTTGCTAGGGCGTTGCTAGGTGGTTGCTAGGCTGTTCTGGGTGGTTGCTATGGTGTTGCTAGGGTATTCTGGGTGGTTGCTATGGTGTTGCTAGGCGGTTGCTAGGGTATTATGGGTGGTTGCTAGGGCGTTGCTAGGCAGTTGCTAGGGTTTTCTGGGTGGTTGCTATGGTGTTGTTAGGCGGTTGCTAGGGTATTCTATGTGGTTGCTAGGCGGTTGCTAGGGTATTCTTGGTGGTTGCTATGGTGTTGCTAGGCGGTTGCTAGGGTATTCTGGGTGGTTGCTATGGTGTTCTGGGTGGTTGCTAGGGTGTTGTTAGGCAGTTGCTAGGGTATTCTTGGTGGTTGCTAGGTGGTTGCTAGGCTTTTCTGGGTGGTTGCTATGGTGTTGCTAGGTGGTTGCTAGGGTATTCTGGGTGGTTGCTAGGGCGTTGCTAGGCAGTTGCTAGGGTATTCTGGGTGGTTGCTATGGTGTTGCTAGGTGGTTGCTAGGGTATTCTGGGTGGTTGCTATGGTGTTGCTAGGCAGTTGCTAGGGTATTCTGGGTGGTTGCTAGGGCGTTGCTAGGGTATTCTTGGTGGTTGCTAGGGTGTTGCTAGGTGGTTGCTAGGGTGTTCTTGGTGGTTGCTATGGTGTTGCTAGGCAGTTGCTATGGTATTTTAGGTGGATGCTAGGGCGTTGCTAGGCAGTTGCTATGGTGTTCTGGGTGGTTGCTAGGCAGTTGCTAGGTGTTCTGGGGGGTTGCTAGACAGTTGCTAGGGTGTTCTGGATGGTTGCTACGGTATTTTTGGTGGTTACTAGAGCGTTTCTAGACGTTGCTAGGGTGTTCAGGATGGTTGTTAAGGTATTATTGGTAGTTGCTATGGTGTAACTAGGTGGTTAGTAGTTGTCAAAGATGGTTACTATGGAGTTTTTATAGAGTTATTGAAATCTTTAATAACGAGTGCCTTCAGTACGGCACTCGGCCTGCGGCCTCGTGCCTATGGCCAAATAGGCACAAGCATGGAGCAATATCGCAAGGCCACGAGTGTAATATTGCGTTAAAAAATACAAAAAAATGTAAAAAAACATTTTTTTTGGTTTAGGGTGGTTGCTAGGGAGCTCTTAGTGGTTGCTAGGGTGCTGAAACTGGTTGCTAGGGTGTGGCTATCAAGATTTTAGGCCATTACTTATTGGCTGCTTGATAATATAAATCCTCTGAGGGAGAGAGAGAGGGAGAGATGCAGGGGTGTCAGGCCCTTTGGAGTCTGTGTGTGTGAAAACGTCGGTTGGGATTCAAATATTTTTAGAATGCCCAATGTAAAGTCAATGGGACTTTTTTGGCCGCTTTTTCGTCCGCTGTGCGAACATCGTACACCCGATCGCTTAGAAAAGTCATAGCACACCTCTCCTCAATGAGCCGGTCGATTTGACACTTCACTCAGGGGTCTGTGACAAACGGTGCGGGGCGCATTACGCGCCAAACTTTTGTCCGGAATAATAAGAAGAAGAATAATAACTAGAATGTACATTTCCTGAAGAAAATGTGAAGTGGTGCTTGCAGTGGCAAAACTCGCCACTCGGTTGCTAGGGTGTTGTACATGATTGCATACGAGCCAACAACCATGTCTGTACGATGTTCTGGTGCAGAGATATGGCTTATTCATGTTGTTCAGGTGGTTGCTAGGGTGTTCTGTGTGGTTGCTATGGTGTTGCTAGGCGGTTGCTAGGGTATTCTGGGTGGTTGCTAGGCGGGTGCTAGGGTATTCTGGGTGGTTGCTATGGTGTTGCTAGGCGGTTGCTAGGGCGTTGCTAGGCAGTTGCTAGGGTGTTCTGGGTGGTTGCTATGGTGTTGCTAGGGTATTCTAGGTTGTTGCTAGGCAGTTGCTATGGTGTTGCTAGGCGGTTGCTATGGAATTCTGGGTGGTTGCTAGGGTATTCTTGGTGGTTGCTAGGCAGTTGCTAGGGTATTCTGGGTGGTTGCTAGGGCATTGCTAGGCAGTTGCTAGGGTGTTCTGGGTGATTGCTATGGTGTTGTTAGGCAGTTGCTATGGTATTCTGGGTGGATGCTAGGGCGTTGCTAGGGTGTTCTGGGTGGTTGCTAGGCAGTTGCTAGGTGTTCTGGGTGGTTACTAGGCAGTTGCTAGGTGTTCTGGGTGGTTGCTAGGCAGTTGCTAGGATGTTCTGGGTGGTTGCTAGAGTTTTTTGCTGGTTACTAGAGCATTTCTAGACATTGCTAGGGTGTTCAGGATGGTTGCTAAGGTATTTTTTTAGTTGCTATGATGTTACTAGGTGGTTGGTAGTTGTCAAAGATGGTTACTATGGAGTTTTTATAGAGTTATTAAAATCTTTAATAACGAGTGCCTTCTGTACGGCACTCGGCCTGCGGCCTCGTGCCTATGGTCGAATAGGCACAAGCATGGAGCAATATCGCAAGGCCACGAGTGTAATATTGCATTAAAAAATACAAAAAAATTAAAAAAAAATTTTTTTTTGGTTTAGGGTGGTTGCTAGGGAGCTCTTAGTGGTTGCTAGGGTGCTGAAACTGGTTGCTAGGGTGTGGCTATGAAGATTTTAGGCCATAACTTATTGGCTGCTTGATAATATAAATCCTCTGAGGGAGAGAGAGAGGGAGAGACGCAGGGGTGTCAGGCCCTTTGGAGTGGTGTGTGTGTGAAAACGTCGGTTGGGATTCAAATATTTTTAGAACTCCCAATGTAAAGTCAATGGGGACTTTTTTGGCCGCTTTTTCGTCCGCTGTGCGAACATCGTACACCCGATCGCTTAGAAAAGTCATAGCACACCTCTCCTCAATGAGCCGGTCGATTTGACACTTCACTCAGGGGTCTGTGACAAACGGTGCGGGGCGAGTTTCGCGCCAAACTTTGTCCAGAATAATAATAATAATAATAACTAGAATGTACATTTCCTGAAGAAAATGTGAAGTGGTGCTTGCAGTGGCAAAATTCGCCACTGTGCAGATGCTAACACAATTACCATGTTGTGATACCATGAGATACCAAGTTTTAGCATTATTTACCACGATTTACCATGATTCTAAGATGATTTATTACGATTTACCACATTCCAGCATGATTTACTATGATTAACATGTTGTTAGAATGATGCTAGCATGATTAGCATGTTGCTAGCATGATTAGCATGTTGGTTGGATGATGCTAGCATGATTAGCATGTTGCTAGCATGCTTTTAACAAGATGCTAGCATGATTAGCATTTTGCTAACATGTTTTTAGCTAGATGCTAGCATGATTAGCATGTTGCTAGTATGATGCTAGCTTGATTAGCATGTTGCTAGCATAATGTTAGCATGATTAACATGTTGCTAGCTTGATTAGCATGTTGTTAGCATAATGCTAGCATGATTAGCATGTTGCTAGCATGATGCTAGCATGATTAGCATATTGCTAGCATGATGCTAACATGATTAGCATGTTGCTAGCATTATGCTAGCATGATTAGCATGTTGCTAGCATGTTTTTAGCAAGATGCTGTTGCCAGGTGGTTGCTAGGGTGTTGTGGGTGGTTGCTATGGTGTTGCTAGGCAGTTGCTAAGGTTGCTAGGCAGTTGCTAGGGTATTCTTGGTGGTTGCTAGGCAGTTGCTAGGGTATTCTTGGTGGTTGCTAGGGCGTTGCTAGATGGTTGCTAGGGTGTTCTGGGTGGTTGCTATGGTGTTGCTAGTCAGTTGCTATGGTATTCTGGGTGGATGCTAGGGCATTACTAGGCAGTTGCTAGGGTGTTCTGGGTGGTTGCTAGGCAGTTGTTAGGTGTTCTGGGTGGTTGCTAGGCAGTTGCTAGGTGTTCTGGGTGGTTGCTAGGCAGTTGCTAGGGTGTTCTGGGTGGTTGCTAGAGTTTTTTGGTGGTTACTAGAGCATTTCTAGACGTTGCTAGGGTGTTCAGGGTGGTTGCTAAGATATTTTTGTTAGTTGCTATGGTGTTACTAGGTGGTTGGTAGTTGTCAAATATGGTTACTGTGGAGTTTTTATAGAGTTCTTAAAATCTTTACTAACGAGTGCCTTCAGTACGGCACTCGGCCTGCGGCCTCGTGCCTATGGCCGAATAGGCACAAGCATGGAGCGATATCGCAAGGCCACGAGAGTAAAATTGCTTTAAAAAATAAAAAAAATAAAAAAAATGTTTTTTTTTGGTTTAGCGTGGTTGCTAGGGAGCTCTTAGTGGTTGCTAGGGTGCTGTAACTGGTTGCTAGGGTGTGGCTATGAAGATTTTAGGCCATTACTTATTGGCTGCTTGATAATATAAATCCTCTGAGGGAGAGAGAGAGGGAGAGACGCAGGGGTGTCAGGCCCTTTGGAGTGGTGTGTGTGTGAAAACGTCGGTTGGGATTCAAATATTTTTAGAACTCCCAATGTAAAGTCAATGGGACTTTTTTGGCCGCTTTTTCGTCCGCTGTGCGAACATCGTACACCCGATCGCTTAGAAAAGTCATACCACACCTCTCCTCAATGAGCCGGTCGATTTGACACCTCACTCAGGGGTCTGAGACAAACGGTGCGGGGCGAGTTACGCGCCAAACTTTGTCCAGAATAATAAGAATAATAATAATAATAAGTATGCAAGAGAACAATAGTGATGCTTTTAAAAAAGCACCACTAATAAGAATAATAAGTATGAGCAATAACAATAGTGATGCTTTCAAAAAAGCACCACTAATAAGTATGCAAGAGAACACTAATGATGCCTTGCTTTCAGCAAGCACCATTAATAATAATAAGTATGCAAGAGAACACTAATGATGCCTTGCTTTCAGCAAGCACCATTAATAAAAAAAAGAATAATAAGTATGAGCAATAACAATAGTGATGCTTTCAAAAAAGCACCACTAATAAGTATGCAAGAGAACAATAGTGATGCCTTGCTTTCAGCAAGCACCACTAATAAGTATGAGCAATAACAATAGTGATGCTTTTAAAAAAGCACCACTAATAATAATAAGTATGCAAGAGAACAATAGTGATGCCTTGCTTTCAGCAAGCACCACTAATAAGTATGAGCAATAACAATAGTGATGCTTTTAAAAAAGCACCACTAATAATAATAATAATAAGTTTAAATAGGATTTCAGTAAGTTGGCTTTCTCAAGCCAACTTAATAATAATAAGTTTAAATAGGATTTCAGTAAGTTGGCTTTCTCAAGCCAACTTAATGAGCATCAGCAACCATCTCTTTCTTTAACAGCTAATCCTGTATTGTTTTTTAAAGGCAAAAAAACTACATGAAAAATATGTTCCGTATGTTCAGATTGTTTAATACAGAAGTGGTTTCACAGACAAGGTCAAAAGATGTCAAACGCATTAAAGCAATGTGCATCAATGAAAATCAGTTTTGCACACTGTACATTTGAAGTAGCTGTTACATGTTTTTTCCCAACATGACCTCAGTCATCATCAAACTGAAGCACAATCGTCTCTGCAGGTGATATTTGCTTGCACAGTACCTGATAGAGCCACCTATACTGAAACACTGATATAGGAGATAGGGAGTAGTTTCAGACACAGCTGCAGTCTCACAAATTCCTGTGGGATATCTATGTAGGTCTATTAAGGTCTATACAGTTTTTTCAACTTTATTTTTCAAAAATAGCTGCACTTTAAACAAAGCATTTTTAAAATGTAATTGTTATGGGTTAAGTTTACATTGACATTGTTTTCAAATTTACAGTTGAAGTAAATAGACTTTTCGCAAGCTATGGAGCAGAAGCCAGCAGGAGACCTTTAGTCGTCGTAGTTGTTCTACAAGACCTCGCAGTAGCTAGCTTCACAAGAGTTTTCTGCTGCTTAAGTAGCATGACACAAAGTGTTGCACCAACAAAGTTTTAAAGGGAGGAACTGGAAGCTGAAGGACTTGGAGAGAAAAAAGTAAAAAAAATTGGTGGGTATCGTGTAAGTTTTTGTTTATGAACAAAAGTTGTTAAACAAAAGTTTTGCTTCTAAAAATGTTGCTTTATCTTTTCTTTTTTACAGGTGATGAAAATAATGCAGAAGACTTCAAAAACTACATTCTAATGACATATCCAAAACTTGGTAACTGTGGGGGATTTGAGATTTTAAAAACATCCGGCATGGCCCGATCTAGGAATCTGGTGGTGTTGCCTTGCCCAAACACAGGGTACACAATTAAGACTCTAAAAGAAAATATGGGACATGCTGTCATCTACATACGTCCTATGCAAAAAGGCATAGAACTGTCCAGTTCTGTAAGTTTTTTTTTTTATTTTTTTTTTACTACAGTATATTACTTATTTGCTAAATTCTATGCTTATTACATTTTAGGCAACACAATAGTTTTTCAGAATGTACTAAGTTTATTTTTTATTATTTTCATTTACAGTTATCTAAAATTCTGAGATTGCTTACCTGTGAAAAACAGTTAAATTTCAATGAACTTAAGGTTCACATTGAGATCTGCAGGTATGGAGAACATTGACTGGTCATAATCTTGATTTAATATTCAGTTTCTTATTAGGAAAACAAGCCTTTTTGAAGGCCTAGGACTGAATGTTCCAATCACCTGCCACCAACATTAGAGAACGAACACCTAAATGGACATACTTCGGACAGTGAATCAACCAGTCACTAACCAGTCACCCACTGAGGAAAATACTGACCAACTGTTTAACAGATGAAAATACAGACATGGTAAATTTCAAGTTTGCATTGCTAAGAGCTTGTGTTACCATCAAAAAATTTCTTCTGCCATAATTTCAGTTTGTAGGTTCACAATATTAGCATTTAAAAAAACTTATTATTTTTCTAAAAATATAGATTTTTGCTACTTTTTGTATATAATGTTCATCAAACTGAAGAAGAGAGTGGTCTTGTGGATCATCCACATTTATTTGGTACAGGTTTTATGGTAGATGCTCTTAGGAGTGTCTTTAATATTTCAAAATTTCCTATTTCAAAATATTGTCAGGAATCATTAAGTGAATGGCGGAGGATGCGTGAGGAGCAGGATGAGGAATATAATCAGTCTTTGATAGCAGATCAAGCCAAATTATGTAGGGTAAACTGTATAACAGACATCCTCTGATGATGTGTAATCTTTCTGTCTGCCTTACAATGCAGTGTCTGAATTTGTAATTTGTTTCAGGAACTTCAGAAGATGAATAGTGAAGAATCTGAGAATAGACGCAGAAAGGTAAGTCTAAGTAAAGGAAATCAGGATGTTGCTGCCTTTTTAAGACATATTATCAGGGTGCGATTTGTGAAAAATACAGAGGGGAGGGGGGAGGGGGAGGGGTGTTTTGAAACATTTTTATCCATAAAAATAAATCATGAGAACATGAACTTCATTCACTGCATTTGCTGCTCTGGACCCTTTTCATTGTTCCCAGCTAGCTAGCTAGAGTTTTCGCACTGAAAAATTACATTTTACAAGTACATTAAATATTTGTGCTTGGTGACATTCTGAAAAGCCATACATGGATCAAAGCTAATGGACAGGATCAGATAAATCAGAGCTTAGATTCTCTGCCCGAGCCCGAACTTGACCCGACCCGGGCCGGGCCCTTGATCGAGCACTTATATTACAAAATGCAACACGTCACGTGAATGCTCAGCGTCTCCTCCACTGGCACGCATCACACCGGGCCCGGGATAATAAACTTTAAAAATATTTATTTTGTTTAAAAAATATTCTATATTCTAAAACCTTGCTGAATTAAATTAGAGTTGTAGCCTACTAGGCCTACTCCTCCTGGCCATCCAAAGTTCATTCTTGTTCATTTTCTGTGTTCATCATTGTTCACGTTTTTTTTTTTTTTTTACGTTTCTTCACTCGGATCCATTTGTGATCCATTTCATTCTGAATAAACAAACAAGGCAGTTTACATGATTTGTCCTTGTTGCATTATTCATTAAGATAATAATTAATAAATGCACGCACAATTATCCGTGAACTTGATAAATGTTGCAGATATGTTTTACTATGCACAAACAAATGCCTTTCAACTTATGTGTGCAAGATTCAGAGGTAGTAAATGAATGTGCAGAAATTTGTACAGAGATTCTGTAGGCCTACTATATGTGTTGTAGCCATTAAATAAGCTCATTTATTTTCATATTTGTTAAAATATTATAATGCTATTTTTTTCCATCTATGTTGAATATGAAAAGTGAACAGCACGAGTAAGATAGGATGTGCAGTATATCGGGAGACTTGGAGTGGGTCAGACATGATTTTGACCACTTCATTAAGTTTTGTTTTGTAGAAAACCTTTCTTTAAAGTGAATTTCGTTTTGTATAAATTGTATCTTAATTTCAAATAAATTTTTCATCATATGAAGAAAATATGATCATATAACACAGATTTTATCATCACTACATTGGCTACCTATAAAGTTCCGTATTAATTATAAGGTATTGCTACTGACTTATAAAGCCCTAAACGGCTTAGCTCCAGTCTATTTAACGGATCTTCTATCACCCTATAATCCATCGCGCTCTTTAAGATCAATAAATTTGAGGCTTTTGGTCATACCTAGGATATCCAGATCAACCAAAGGAGGGAGAGCATTTTCACATTTGGCTCCAAAACTCTGGAATAGCCTTCCTGATACTGTTCGTTACTCGGACTCACTCTCCCAGTTTAAAACTAGATTAAAGACGCATCTTTTCGGCCAGGCATTCATATAATATTGTTAATCTCACAGTTCAAACTACAATCCGGCCTCTAGTTCATAAATGCCAGAGGAGAACTGGCCCCCGACTGAGCCTGGGTTCTCCCAAGGTTTTTTTTTTTCTCCATTAGGTCACCTGATGGAGTTTTAGGACACCATTAGGTCACTTGATGGAGTTTTTTCGGTTCCTTGCCACTGTTGCCTTTGGCTTTCTCAGTTGGGGATATTTTGGGGATATTTAATTTTATTCTATCAATCAATAAATTCCACTAGAAACAAACTTTGTTGTATTATTTTATTTTAATTTAATACTGTGAAGCTGCTTTGATACAATCTGTATTGTGAAAAGCGCTATACAAATATACTTGATTTGATTTGATTTGATTTCATCAACGAATTGCATGTATTTAATAAATAAGAAGCAAATATAGCAGACAATAGGCTATAATCATGGAGGCACCGGCGCGCCCCAGTCACTTGAACTGCACGTTAACTGGAGCGCATCTCATCATAAATTAACCGAAACTAAGTGTATGCCTCACAGAGAATATTAAGAAATATATCTAAAGAGAGCTTGAAATGTCTTTAAACAAAACAATTCAAAACGAAAAGAAATAGGCAATTCTCTGATGTAATCCATGCATTTCTCCATATAGGCGCGTTCACTACGGAGATGGCGATCGTCAACTTCATCTTTGCTTCATCTCAACTTCCCTGGCGCCACCTCTGGTTATAACGGCCCATGTAAAAAAATGGTCAGGTTTAAATCGGGCTCGGGCTCATAATTACAGTTAATGTGTCGGGCCGGGCTTGGACACAACGTGCACGGGCTCGGGTAGGGTCGGGCTTGATTTTTTGGGCCCGATCTAAGCTCTAAGATAAATTAGCCACAATGTCATCTCTTGTCTCAGAAGGCTAGCGCTGACAGTGGGTGGTCCATTTCGGATTTTATTGTTCTATCGCACTGACAGTTCACATTACAGTGCTTTACTTAGCTGAATAGGCTAGGCTACTTCTATTGGCTATATCAGCCTCTGCTGAGCCACAGAAAGTTAAACCATCACAGTAGAAACAGTTTTACTGCTGCTGTTAAAGTAATAACGTTATCTGTGTTAGTCAATTCGCCTCATTCGGGCTTCGCGTCTACTGCGCCGCGCGAAATGCCTTCGCGCTGCAGGACCTCTAGACGCGTGTAAACGCGTCTTTACATTGACTTAACATTGAAATCACTCGCGCCAGACACTCAAAAGTGAGTGAGTAATCAAAAAACCTTTGCTTTAGCCTCAATTGAGTAAAACACCGTATGTGTAACTTCGGCCATTCTCAGTGGTGTGACTGGGACACTAACTCTGCTTGTCATCATAGAAACAGATAATCAGATTGTGATGTTTTTATTCCCGCTTCAGTAATATGCTGAATATGCGGCGTGAAAAAAGACCTGCAACCGTCTCGCAAGTGTTGATAGGTGAGGTGTAACCAATCATATAGCGCCGTGGGCGGGACATTGAGCAAGTCTGCATAATGGTGATTACAGAGAGGCTGCGGAGCCAGTCAAAGTAGCGCATTTTAAAATAAAATTGACTTTTAACAAACCACGGATCCGTGATAAGTTTTGTGATCCGCCTCGCCACTAGTGTAGTAGCACTGATCACTTTGAGGGGGGGGATAAAAATAATTAAGCAGAGGCAGGGATACATTGACCAGAAAGGGGGAAATCCCACGCATCCCCCCCGGCAAATCGCACCCTGCATATTATATATTTACTTGTAATGACTTATGCATATTTACATAGCATATGCTAATTAGTAGATAGCCTAAAGCAAATTACAAGCTGAAGAATTCTACAAAAGCATCATCATAGAGAAAATAGCACTAGGGCTTTAATTCACAATTTATAGGTTACTCAGAAAAACGCTAGAATAAATTTGGACAGACATGCACGTGTGCAAAACATCGTTGTTGTGTTTCCTTATTCCATGTTATTAAAAGATAATTTAGGCATTGAGGGAAAGGGAGTGATTAAAAGTCCTGGTAATTGATTTTATTACGTGTTGTGACAGTGCTACAAGGCACCACACACCGAGACCACAGAAATTGGGAGAGACTATACATTTATAGAAATGTAGACAGGATGGTGAAGATTCCTGCGACAAGTCAAGTCAAGTCAAGTCATCTTCATTTATATAACGCTTTTAACAATGTAGATTATTTCAAAGCAGCTTTACAGAGATAAACGTATACTTTATGGTAACAGAGATTGTTTTGGCTTTATAGCGGTTCTTTAATAAAGTTATTTTACAGCTAAAGTTAGTTTTGATTGATTTGCTTCCGTCGCAACGATCATTTGTTATTAAATTAGGGGCCGCCAAGACAACACCATTCTCACTACACAGACTTTAAACGCGAACCTGTGAGAAACGCTGATGGTGTTCACATGCGCATTAAGAATTGGTTCTATAGTTATGTGCGTTTGAATATATGTGCGCATGTTTGTAATTCCCTACAAACCAAGCCTAAACAAAGTACTGGTCTTTCCTTATAAATTTTGATACAGAATTTTATTTTATTTGTCACTTCGGGGGAAGGTACGCGAATTGAGTTTCCCGACGACGCTTTATCTGTAGAGTGGTAAAGGGATCCTCCATAGGGAGAGACTAGTTGGCACTTCAGCACTGCGTTGTCATCGGTTCCAGGCGAAGGTCCCTCGTCAGATCTGGATACGGCCTGGATCCGGCAGGCTGCGGGAAAACCTCGGGATAAACAAAGACACTAATATTAGCATAGATGCCATTCTTTTTATGATGTAACGAGTACATCAGGATTTTGGGAAGTGTTCTCGGTTCCAGCTGACCTGATCTATGCAGCCTAATATTGAATTATAGAAGTCTATAATGTGTTATGTGTATGCTAGGTCAAAGAGATGTGTCTTTAATCTGGCTTTGAACTGACAGAGTGTGTCTGCTTCCCGGACAATGTTAGGAAGACTAATTTTGGTTGCCTGCGAGAAGCGTTTACCATGTGGTAAATCTTTCAAATTGATCCTTTAAATTGACTTTTAAATGCTCACAATGGAACCAAAGAAAAAACAGCAGACTGATGAATTCGATGAGATCAAAAAATCGCTCGACTTCCTAACAGGAAATTTCTGCTGTCAGGCTGCAGCAGAAAAGTATCCTGGATCTGGTCGAGGAGGTGAAGGCTTTGCGGACTCAGAATGTCGAGAAAGAAAAGAGAATCACATACCTTGAGAAAAGAGTGGCGGATTTGGAACAGTATTCAAGAATGAATGATGTTATTGTCACCGGGCTCCATATTAAAACCCGGTCATACGCTCGGGCGGTGGCCGCTGACAACGGGGGAGAACCCGGTGAGATGGAGGCTAACTCCACGGAGCAACAGGTGGCTGCCTTCTTACAGGACAAAGGGATTCAGTTGGACTGTAACTCCATTGAGGCTTGCCACCCTCTGCCAAGGAAAAACGCAAGCGATAAATCAGCAGTCATTATGAGGTTTATTAACCGAAAATATAAGAAAAGAAAAACTTAAAGGCACACTATGCAGCTTTCCGTTTTTGTCAAACAGCGACCCCTAGAGTCGCTGTGGAGTACTTGTATTTAACGTTACTGTCGTAAATAGCACTCGTGCAGAGCCGTCTCTGCACTCACGGCCTGATCCCTTCCGCCCTCTATACCAGTACCTGTTCAATAGGATGGAAGCTGTAATGAGTGGAAATAAGGTGTGGCCCCTTTAAGAGCTGCGCGCGCCCTGTTGAACTGTCGTCGGCAGTCTGTGTTGTATCATGTGCACCTCGAACACCCGTATGCGGGTTATTTCAGTTTGATGCTCATTCTTATCCTACTTTTGTTTATCAAGTAAAGATGTGGATGGTAGAACGGGTGACAGACAGTTACACGAGTTCGACTGGGGAATAAAGTGCAAGTTGTGAGATGCCAATCGCCTCCGTGAGTCTGTCTGGCTCTCGGTAATAACTTCATCTGTGAGCTATCCCTATTTCTCCTCCTGACAGAACGCGTTACAAAGCGTCGGACATCGAACAGGCACAGATAACCTCTGAAGATGTCTACTAGTCCATCAACAAGAACGATATTTACTCGAGTCTGACTCCTTGCTCGGTCAGTCTGCCGTTTCCGTTCTTTCGTCCTCCGATAAAGCTTTCCTAGCTTTGTGTGCAGTGCCGTAAAGCAATTTGTTACATCGCGAGACCTGATATCACGCGATACTTCCTGACGCGACCCGCCGGCCCAAAGTTGCAAGGGTGGTTTTTCCGCTCACAGGCGCTCGGGGGATGCGCGACGACCACCATTCAACCCGAAACAAGTCATATAACTATTCCAATGACTCCGAAGCTGTTCGGTTAAGGTAAAAAAGTTACTTAGTGCACCTTTAAAGGCTCAAATGTCTTCATCAACGAGTTTTCATCTCCGTTCCACCAGGTGGCTCTCTTACCAGGTTCCAAGGGTTTTTACTGAGCTGGGGAAGAAAGCCTTCTCTTACTTTGCGCCATGGTCTTGGAATAATCTGCAAAACTTGCTACATCTAAATGATTTAGTCCCATTAAACGAATTCAAGACCATGTTAAAATGCCATATAACTCAAAAATGTAACTGCCATATGTGACCTGTTCCTTTTTATGTGATGCTTGTTTGGTTGTTTTTACTATGTTGTATTTGTATTTAAATTGTAACTGGTGTGCCGTCTTGGCCAGGTCTCCCTCGGAAAAGAGATTCTATCTCAAGGGACTTCCTGGTTAAATAAAGGTTAAATAAATAAAAAAAATGTTTAAAAAAATGAGAACCTCACATAACACAACGCCGACATAGCTAAAAAAGCACGCTACTTGAAGAAACAGAGGAAAATTCAAAACACTTGAACACAAAGGAAGATATTTTGAAAAATGTCAGTAACCAAACAGTTAACTGGTCCCATTGACTTCTATAGTAGGAAAAAATATATACTATGGAAGTCAATGGGACCAGTTAACTGGTTACTGACATTCTTTGAAATATCTTCCTTTGTGTTCAGCAGAAGAAATAAATTCATACAGGTTTGAAACAACTTGAGGGTGAGTATATGATGACATAATTTTAATTTTAAAGTGAAGTATCCCTTTAAGGTACTGGAAAATATGACAGTTGTGGTTGATAACTTATTAGAATGTATTACAATAGAATTTTATGTGGAAAAATCTAAAAATGTCATTATAAGTTGTATATACAGTATAGAGCACCAGGCTCGAACATAGAACAATTCAAGGACTGGATGGAGTGTATGTTTACCAAAAAAAAGCTATAAAAACATTTTTATATGTGGGGATTTCAATATTGACCTGTTGAATTCTAAGAAACATAAAACTACTGATGAATTTATTAATACAATGCATAGTATGAGTCTATTTCCGATAATAACCAGACCAAGTAGAATTACATCTTATTGTGCCACCCTAATTGACAATATTTTTATTAATAATATTGAGAACAACACTGTGAATGGTTTATTAATTATTGATATCAGTGACCATCTGCCAGTTTTTACAGTTTATGATTGCAAATATAGGATTAATAAGCCCGACAAGCAAACAGAATTTAGAAGAGTGAGGTCAGAGGAATCTATTAACAAACTGAAAAAAGATCTGCTGGCACAGAACTGGGATATAATATATCAGGAAAAAGACATTAACAATGCATATGACATATTCTTAGAACTTTTTAAGTATGTATATGACAAAAATTGCCCAATAAAAGAATATAGCAGAAAATTAAGATATACAAATTGCCCATGGATCACAAAGGGAATACAGAACGCATGTAAAAAGAAAAATACATTGTATAGGGAATTCATAAGATGGGGAACCATAGAGAAAGAAAACAAATATTAACTCAAATTATAAGGGCCTGCAAGAAGGAGTATTATAAGAACAAAATAAATAATAATATAAACAATAATAAAGGAATATGGGATACAATGAATAGTATTATAAAAAATAGTCCTAGACAGATATGCTATCCTAAGTATATTATTGACAACAATAAGGAAAATTACAATATGTATGATGTGGCCAACAGTTTCAATCAGTTTTTTGTAAATGTGGGACCTGACCTAGCCGGAAAAATCCCTGATCCTGGGTCATCGGAAGATCATTGTAATAAATTATTAGAGAGAAATCAAAGCTCAATGTTTCTCAGGCCAGTGGATGAGAATGAAATATTGGAAATTGTGAGCAAATGCAAGAACTAAAGGTCTACCGATTACAATGACATTGACATGACTATAATGAGAAAAGTCATTGAGGAGATCTCAAAACCATTAACATATACATGTAATTTATCATTTCAAACAGGTTCATTTCCAAACAAAATGAAAACAGCTAAAGTTATACCTCTGTATAAAAATGGGAGCAAACACCACTTCACAAACTGTAGACCTGTCTCCTTACTTCCACAATTTTCCAAAATTCTTGAAAAAGTCTTTAACAACAGATTAGATACATTCTTGGATAAACATCAATTACTCACTGACAGTCAGTATGGATTTAGATTAAATAGATCTACATCTATGGCAATAATAGAATCAATTGAGGAAATCACAAGTGCTTTAGATCATAAAAATTATGTAATGGGGGTATTTGTTGATCTTAAAAAAGCTTTTGAGACAATTAACCATGACATTCTTATAAATAAATTGGAAAGGTACGTTATCAGGGGGATTGTATTAGACTGGGTGAGGAGTTATTTAAGTAAGAGACAGCAGTTTGTGAAGTTGGGAAGCTCCAGGTCAGTATGTTTGGACATTGCTTGTGGTGTCCCCCAGGGGTCAGTGTTGGGACCAAAACTCTTTATTTTGTATATTAATGACATATGTTCACTATCTAAGTTGTTGAAGATGGTTTTATTTGCAGATGATACAAATATATTTTGTTCAGGTGAAAACTTACAGCAACTAGTAATGGGTGTCACTAAAGAAATGAACAAATTAAAAATATGGTTTGATAGAAATAAATTATCATTAAATTTAAATAAAACTAAAATAATGTTGTTTGGGAATTGCAATATGAATATTCAGGTGAACATACAAATAGATGGGGTTATAATTGATAGAGTTCATGAAAATAAATTTCTTGGGGTAATTATAGAATCAGTTGGAAATCACACATGAATCATGTACAATCCAAACTATCAAGATCAATTGCAATATTAAACAAAGTAAAGCAGGTTCTGGATCAAAAATCACTCCACATGTTGTACTGTTCACTAGTTTTACCATATTTCATTTATTGTGCTGAGATTTGGGTACACAACTACAAAAGTTCATTACATTCACTATCTGTTCTCCAAAAAAGAGCAATAAGAATTATTCACAACGCTGGGTATAGGGATCATACTCACTCATTATTCTTACGGTCAAATATTAAAATTAACAGATCTTGTGAAGTATCAATCAGCCCAAATAATGTTTAAAGCCAAAAATAATCTATTGCCGAGAAATATTCAAATATTATTCACAGAGGTGTGTAGTAACGAAGTACATTTACTTCGTTACATTTACTTGAGTACTTTTTTGGAAAAATTGTACTTTTAAGAGTAGATTTAAATGTGGGTACTTTTACTTTAACTCGAGTACATTTCTAATGAAAAAATTGTACTTTTACTTCGTTACGTTGGGCGACGTTCCTCTCGTTACTTTATTTTAATGCAATATGTGTTTTTAAATGCGTAGTTTATTCCAAGCGCGCTGTATCTTTTTTTCTGGGCTTGAGCGATGCTCAATTCACAAATGAATCACTCTTTTGAGTCGATTCTGTTCAAAAACTTCATCAAACAACAAGTTAGATCTGTCTAAATCGGTTCGCGAATCAGTTTGAATGATCTGTTCAGTTCCTGCACGCACTGAGTCGTCTGAAGCGCTTTCAATTCACACTCGACTCGGAGTCGTAACAGGAAGATTTAAGGACATCAAGAGCGTTAGATGAAGTGGCAGTGGACCTACAGTACAGTCAGTGAGAGCAAATCTTCAAATGCATCATATTTTTGCCAGCGATGAAGATGTTTATTAGTTGAACATCTTTGTAAGCTGTCTGTGAATGAATGATTCCACAGGACGATATATTCGATTTCATTTCACTCAGGTAATACATTTTACAACCAAACAGGGCCCGGTTCCCCGATAACGCTCACTCTTAGCGCGCTAAGAAGACTCGAAAGATATATCTTACCAAAGTTGTTTATGTTCCTAAGTGTGTTCCCCGAACCATACCTTAGGAAGCTGCTTAAGATATACCTTCTTACGTGCGACGTTACCCGGCACTGTCCGTGGCGATGGTGCAGAATTGGTTGATATCGATGGCTCGAGAATCAATTATTCTCTCGTGCAGGAGCTGTTTATGTGAGAAAGCGGTGTTCTTTATAAAAGAAGCACTTCAGAAATAGTTGAAATTGCATTTATTAGGACTCATGGGATATTATAAAAAATAATCCAAACTATAATAGCCTATAATAGCCTAGCCTACATATTTTTAAATTGTATCATATATTGCTGCCATAATAACCATTTCAAATTTGTATGTGCTTTCGTCTCTTTCCCATGTTTGTTCGCTGAGGTAGAGCTGCGATGAAATATTGTTCTTGGAAATACTTTCCAGCATTTCAGTAATAAAAGTTTACATCTTATGTACGGTGCTCGGCAGTGATCAAAAAGAATTTAAACAGCGGATTTTGAATCTCTTCTTGTAAACTCAGAGATGTGGATTCAGACGGCATTTAAATTACCACACAACCTGTTTGTCAAAAAACAGTAGGTACTAATTTGGCAAGGGATTTTTACGCGGGTTGGGTGAGAAAAAAACACTGATATTATGGATTCGGACGGCACTAAAATCACCGACTCACCCCTATAAATGTTTAAAATACCGTACGAAACAATATTAGCGTCCGAATAGGACTTAACTCACAGTAGCCTATGCTTTCACTGGCCTTTAAAAGTGCTTTTTAATTAAATTAATAATATTGTATAATAATATAATTTAAAATCTAACAACAATCAGTGTAATGACAATTTTATTCTTTGCATGAAAACACTTGAATTCGCCTAATTTAATACTGTCTGGGTGTATTAAAACTTCAGAATTATATTCATATAGACCTGCAACAGTGATAAGGTAAAGCTAAGAGTGGTCCAGACCAACCTTACGAAAGTGTGACTTACAGAAGATATACTTAGCGTACGAACGTGTCGGGAATCGTGCCATAATGTTAAGAGAGAGGTTAAGGAATAGGTTAAGAACTACTTAGCGATAAGAACATTTTGGGGAACCGGGCCCAGATTATTAGGCCACGATAGCACTACTAGAACGTATGACATTACCCGTTTTTTGGACATATACATTAATTTATACATTAAATAAGCTACCGTTGTTCACAGTTTATGAACACCCGCCATTCCGCGGCATTGTGTGTATTGTTGCGCAGTGGCGTGCGAACTCGACTTGAAACCGAATGCCTTTGCCTGCTGTAGACACAGTTGACCAGTTTAAACATGCTTGCAGAAATATACATTTGATTATATTTTGGAGAACAGACAGAAGAAGATCCGTCGATGTACTTTTATTTGTTGTTTTTTTTGTGTTCAGATGTTCAGTAGCAGTCATGAGCGCGAGCACATGTGAAGAGTTTTTAACTCTTCTCTGTCAATACATGCCTTTGAATGCAACACTCTGCAGATTCACTTTATTTCGACATTGTCTAATAATCCAAATGTAGTTGTATAAGTTACTATTATACAAACCAGCGGACAGGCAATGATTTTCGGGCTATACAGATGGCCAGGGGCGTAATTTGTGGGGGGGTTGGGGGGGAGATAACACCCCCAATATTTAAATCTATGCATTACAACCCCCCCAATATTTATACCATGATCACATGAAAAATATGCAGACCCAAACTTCAACCCCCCCAATGTTCAAACCAAATCTACGCCCTTGCAGATGGCAGAAATAATGCTTACGCCTCTCTTCTGTTTTTGTTGCAAAGATAGCTACTTATGATAATAATAGTCATTTAAATAAAAAAAAATCTAAATAAAATCATTTGATATATATGACGACTTCAAAGGCAAAAGCCTCTAAGTACCATCTGAAATTTTCTTCTAAAAGAGCATTTTTATCAAGCTTGTATGTTTATGTTGTTATTTCACTTAAATGACAATGAAAAGTACCTAAATTAATTATCATTAAAGTGAAATTACTGAACTTAAATATACAAGCTTGATAAAAATGGTCTTTTAGAAGAAAATTTCAGATGGCACTCAGAGGCTTTTGCATCATGAAGTCTTCATATATATATATATATATATATATATGTATACAGTATACAGTATATATATACAGTATGTGTGTGTGTATGTATATATATATATATATATATATATATATATATACATACACACACACATACTGTATATATATATATATATATATATATATATATATATATATATATATATATATATATATATATGTAGGCCTATATGATCCTAAGTAACTAGTAACTCGCTACTTGAGTAGTTTTTTCATTGGATACTTTTTTACTCTTACTCAAGTAACTATTAAGATTATTACTTTTACTTTTACTTTGAGTAAATATTTCTATAATTACTTGTACTTTTACTTGAGTACAGTTTTTGGATACTCTACCCACCTCTGATTATTCAGGGCGAGAGAGGGAGGTTATAATTTAAGGGGGACACATAACTTCAAAACTAACAGGATTTGGACAACCAGGAAAAGTTTTTGCTTTTCAAGCTCTGGAGTAAGGCTATGGAACAGTCTCAACGAGGAACTAAAGCAATGTCCAAACATAAATCAGTTTAAAATCAGGTATAAAGATATGGTCTTCAAGGGATACAGGGATGAAGAAGAGGGTGTATAATCGACAAGTATTTTTGGGGCTAGTAATTATCTTCAGTTTCATTGTGTTGTTATTATTACTTCTTTTTTTTTCTTTTTTTTTTTCCTGAGCTGCTGAAATTTATAATTTATTCTTTCATAGTAGTTGTTTAAATATTTTTTTTCCTTGTTTACATAATTTATGTACTTTTTGTATTGCTTTGTGGTATAACAAAGTAGATGTATGAATATTTGGAACGCGGGTCGATTATTTGTAAGCTTTGATTTGTGGATAGGGGGTGGGATTAAATAAGTTTTTTTTTTTCTTCCCACTCCTATTCGAATATGCAGTGGACAATGACAATGGTTAAAAAGTCTTTGGCTGTAACTGTTGTTAATTATTATTATTATTATTTTTTACTTTTTATTTATTTATTTATTTTATTTTTTATTGTGTTATTCTAATTATTTTGATTTGTCTACTTGATTTCATTTTCTTGTTGGATGTTTTTTTTGTTGTTGCATACATAAAAATAAAATAAAAAGATCCTGTAGCGCCTCTGTTATCGACACAAAATATTGTTTTGAGTATAAATATTTTATTATCTCACTTGTAATTAATGCGAAGCTGCCGCAAAGAAAAGTAAGCGCAGTAAGTGGCTTTGAGCCAAGACGAACAAATGAGGTTTTATTAACAAAGTTCGGGAGGAACACGTTCAGATAATTAACACAAGTGGAGAGCACTCAGCAATCAATGGTAAGAGGTATATATACACTCAGCAGTCTCACCTTAATCCATTGACAGTTTTGCAGCATACCCCCACCAGGCGCGGAGCTGTGGGCGGGCCTGGACGGGCCTGGGCCCGCCCACATTGACAGCTGGCCCGCCCAATCAGAAATAAAAAATAAAATAAAATACTACTCTGTATTGTTAAACATGGATACTACTTTATGTGGTGTATTTCATCTATAACATGTTATGTTAAAAACAGTAAAATTATAAGTAAGCCTGATAACTATTTAAAATTTAAGTGTGTTGGTGACATGTTTTCATTGGTCAATGCAACATCGTAGCACGCTCTATTGTAATCTGGCGCGAACCATCTATGACGCGAACAACCAACGTGCTCTCTAATTGATCTTCCCTATGCACTATCACAATGTTGCCTTTTTGTGAATGATATGTTCCTGGCTCGGTAGCCATAGCCTATGTTATATATGCTTATGTATTTAGCTCAGTTTTGACAGTAGATTCAATTTAAATTACAAAATAAGTAGGCTAATAAACTATTTTTTTTTAACATTATAAAGCAGTTTGAATGTTTCATTGCGTTACAGTATGGTTCTAATGAGAAAAGTATTCCCGAGCAGCTTTCAGCTATGATCACTTTGAGAACTTTTCTTGCAAGCACCCTGAACTAGACAAGTGGAAAACGTATTTTGAATAACACCACGTTATAACCTTATTTTTTTTTTCGTTTTGAATTATTTCGTTTAAAGACATTTCAAGCTTTGTGCATTTTATGTATTTTTCATGTCTGTGTGAGGCATACACTGAGTTTCGTTAAGTTAGGATGAGATGCGCTCCAGTTAACGTGCAATGCAAGTGACCGCGCGGGCGCCTCCATGATTATTGTCTGTTATATTTGCTTCTTATTTATTAAATCCAGGCAATTGGTTGATGAAAAATTTATTAAAATTAAGATACAATTTATACAAAACGAAATTCACTTTAAAGAAAGTCTTTCTACAAAACAAACCTATGAAGTGGTCATAATCATGTCTGACCTTGTCATATTGCGCCTCTTATAATGCTGTTCAGTGTTCACTTTTCATAACCAAAATAGATTTAATAAATAAAAACATATATTATAATATTGAACATATATATTAACCTAAATACGTTTTCTTTAATGGCTACAGCACCTAACGTCAGAGGACTCAAGGTTTCAGTGTTTTCCGAAACCTTCTTATTTAGGCTACTTTACTGAAATGCTGGAAAGTATTTACAAGAACAATATTTCATCGCAGCTTCACCACAACAACAACAAAAAAAAAAAAGGGAATTATTAATTTAAATTAAAAAGCGCTTTTAAAGGTCAGTGAAAGCATAGGCTACTGTCAGTTAAGTCCTATTCGGACGCTAATATTGTTTCTCATGGGCTCGTACGGTATTTTAAACATTTACAGGGGTAAGTCGGTGATTTTAGTGCCGTCCGAATCCATAATATCAGTGTTTTTTCTCACCCAACCCGCGTAAAAATCCCTAGCCAAATTAGTACCTACTGTTTTTTGACAAACAGGTCGTGTGGTTATTTAATTGCCATCTGAATCCACATCTCTGAGTTTACAAGAAGAAATTCAAAATACACTGTTAAAATCCTTTTTGATCACTGCAGAGCACCGTATGTAAGAAGTACACTTTTATTATTACTGAAATGCTGGAAAGTATTTCCAAGAACAATATTTCATCGCAGCTCTACCTCAGCGAACAAACATGGGAAAGAGACGAAAGCACATACAAATTTGAAATGGTTATTATGGCAGCAATATATGATACAATTTAAAAATATGTAGGCTAGGCTATTATAGGCTATTATAGTTTGGATTATTTTTTATAATATCCCATGAGTCCTAATAAATGCAATTTCAACTATTTCTGAAGTGCTTCTTTTATAAAGAACACCGCTTTCTCACATAAACAGCCCCTGCACGAGAGAATAATTGATTCTCGAGCCATCGATATCAACCAATTCAGCACCATCGCCACGGACAGCACCCGGTAACGTCGCACGTAAGAAGGTATATCTTAAGCAGCTTCCTAAGGTATGGTTCGGGGAACACACTTAGGAACATAAACAACTTTGGTAAGATATATCTTTCGAGTCTTCTTAGCGCGCTAAGAGTGAGCGTTATCGGGGAACCGGGCCCAGGTCTTTTACTGTAGAGGATAAAGTAACAGGACATCCTACGATGTCAAAGTTGTATTGTGAGAGGTTCTGTGGGCGTTTTTTTGAACCGATAAGTATTACCTCTGTCTTGTCTGGATTTAATAAAAGAAAATTACGCGTCATCCAATCTTTTATATCTTTAACACACTCTGTCAATTTGGATAATTTAGCGTTTTCATCCGGCCGTGATGAAATATATATTTGAGTGTCATCAGTATAACAATGGAAACTAATTCCATGTTTCCTTATAATATTTCCAAGTGGCATCATATATATTGAGAATAATAGAGGGCCCAACACAGATCCCTGCGGCACTCCATAGTTTACTGAAGTTATGATCGATTTTTCTCCATTTAAATAGACAAAATGGTAGCGGTCTGATAAGTATGATCTAAACTAGCTTAATGCTTGTCCTTGAACACCAGTATAATTTTGTAGTCGATCCAAGAGTATTGTGTGATCTATAGTATCGAACGCAGCACTAAGATCAAGTAAAACTAGTATTGAGATGCAGCCTTGGTCAGAAGCTAAAAGTAAATCATTTGTGATTTTAACGAGCGCAGTTTCAGTGCTATGATGCGGTCTGAATCCAGACTGAAACTTTTCATAGATATCATTTTCTTGCAAGAAAGAGCCCAGTTGAGCGGACACAACTTTTTCTAATATTTTAGACATAAATGGAAGATTTGAAATGGGTCTTTAATTTGCTAGATTATTATGATCTAATTGTGGTTTCTTAATAAGAGGTTTTATAACTGCCAGTTTAAATGTTCTTGGAACATGACCTAAAGATAAAGATGAGTTAATAATATTGAGGAGAGGCTCTTCCACTACAGGTAACACTTCTTTCAGTAGTTTAGTTGGTATAGGATCTAATAAACATGTTGTTGTTTTAGATGAAATGATAAGTTTATTTAACTCTTTTTGTTCTATAGTTGTAAAGCACTGTAATTGTTCTTGCGGGGGGATAATTGAGGCTGAATTATAAGGCGCGATTGAGGATTGAACGTTTACAATTGTGGTTCTGATGTTTTCTATTTTCTCAGTGAAGAAGTTCATGAAATCATTACTACTAAACTGTAACGGGATATTTTGTTTGGGTGATGTCTGTTTATTTGTTAGTCTAGCCACAGTGTTAAATAAAAACCTTGGATTATTTTGGTTATTTTCTATTAGTTTGCGGTGGTGCTCAGCCCTGGCCGCTTTTAGGGCCTTTTTATAACGTGACATACTGTCTTTCCACGCGATTCTAAAGACCTCTAAATTAGTTTGTTTCCATTTACGCTCTAAATTACGGGTTTCTCTCTTTAGAACATGCGTAGTATTGTTGTGTAGGTTTAACCTAATAATTGTCATATGTTGTGGATTAGCAATCAAGACAAGTCTATATAAAGCACCTACAGGCGGAGGCACTGACAAAATGGCTGAAAAAAAAAAGAAAATGAAAAAAAAGAAAAGATACCTTTCAAAAAGATGAAATTAATGTAATTTTAGAGGAGATAGAGCGAAACAAATATGTAATTTTTAATAGATTTAAATGATTTTTTTATTTATTTTTTTGTTTAAAATTTAATTTATACATTAATTTAACCAACAACAAAAAAAAAAGTAACAAAGTGTACAATAAAGTACAATCAAAACCTTATATTATAATCACATTGCATTTGAATAAAGTTAAAGGTGTAACCTGCCGGTTGTCCTGCAGGCAGTGTTGCCAGATGTACGATAATTATCGTATTTGTACGATAATTTTGACCTCTGTACGATGTACGATCAATAATGGAAAAAATCCTATAATGTACGATAATTTCAGAACTGTGTGACACTTCAAATGATGGTCGTTGTAATCATAGGGTTTCTCATTGATCTAGCTGTGGATTCTATGTCTACCGGGGGAAGAATGTGTAGAGAGAGGGAGCGAGAGACCTTGCGTGTGTGTGCTAGTGTGCCTCACGAAGCGCATGTAAGGACCCAACCAATCAATTGTACGAACCGAACACCATAGGTAATGTATATACGGACTTCACCCTGTGCTGCAATATACATTTAGTTTTATATTTATTTACAGAAATCAGAAAATTGCTGATGTTATCAGATTTTCAGGTGAGAGTTGTCCTAGACGTGGGTGTGCGACCCCCTTAGCGTGACCCCTCGTAGCGCGCTAAGAGACAACCGTTATCAGGAAACCCAGCCTTGATTTCGGAACACCCATAGATTCAGGCCCACCTCGACTTAATCCAGGCCCACCCATCTGTAACGTTCTGCATCCGCCACTGCCCCCCACCACCCCTTCTCCACGCTTCTAGTCCTAAACACTTACATACGGGGGGGAGTACTCTGGGTTCGAGCCGAACTCCGAGCTCGGAGCCCTCCCTCCGGACAGCATGCCAAATAGGCATTAATTACCCCCTCAAATTGTATGTAATTGTGAACTCGTTAAACAAGAGCAAACAAGATTATTAAGGGTGATATTTAAGGGATTATGTATATTCATTGTACACTTAGAGACAGAATTTTTTATTTTATTTTTTTACCACAGAAATAAGTACGGGCACATGAAATGGTTTAAAATCTTACCCGTTTATAAATCCATTTTTTACAGTGTACAAAACAATCGTCCTGACAAGATGATCACTACAACAATATTATAGTGGTATTAATACTAAAGTCCTCTGATTTCATTTTCAATACAATCAAAAACGGAAAGTTGCATTTGAATGAGATGAAAGAGCGTGTTCATGATGACACAAGAGACACGGATGTGCCCTGTGTTAAAATAATGCGTTGCTACTGACGACGGTCATATCATTTAAAGCTGCAGTATGTAACTTTTGAATGCGTCTTGTGGAAGAACGTTCTAGCCGGAGTTACTTCTCTCTGTTTGTCTATGACGAGTCACGCAGGTACTGGGCTCCTCAGCAGCGGTACAACCTGAACTAGCCTAAAATAGTCCCAATATAAACACTCATTGTAGGTCTACCGTAGTGATTCAGGATAAGACAAAAACACGAGTTGGAAAATAAATTCATTATGTACTCGCTCATTATATACATTTTGTAAATTTTGGATACAAAAAAGTATGCTTAAAAGAAGTGCATAGAGCTGCTAATTTTATTAGTTGTTTGTTGATTTTCAAATATAATACTTGTTGAAATGTTTTCAGTGTGTGTATCAGTTCTTTTTGAACATTTGCATCTCATTTTAATAAAACCGTGATAATATTGATAATCATGATAATTTTGGTCACTATAATTGTGATATTACATTTTCATACCGTTTCATCTCTATTTTCTTGTGATCAAAGCAGCAAACTGAGCTCTGAAGCTCCTAAAAGACTGGAATTATAAGTTGATCAACTGTGTTCAGCAGCGATACTGTGAGTGTTTGTACCATCGCCTGATCTGCAGAATTAATTTAGTGAATGGCTGCTAAATCAGCGCAGACAGTGTGTGAAAAAAATAAAGCACACTATCAGGAGACAAGATTTATTCGTAATGAATTCAGCCTGTGTTCCATTCTGCTGATCTCTCATCACATTCATGATTATTGATACTGTCATCAGTTCACATCAATGATTCATAAATGGGTTCATGCTTATAATAATCACAAATGTGCTTTTATTATTGAATTTGATGATCAGTTAATTATTAAAGTAACCTTATTACTCTTTTTTTTAACAGATTCAAAACTATGTGTGTCTAATATATATTTAAAATTTCAAGATGACAATGAAAAACATTAATTAAAAATAATTTAATATAAATGTAATTGTCACATTTGATGTGTTTGTCTGTTTAATCTGACAAAGCAGTTCAAATAAACTACAAATCCAGCATAGAGTGGTTCAGTGAATGTGTTGATGAATGTGTGTAAGTGTGTGAGTGTGTGTGTGTCAGAGACACTGTAGAAGGACAGAGTGCCGGCCGACACGTCCACATACACTCCTGCTCTATTAGAGGATGAACGGACAGCAGGTACATCAGTGTGGCTCTTATTGTGACGGACAGTGAAGCCTTTATTAGAGCAGAACAGACTCCAGGATTTGTCACTGGATCCAAACTCACAGTCACTCTCTCCTTTCCTGCCGATTCCTTTATATGTCACTGATATTTCAGCATCTCCGCTCCATTCAGCCTCCCAGTAACAGCGTCCAGTCAGACTCTCTCCACACACAACCTGAGGAACATGATGAAATCTCTCTGGATGATCAGGATACGGCTGATCCTCTATCACACATGTCACCTTCCTGTTCTCCTCAGAAATGATAAGTTGAGTGTTTGCTGTGTTTGGATTCATTGTGAGATTACAGGCATCTGAACACAAAACGAGAGAAACATCTATAACAACAGTCACAAGACAAGTGTGTGTGTGGTCCCGGTAAACCCTAAATTATGGAGACAAAATGTCCCCTCAAAGATAGTAATGGGAATTGTTTTTTTTGTTTGTTTGTTTTTTTTGTAAAAATGCTGAAAGCTTACTGTGAGGGTTGTGTTTAGGATTAGGGGATATGATATACAGTTTGTATAGTATAAAAATCATTCATTTTTTGACGTGGTGTCAATGTAATGACACAAGGGGTCGCACTTGGGAACCCCAAACACCTCTGATACTTCAGAAAAGGCCAATAAGAATTTGCAAGTGGAATTTGCCCGTGCCACTCCCCAAGACATACGGGTATAAAAGGACCTGATGTGCATCCACTCATTCAGGTTTGTTCTTTGGCAGCGAGCGGTACATGTCAAGAAAGAAAAGAAAGTGATATTGCTGGATTTATGGTGCATCACAGTATTCGGCAAGCATGGATAAGTGCAAAGAGTTTCCCCTGTGCGCTTTGGTGTAAAAGAGGAAAGCACAAATGGAGAGTGTCTTGTATATTTCTGGATGTGGTTGATATCTGCCTTGCGTGTTTGGGTTGTATATATATATATATATAAACTAAATTAATATATTTTTTAAAACAAAAATGAACCATCACTGAACTTACTTAAGCTGGACTATGAGCTATGTTCTTCTAAATCTGCTGTACAGCAGAAACAAACTTTGTTTGTTTCCTGTTATCATTGTAAAGTTGCTTTGGAACAATCTATGTTGTAAAGGCGCTATATAAATATAGGTGACTTGGCTGAGAAAGCTTTTGTGGATGGTTTATGTCAGCTTTGAAGGGCAGGCCAGTGCCTTCTGATACAGAGTTGATGGCCATGATTACCCAGGCAGCTGAGAGCATCAGGCTGGAGTGGAATCCTCTGCCTTGTCTCAAGCACTCTTGATTGGGTGATTGGTCTGTGGGCTCGGTGTGCAACTCACAGCCCCGTCCTGCCCCGGTGCCCTTCTTTTTGGAAGTTCATGAGGAGCTCATGAAGACATGGAAGGCACCCTTTACTGCCAGATCCTGCTTCATGGGCTCTTCCACCCTCACTACTGTCGACGGTGGGGCGGCCAGGGGGTACACAGGTTCCTTAGGTGGAGCAGGACATTGTGGTGCATTTATGCCACCTGGTGGAATCGTCCTAGGCTCCCGTCCAGAGCCTGAAAGTTTTCTTTGTGTCTGACAGCAAAGGCTTACTGGCGCTGGACAAGCCGCCTCCGCTCTCTATGCCATGGCCATCCTGCAGGTCCATCAGGCCAAGGCATTCAGAGATCTGCATGAGGGTAGTTCTGGACAGTTCTGGTAGTTTGGACTCATGCAGGAACTGCGATCGGAAACTGACTTTACTCTCAGAGTAACCAAACTCACGGCACAGGCTCTAGGATAGGCCATGTCCATGTTAGTGGTTCAGGAACACCATCTCTGACTGAACCTTGTCAGGATGAGAGAAATCAACAAAGTTCGCTTTCTTGACACCCCCATCTTGTTAGGTTGCCTCTTCAGCGACTCTGTAGAGGACTTTGTCCAGCAATTCTCACCAGTAAACAAGCAGACCGAGGCATTTAAACACAGTGCCTCGTCACAATGCCACCAGGATGCCGAGATTGCGCTTGTCTTCTGCTTATCACCGAGGGTGTCCACCTGTGGCTGCCACTGTGGCTCCATTTACATTTATGCATTTGGCAGATGCTTTTATCCAAAGCGACTTACATTGCATTTCAAGGTACACATTTACATTCTTATCAGGCTCCACCACTGCCCATGCCCATTGTCAGGTCGTGGCATTAAGCTGCCCACAGGAAAACGACGCAGCCTGCTCGTCAAGTGACCGCCAAGAACACCAAGAAGGCTCGAAGCATCCCTGAGACGGGCGACCCAGTGATGGTGGGAGCCGCTCTTTTCCAGGAGATGGTGACCAATCCTAGATCTGTTCTGAATCAGGCCCTACACAGGCTCTCATTCAAGATGTTTACAACAAACTTCTACCGTACGTTTAGCCCTTGGACAGACTTTGCATTTCTATGGGCAAGGGTTCCTCTAGAACAAGTGTACCCAACCAGTCTGATACGAGGTTTTGCTTAACAGTCCAATGGAGTAACGAGATTTAACACAAGCTCTTTAATCCGCTGACAGACGTAAAGGGTGACTAATAGCATTGATTTATGAAAAAAAATTACAGCGATGAGATTAGAGGCTGAATTTGAAATCGCATACTAACATTCTACTCATACTATTTTATATAAATATATGGCAGAAATCAAGTAGAGTGGTATGCTTGTATGCTAATCTAAATTCAGCCAGAGTTTTAGCTAGGCACATTACGTTATTAGTAGGGACTCACTGCTACAGTGGAGAAGTTGAAAGAGCTGCAACTTCAGCAAAGTAAAACCCAACTATGGCAGAAGCCAAAAAAACGGAAACATAAAATTTTCATTCAGACTGGGAAGAGGATTATTTTTTTGTTTATTCAAATTCGAAGTCCATCTGTCTTATTTGCAATACAAGTGTGGCCTTACCGAAGAAGGGCAATTTGGAGCGACATTTTAAGACAAAAAGCTACGATGCAGATTTCCAGAATAAATCAGCTCTACGCACCCGAAAAGTCCGGTAATTGAAGGGGCAGTTTGCAGCACAGCAGTCTATTTTTACCAGGCCAAACGCCATGGGTAAGGCTGCAACTATAGCATCTTATCGCGCCAGTCACATTCTAGTAAAACACAAGTCTTTCAAGGACAGCAAAGTTATGAAAGAAGCGTTTGTCGAGGCTGCAGACGCACTATTTGGTGACTTTAAGAATAAAAGTGATATCATAGCTGCCATTAAGGACATGCAATTATCCCGTGGCACTGTTAAATGGCGATGATATTGAGGAGCTGTTAATGAAGGATATTGAACGGTGTGAATGTTTTTTCTCTTCAATTTGACGATTCAACTGATGTTCTGGATGTGGCACAGCTATGTGTTTTCATTATAATGTTTTTTGGAGACATGGGTGCAAAAGAAGAGCTGCTCACCATTTTGACACACAAGAGGTGAAGATTTTTTCCAAGCTTTCATGGAATTTGTCAACAATTGCCCCTCTTCAAACTTATCTCTATCACAACTGACGGTGCTCAAGCAATGGTGGGCCGTACTAGTGGGCTCATTGCATTGTGCAAACAGAGTGAATATTTTCCCGAACTTCCTTAATTGCCACCGTATAATCCACCAGCAGATATTGTGTGGTAAGGTTTTAAACATGAAAGAAGTGATGGATGTTGCAATGCAGATTGTGTGTTCCGTTCGGGTCAGGAGTCTACAGAGAAGGTTATTCCGTGCTCATTTGAGGAGACCGGTGCAGAACACACAGACCTGTTGCTGCATACGGATGTAAGATGGCTTTGTAGAGGTACATTTTTAGCGAGATTCTCAGAATTGTTGCCTGAAAGCAAAGATTTTCTGAAGCTTTCAAAAAATGTAGAATATGCCCAGCTAGAGGACTCCCAGTGGCTATTGGATTTAGCGTTCCTGACCAATCTAACTGACCTGCTGAATGATTTTATTTAGAGCTGCAGAGTAAAGACAAACATGATCAGTTTTAGAAGCAAGCTACAACTGCTTTCAAGTAGGCTGCAACGCTATAACCTGGGGAACTTTTCTCACATTCAGGCAGAACTTCAGAGTCAGGGCAAAGACTTTGTGCAGCTTGACAGTGCACTTTATGAGGAGCAAGTTCAGACCATCTTGTTGGAATATGAGTGGCGCTTTACAGATTTTGCATCCATCAAGTCTGTTGTCAGCTATCTGTGTTTTCCATTTGGCCCAAGTATTGATGTGGATTGTATTGCCGCCAAAATTGTATAGCTGTTCCACTTAGATAACTGCTGTTGAGAATGAGATTCTCACATTGCAAAATGACATTGAGATCAAATCCAGGGCAACACCTGGCATGAATGGAAAGTTCTGGAATTTACTGCCTGAACAAAAGTATCACAACCTCAGAATATGTGCTTTCAACTTGAAAGCACTTTTCGGATCAACCTATTTGTGTGAGTGCTTTCTCTCACATGAAAATCATCAAGTCAAAGTATCTGATCTACAATGACTGATGACCACGTTGTGGCCCGCTTAAGGCTTGCAATAAAGCTCCTACTGCCCTGACTACAATAAACTAGCTGCCTCCTCCTAGTGCCAGAGTAAGCTTAAGTATGTGTTTCACCCAGTGACTCTCCTTGCACAGATGTTGTGCAAGGTCAGGGAGAATGAAGAACAGGTCCTGTTGGTTGCACCGGACTGGGTTCTCTCCTTTCAACAGCCCCTCCCTGGCGAAGTAAGGAATTTTAGCCCCTCCTTGGCAAATCCCCCTGAGTAAGGACCTTCAACCTTAAAGGGGAACAATCAGGCACCTGTGCCCAGACCTCTGGAACCTCCACATCTGCCCCCTGGACAGGACAGGGATAAGCTGAGTAGGCTATCCCTCAGGCTAGAGCTTAAAGTGGAGTCTGTTTGCTAACTGGTGTGCTTCCCAAGGGGAGGACCCACAGAGATGCTCAGTCAAGTAAGTTATTTCCTTCCTGCTGGAGAGGTTGAGTCCCTAGACTGGCGGACACTGGATGTATCTTACCTTCCTCTTACCTCGCTGATCGCTGATCGATTGCTCCGGTCTGCTGTGAGTTTGTTTGCTTCGGTGCTGTAAGCTCCGTCTTAACCTCGTATTTCTTTGTTTTGAATCATCATTTACTACAATTTCTAGTTGTTTATACTACTAAATACAGCTTACCCAACATCTCAGATTAACCTGACATCGCTAGCTTCCGTTACTACTAGCACAACAAGCTAGTAATTTGCTAGCCTGTTAACGCGCCACCCGTGCGCTCAGCTATTTTTTTATTTATTTTTCTCTCGTACGCCCGCGCCTTTGAGTTCATAAAAAGCTCAGGTGAGTAAGAATCAGTCAACAAACACTGTGAGTAATTTCTTGTCCTGTTATTGTCACCTGCACTTCATGTCACATGTTTAGCATAGCCTTCTCTGTTGGCAATATAGGATTTATATGTGATAAATGCAATGAGACAGTTTTTCAGAACTAGAGACATGCATCCAAACTTTAATTGAGGATAGTAAGAATGCTACAGCTTTAGATACTGCTTTGGATGCGCCTAGCATAGTGAACTCTTTACATGACTCGGTTCTGGCTGAATTAGTGCCTGAGCAGCCGGGCAAATGGGTGACAGTGAGAGATCGCTCTAGTCGCGGATCAAAAAACCACTCTTCCATTCCGATTACCATAACAAATCGATTTGCCCCGCTCAGTGAAACACCCACTGAGAATTCTGTTGATTGTGCCCTAGTAATTGGTGATTCTATCACACAGAACATGAAAATAGAGACACCAGCCACCATTGTCACATGTTTGCCAGGAGCCAGAGCGCCTGACATCAAAGCAAATTTAAAAGTGCTGGCTAATGCTAATCGTAAATTCTCTAAGATCATTATTCACGTCGGCACTAATGATGTTTGACTCCGCCAGTCGGAGATCACCAAAATTAACATTAAAGAGGTGTGTGAACTCGCAAGTACGATGTCAGGCACTGTAATTTGCTCTGGCCCCCTTCCTGTTCGCAGGAGTGATGAGATAGTCAGTAGATTGTGTTCACTTAACCGTTGGCTGTCTAAGTGGTGTCCGCAAAATAATATAGAATTCATAGACAATTGGAAAAGTTTTTGGGGCAAACCTGACCTATTGAAAAGAGATGGTATTCATCCCTCCTGGGATGGTGCTGCTCTTCTCTCTAGTAATTTGGCTTATAGTCTTAGAGATCAAACATGACAAATTGGGCCTCAGGTCAGGAAGCAGACAGACTGGCTAAACCGACCGTCTGCTAGCGGCCTCGCGTCACCCAGGTCAGATAAATCCCATCACATAGAGCCTCTTTCACCTAGATATCATCCTATAGAGACTGTGTCTGTTCCCCGAATTAGGACATACAAAAAACTCCTAAACCCATCTAAGGTTAAAAATTGAATTGATGTTCAACAAATAAAAAACAGCTATAATACAGATGAGCAAATGATAAAGCTTGGGTTGCTGAATATTCGATCCCTTACTCCAAAAGCACTCATTGTTAATGATATGATTTCAGATTATAACCTAGATGTGCTGTGTTTGACAGAAACCTGGCTAAAACCAAACGATTACATTACATTAAATGAGTCCACCCCGCAAGATTACTGTTATAAACATGAGCCTCGTCTGAAACGCAAAGGGGGAGGTGTTGCTGTAATTTATAGTAATATTTTCAAAACCACTAAGAAATCAAGTTTTAAATATAATTCTTTTGAAGTGTTGGTGCTTAATGCTCCAATATGTAAAAAATTTTGACCACAAGAGGGCGCAGTTTCCAACAATAACAAAGGCGAAGCTTGATGACGCTATGAAGGAGGTGACGATGGGAGATGTCGTTTTTAATGTGTTTTCACCATCTAGCGATGTATCTAAATGGAATTAATGAATCATGATCACGGATGAGGTAATTTATTCATTTTTGTATTACCTGTATGTCTGATCGTATTATTTTATGTCATCATAATTAATGAACTGCAAGGAACGTGAAATGTTATGCTATATTATCCCATTACAACTTACAGCTATTTGTCATGAATTCATATCTATTAAAATCATCTTTACTATAACTATTACGTTACTTGTACAATAATTTTTTTTTTGATTTGCTTACCTGTCTATCAATACACTCGCGAGAGCAGAGTCTCTATCAAGTCCAAGATTGTCGCGCAGCTCTCTCCATCTCGAAAACGCCTGGCCGATATTTATCCAGGTTTTATTCCTCCGTTTGTCACACAGTCTGCGTGTATCCGAATATGGACGCTTTCGTTTTGTTAGCACTTCAATACTCGCCAAAGAGTAATCTTGATCCATAACAGCTATAACCATACAGTCTATGGCTATAACCACCACTTCCGCATTTGACCATGTGATATTCCGGTGTGGTGGAATATCACATGGTCCACACCGGAAAAAAAGGATAGTGCGGACATTGCGTCACTGAGAGGCGACATTTCTTTTCCGGGACGGACAGTTATTTAAAATCGGAATTTCTCTGAAATAAAAAATCTTTGGAGACTTTTGAGATATTGTAAGTACACAACTGGAGGAAATATATCACACTGTGCAAGTTATTTTCGGAAATCTTATTACAAAATTGTTACATATTGAAGTTTTAATGTAAAAATATATAGTAGAAACGATAAATTACGTTTGAGATTTGTGCTGGCTACTTTATACAGGCCACCAGGGCACCATAAAGATTTTGTCAAAGAATTTGCAGATTTTCTATCAGAATTAATATTGACTGCAGATTAAGTACTAATTATTGGTGATTTTAATATACACATCGATAATGAAAAAGATGCATTGGGTTTGGCATTTAAAGACATTGTAAACTCTATTGGAGTTAGACAACACGTGTTAGGACCTGCTACTCATTGTCGTAATCACACTCTAGATCTAATATTATCACACGGAATAAATGTTGATGCCGTTGAAATTCTGCAGCAGAGTGATGACATCTCAGATCATTATCTAGTTTCATGTAAATTACATTTAGCCAAGGCTGCAAAGCCAACTCCGTCTTATAAATATGTTAGACCTATCACTTCTGCCACTAAAGATTGCTTTATTAATAATCTTCCTGATCAGTTTCATCATCTCAGCATCCCAGATAGCTTAGAAGAACTAGATATTGCGACAGAAACTTTTAACTCTCTCTTTTCCAGCACTTTAGACACAGTTGTTCTGTTGCGCTTAAAGAAGATTAAAGAAAATAGTCCAACGCCGTGGTACAACGAGCACACTCGGGCCCTTAAGAGAGCAGCCAGAAAAATGGAGCGCAACTGGAAGAAAACAAAACTAGAGGTATTTCGCATTTCATGGAAAGAGAGCTCGGTTGCATACAGAGAGGCCTTAAAAGCTGCTAGATCTGCTTATTTTTCAACTCTATTAGAAGAAAATAAACAAAACCCTAGGCATTTATTTGAAACAGTGTCTGCACTAACGAAAAAGAGAGCTTCAAGCCCAGACGTTTCCAAGCAACACAGCAGTAATGACTTTATGAACTTCTTCACTTATAAGATTGATAATATCAGGGACAAAATTATAACTATGCAACCGTCTACTACAGTATCACATCAGGCAGTGCATTGTAGTCTCTCTGATGAAAAATTTGATTCATTTATTGCTATAGGAAAGGAAGAATTTTGCAAACTCGTTAATTCATCTAAATCGACAACATGTATGTTAGACCCTATACTGACTAAGCTATTGAAAGAGATGCTTCCAGAGGTCATAGATCCTCTTCTTATTATCATTAATTCGTCTTTGTCTCTAGGATACATACCAAAAAACTTTAAGCTGGCTATGATTAAACCGCTTGTTATAAAAACGCAACTTGTTCCTACAGAATTAGTCAATTAAAGGCCGATCTCGAATCTACCTTTTCTGTCAAAGATATTAGAAAAAGCAGTATCCTCACAACTATGTTCCTTTTTAGAAAGAAATTATATTTGCGAGGATTTTCAGTCAGGATGTAAACCGTACCATAGTACTGAGACAGCTCTCATTAGAGTCACAAATGATTTACTCTTATCATCCGATCGTGGTTGTATCTCGCTATTAGTGTTACTCGATCTTAGTGCTGTATTTGACACTATTGACCACAACGTTCTTTTAAATAGACTAGAAAACTATGTTGGCATTAGTGGAATTGCACTAGCATGGTTTAAATCATACTTATCTGACCGTTATCAGTTTGTACCAGTAAATAAGGAGATGTCTCATCGATCTCATGTTCAGTATGGCGTACCACAAGGCTCAGTACTAGGACCACTGCTGTTCACTCTGTACATGCTACCATTAGGAGATATCATTAGGAAGCATGGCATTAGCTTTCACTGTTATGCTGATGATACTCAGCTCTATATTTCTTCAAAACCTAACGAAACTTACCAATTCACAAAATTAACGGAATGCATAGCTGATATAAAAAAATTTGATGACTCGAAATTTCCTACTTCTAAATTCTGAAAAAACAGAGATTCTAATTATTGGACAAAAAACTTCCTCACGTAATAACCTAGAATACTGTCTGACACTTGATGGCTGCTCTGTTAAGTCTTCGTCGTCGGTTAGGAACCTGGGTGTGCTCTTTGATACCAATCTTTCATTTGAAAGTCATGTGTCTAGTATCTGTAAAACTGCATTTTTCCATCTTAAAGTCCGCGTGAACCGGAAGTTGCAAACGACTTTTCTCCAGTGTTGTGACGTATTTCCCAGTGAAAAGGAATATTGAACAGAGGGCAGGGTTTTACTCTAGCACTCCTCCTCTCCATCTCTCGCTCATAGCAGACTAACGGTTTGAGGGGAGTGGTTAAGCGTTTCCCAAACCAAGCCGTCAAACATACGTCATCAGGGAAGGTCCTCCAATGCAGAGGGGAGGGGCATTTTCAGATTTTGATTTGAATTTTTTTGTGTGGATTGACTTGCATGGATGAATTGTTCACCACAAAACGATCAATTTAGGCAAACAAAGTAAATATGGTCAATTTTGATTTCATGTGGACTTTAAAAATATATCTAAATTACGTCATATGCTCTCATTGACAAATGCGGAACAATTAGTTCATGCGTTCATGACATCAAGGCTAGATTATTGTAATGCTCTACTGGGTGGTTGCCCTGCACGCTTAATAAACAAACTACAGCTGGTTCAAAACGCAACATCTCGAGTTCTTACCAGAACCAGGAAGTATGACCATATTAGCCCGGTTCTGTCAACACTGCACTGGCTGCCTATTAAACATCGTATAAAATATTGCTGATTACTTACAAAGCACTAAATGGCTTAGCTCCGCAGTACTTGAGCGAGCTCTTAACGCATTATAGTCCTTCACGTCTATTGCTATCTCAAAATTCTGGCCAGTTAATAATACCTAGAATATCAAAATCGACTGCTGGCGGCAGATCCTTTTCATATTTAGCACCAAAACTCTGGAACAGTCTTCCTAACATTGTCCGGGAAGCAGACACACTCTGTCAGTTCAAAGCTAGATTAAAGACACATCTCTTTGACCTAGCATTCACATAACACATTATAGACTTCTATAATTCAATGTTAGGCTGCATAGATTAGGTCAGCCGGAACCGGGAACACTTCCCAAAATCCTGATGTACTCGTTACATCATAAGAAGAATGGCATCTATGCTAATATTAGTCTCTTTGTTTATCCCGAGGTTTTCCCGCAGCCTGCCGGATCCAGGCCGTATCCAGATCTGATGAAGGACCTTCGCCTGGACCCGATGACAACGCAGTGCTGAAGTGCCACCTAGTCTCTCCCTATGGAGGATCCCTTTACCACTCTACAGATAAAGCGTCGTCGGGAAAATTCAATGTGCGTACCTACCCCAAAGTGACAAATAAAATAAAATTCTGTATCAAAATTTATAAGGAAAGACCAGTACTTTATTTAGGCTTGGTTTGTAGGGAATTCCAAACCTGCGCACATATATTAAAACGCACATAACTATAGAACGAATTGTTAATGCGCATGTGAACGCCATCAGCGTTTATCACAGGTTCGCGTTTAAAGTTTGTGTAGAGAGAATGGTGTCGTCATAGCGGCCCCTAATTTGATAACAAGTGATCGTTGCGACGGAAGCGGGTCGATCAGGGCTGACTTTGGCTGGAGAATAACTTTGTTAAAGAACTGCTATAAAGCCAAAACAATCTCTGTTACCTTAAATTATACGTTTATCTCTGTAAAGCTGCTTTGAAACAATCTAAATTGTTAAAAGCGCTATATAAATGAAGATGACTTGACTTGACTTCCAGCACCCTGCAGCTGTTGAATTCGGTGGAGGAATTCAACACCAGACCCAGTAATGATTGTGTATGCCCTTTCAGGTCAGCCTGTATACTTGGGCTAGGTGCTCCATATGTAGTGATTCCTTGATGGTAATCCCATGATTTATTGTCCATGATATGGTTTCCCTGATGGTAAACCCATGTCTTACCCTAGGCAGAGCTCCACCTCTGCCGCCAGTCATAGTGTTTGTAGTAGTTCCTCCCTTTTCAGGTAGGAAGTACCAAAGGGACTTCTTCCCATGTGTGGTACTTCCTGGTTGGTAAGTCCATGTGATGTATTCTCCTCATATTAACCTCCCCTAGGGCCGAATGTGGTCTCCGTAGTGTTCTGGGAAGAATGCTTCCTCAGTGCTCTGGTCTACACAGCTGTGGATTGTTTACCTAAATAAAGAACAGAAAAGGTTAAAAGGAAGTCCGGCTGAAGTGACCCATTCCCTTTGTAAGTACATTCCTTTCGTTCCCTGAGTGGTACAAAGGACTACATGGCTCACGTGGGGTGCTGGTAGGCTGGTAGGTTATGAGTTCTAAGTGCACTTGTTACCCGGCATGCAGTGGCTTACCAACCTCTGCATCACCAAAACCTCTTAACTCAGTTCAGCAGTTGTGGAGCTTTCGAGAGGGACCCCTAGTGCCATCACATCGACACCACGTTAAAGTGACTGACAGATAGGGAACTTCTTATTTACTATTGCAACCTCAGTTCCCCGATGGAGGGATTGACACATGGTGTCCCTCCTGCCACAGCGCTGAACTACCCACTGGATGGCCGGAACATTCTCTCAGCACCTTTAATACCTGTATGTCCGGCTGAGTGGCACGTGCAAATTCCACTTCTCATTGGTCTTTTCTGAAGTATCAGAGGTGTTTGGGGATCCCAAATGCTACCCCTAGTGTCATCATATCGACATCACATCTTGTTCCCTCTATCATAGAATGGAGGTTAAAATAATGACCAAGATGTAATGTCTATGGAGAGTCCACTTAAAACATGGAAACCTAACGTGAGTGTAGACCTACACTTTCGCAGTCCTGCTTTGATTCTGATCTCTCCTCCATTATCCACACTAAAAAGACACAAACACACATTAATGTAGATATGCATCATGCACACACACATCCAGTATGTCAGTATTAGCGCTTGACATACTTAAGTATCTGTAGTGAGCAGTTTGGATGGTCCAGTTTGTCAAAGAGCAGTTTGACTCCTGAATCTCCAGGGTGATTGTAGCTCAGATCTAGCTCTCTCAGGTGTGAGGGGTTTGAACTCAAAGCTGAAGTCAAAAACCCACAGCCTTCATCTGTCACCATACAGCCAGACAACCTACAGTGTATCATAACAGTCTCATCATCTACAAAATACACATCAACACTCAACAGTGAATATCATTGGTAGTCTGAATTTAGAAAAGAGTTTTCTTTGTCACTCCAAAAAAATTCATATTTGTCTAATAACCCCATCAAAATGCACAGGATTTTCAAACATGACCAATAATGCAGCTAAATCAAAAATATCAACAGTAATTTGATAACTAGAAAAAAAAGTTTGTTGAAACAAACTTTAAGTTGGCTTGAGAAAGCTGGACCAGAGAGTTTGGAGAAGTTTAAAGTAGTTTAAAGTTTGATAGATAGATTGGTTAGAAAGAAAGAAAGAAAGAAAGAAAGAAAGAAAGAAAGAAAGAAAGAAAGAAAGAAAGAAAGAAAGAAAGTTAGAAAGAAAGAAAGATAAGTTAGAAAGAAAGAAAGATTAGTTAGAAAGAAAGATAGATTAATTAAAAAGAAAGATTAGTTAGAAATAAAGAAAAATAGATAAGTTGGTTAGAAAGAAAGATAGATTAGTTAGAAAGAAAGAAAGATAAATAAGTTAGTTATATAGATGGATTAGTTAAAAAGAAAGAAAGACTGATTAGTTAGAATGAAAGAAAGAAAGACTGATTAGTTAGAAAGAAAGAAAGATAGATTAGTAAGAGAGAAAGAAAAAAGATTGATTAGTTAGTTAGAAAGAAAGAAAGAAAGAAAGAAAGAAAGATGGATTAGTTAGAAAGAAAGAAAGATAGATTAGTTAGAAAGATGGATTAGTTAGAAAGAAAGAACGATGGATTGGTTAGTTAGAAAGAATGAAAGATGGATTAGTTAGAAAGAAAGAAAGATGGATTAGTTAGAAAGAAAGAAAGATGGATTAGTAAGAAAGAAAGATAGATTAGTTAGAAAGAAAGATTAGATAGAAAGATAGAATAGTTAGAAAGAAAGAAAAATAGATTAGTTAGAATGAAAGAAAGAAAGATATATTAGTTAGAAAGAAAGAAAGATGGATTAGATAGAAATATAGATTAGTTAGAAAGAAAGAAAGAAAGAAAGAAAGAAAGAAAGAAAGATTAGTTAGAATGAAAGAAAGAAAGATATATTAGTTAGAAATAAAGATGGATTGGTTAGTTAGAAAGAAAGAAAGATGGATTAGTTAGAAAGAAAGATGGATTAGTTAAAAAGAAAGAAAGATAGATTAGTTAGAAAGAAAGAGATTATAAAGATAGATTAGTTAGAAAGAAAGAAAGATTAGTTAGAATGAAAGAAAGAAATATGGATTAGTTAGAAAGAAATATGGATTAGTTAGTTAAAAAGAAAGAAAGATGGATTAGTTAGAAAGAAAGATAGATAGAAAGATAGATTAGTTAGAAAGAAAGAAAGAAAGAAAGAAACATAGATTAGTTAGAATGAAAGAAAGAAAGATAGATAGATAGATAGATAGATAGATAGATACGTTTATAAGAGCTTTGGTGAGCATGAGCTCTTTATAAAAACAATAATTTGTTCCTTTGTGCACTGGCTAAGGAGCATGAGTCAGTCTGAAAAAAAAAAACAACGTTTTTCTGAGGTAATGTATTATATAATATTGTTAAAATGGATTTCATAAAATTGGTATCGAAAAAAGTATCGTTCAGGAACCGGTATCGAAATCAAGGTATCGGTATTGGTATCGAAACTTTTTGAACGATACCCAGCCCTACCGTGAGAGAACGGCACAAGGCCGGTGGCGTGATTGATAATGAGCAACACCTGCGCGATGCACTGGTCTCTTATCTCTCACGGAGGAGCGGAAGCATAAAAGGAGGAGCAACGACAGTGAAGGACGAGAGAGGCCAGGCCTGGATTTATGTTTCTTTTTTATTGTGTGTGGCGGCAGTCATCTGTGAGGGACTGCCGTCTTTACTTTCGTTTTATATTTGTTTGTTTATTTATTAAAATCTGTGAAACGTTCGCCGGTTTCTGTCTCCTTCTTCCCATAACAACGAACTGCGTTACAATGGTGCCGAAACCCGGGAGGAAGGAGGGACACGCTGTCGGAGAGCCCTCGCTGCTTAGGGGCATCACATTGCTAAGGAGGTCGGGCAGCGCAAAGGAGGATGGCTGTCCAAGGTGGTGGTGCTGGAGCGATTTAACAGCAGGTGGGACGGAGATCTCGCTGCCATGCTTCTGTGTTGAGGAGGGGTGGCTGCCATCCGAGAGAGAGCGGAGGAGTCGCTCCCATTTGCCATGGGCCAGAGCCTGCTGCCGTGCTCCAGGATGGGGGCGGAACAGGGATCGGAGGATTGGCTGATAGCTGCCCTCGACCAGAAGAGCCATCGCCATCCGCCAGGAGATGGAGGAGCGTCGAGCCATCCCCCAACGGATGTCCAGTACCATCACATGGCATTGCGAGTGAGTCTCTCAGCTGGTGTGTGTGTGTTAGAAGTGTGTTATCTGTATTGTTTACAGCAATATCCCGCTTATCTGACATTATCGAGTATGTCATTCATTTTGCAAAAACCAAACAAAAACACAGCTTTAGAAAGCAAGTGTTCACAGCATTGTAACTCTCCACTTGAATACTCTGTAGAGTTTACACTAGGGGCCAGATTTACTAACAGCTTGCGCCAGTGCAAACCCTCATTTTGCGTTAAAACACTACTGTCAGGATTTACCAAAGACACGCAGTGAAAAATTAATACTGAAAAGGCATGGACATTTATTTTTGCGGCTGACCTTATTGCATATGCATTTGTAGGAGTTTCCCTTTCAAACGCAGCATTTATGGGAGGAGAGTATATAAATGAATCACGCAAGGTGATTTACTAAGTTTTGCGCTCGTCAATGTACTGGTGTTTGCGCCATTATTTAATGCCCAAAAAAAGCACGTCATAAACCAGACACTACCTGGTAGATTGTGTTGGTCATTATGGAAATGATCTGACTACCTCTGTGTTCTTTAATTTGAACTTTCCACTCCCATCGGCTCTGTTTTTGAATTGCGCTCTCATGCTAATTTGCACTGTTTAGTAAGTCTGCCCCTAAATGAGGGGAAGAAATGTCCTGTTTCAGAAACCAATAATAAGGAGGAGCAATAACAAATCACAAAAAGTATATTTTACAAAACAAACAAGACAATTAAACAATGTTGCAACGTCACAATAGTGTATGTGTGTGTTAGTGTAATAAGTCTTTCAGTCCAGCATGTACTATTTACAAAGTTTTACAGATCAGTCTCACCGGGGTGGATGGAGAATCTAACAGCAGTTTCTAACGGTTTAAAGTCCTCTGAGGCGAGTAATCCAGCTAACCAGCACAACGGATATACTCTACAAAGGGATGGCAGCATACACTCCAAAAACAGCCAGTAAAATAAGGTAATCCACAATCGATTGGGTATATTTTGTGAATGAGTTCCTGCTGTCCCAAACACCGGTATGCAGGTTCCTTATATGGTGAAACACACCGTATAGTTCCTGTTTGGGTGACGTGGCCTCTAGAGATGCGCGGTTGGCGGTTACAGCCACGGACTCCACGGATAAACCACGGATCGGGCGGATGACGTGACAAAAATAATATTTTTATTAAATTCAGGCAGGTGGCGGGTGGCGGGCGGGCCGTTGAACCAATCAAATGAAAAATATATGTATACATTGTTAAATATTGTTATCTGACTATTCCTACATCCAAAAAAATTTAGCACACTTTGAAATAGTCAAATTTTCATCAGGCAGTAATATGGCCTAGTCGAGTCTATGCAGACTGCTTGTTATTATCAGAGATGGCAACGCCGGCGAAGGAGGTAAGTGACAAACTCAAAAAATGAGAATTAAAAACAAAGGAAATAGAAGGTCAGAAAAGTGTTGCCTATAATAAGTTTTACAAAGTGGTAAATCAGGATGACACCAGTGCAGGCTATGTAATTTGCAAAACCTGCGAAGCAGTATTATGTTCATGACAGCCACAAGACGGGTACGTCTAACATGTGAACATGCACTGTTGTGCGGTGGAATTTCATTGAATTTCGGAATGAATAGAGTCTGCGTTTCTTTAATATCGATGCTCTATAGTTTATTATATGATTGTTAGGCCTGTTGTTGGTATAAAATGAATTGCACTGTGCCTGAAAAAGATGCGCTCTCCGCTCTCTTCCCGTGCATTCAAAATTAACGGGAGTCTTCAGAACAGGCTCGTCCTTTAGTCGTCACCCTGACATGACAGTGCGTAGAGTTAATTAGCCTATAATGTAAATGACTTGTTATTTTATTCAAGCTTTCTATCTATTTGCTAAAAAATAAAGTGAAATAGGCATTCATTAGTAGTAGGCTAAATAGCAGCATGCTGAAATGATGTGCCAAAATGCGTTTTCTATTAGGCTACAATGAAAATATGTCAGATTGCCGAAGTGCGTTTAATTTAGGCTATTTATTTATTTTTGTCCCTGTGCACCGATCGGAGACTCTGCTGATATTCTGAGGTAAGAGCTTTCTAGTCTCGCGGCTGTCATCAGCAGCGGCTTGCATCGCACAATCAGCGGATGGCGGGCGGGTGCGGTTATGAAAATTGGTCAAAAATGTTGGTGCGGATGGATGGTGGACGGAATAATAGCCCATCCGTGCATCTCTAGTGGCCTCACGTGACGTGAGGTCACGAGTGGAATCTTGCAAGAATAGAGATCAAGGTCAAAGACACACATTAGGGTGAAATACAGTACACAGGAGAAAGCAGTTAAAACAAATGAATGGCAGTTAAAACAAATGAGTGCCACTTCACTGAGTGATGAAGCCATAGAAAGCAGTTACAATTTTTTTCTTAACTTGTTTTCGTCTTATATTTATATCATGTGATATAGTTAAGCAATATCACACAACCAGAATGCTGTTTTACCGAATTATTATGGTATTATTTTAAACAGTTTAATAAACAAGAAGTTAAAATTGTATTACAATTTAGACACAATATTGTCTAAATTTTGTGTTTCTGCTTTATTTGCCAATGAATAAATTAACCACAGCAGAACTGTTGTGCATTTATCATATTTTCACAACACAATTATTGAGGCCAAAATAATTCACAATACCAATATTATAACGATAAATATTGAAAATAAATGCTATAAGTCAAATTCAGCTTTAACTTTATTTTCTGTTTTGTGTCGTCAGGCAATGCATAAAAAATTAACAAGTACACTTAATGACAACCTTAGTGAACTAATAAACAAACTTGCGTTGCGTCGAGATTGATGCTATGGGAATGCTTCGCGTGATGACGTCTTGAAGCACATGTAAAATCAGTCCAATGGTGTAGCGGAACGTCAGATGCGGGTGACATCACGAACCAGGAAGCTATAAAGCCTGCTTGAAAACAGAGAGCGCCAGCTTCTGTGTCTTCAGTAGCGCTCTTTGTGAAACTGTCCAGTCATATTTGGTTTTGTCTGTCTTTATATCAGTTATATATAAATCTATGGCGAGCAAGCAGCAGTTTAGATCGTGTGTGCACCCCTGCCCGCGTTATTTAACGGGCAGGGACACACGTTCTTTGTGTAGCTTGTTTGGGTGAGGATCATGCACAGTCAGCACTCGAGGGTGCTGGCTGTGAGCATTGTGATCTGCTTCCTATGCGGACGCTCCGATCCCGCCTGGCGTTCTTTCCCCAGGGCTCTGGTCTCGCTGCTGCCGAGGTACAGCGGCGATCACAGTCATGGGGTTCGCAAATGGATTTATCAGAGGGGTTTGAGACGGGCCCAGCCTTATCTCTACCTTCAACTGATAGATCCAGTGCCTCTTCTCAGGGTTTGGAAGCACGCGTTGCGATTTCTTCCACCCCGATGGAGGCACCAACATTGCAACTATCCAGTTCTGAGGAGCTGGATGTTGTCAGTGTTGATGCAGCAGAGGCTGAGATTTCGCCACCTCAGTCTCATGCATTTGAAGAGCTGGTAGAGGTTGTGACTAATGTAGTTGAAAGCTTGATATCGAATTATAAAGAACACGGTTATAGGGAGATGCCAAAGGTGGAAGGAGACGCTTGCAAGCTATCTCTCCCCCGCGGCGGCATCTTCCCCATAGGCTCCGGCACTGCCCACTAAGCCAGTCAGAACTTATTCAGCTGCTGGTCAGGCTGCAGCCTGTCTACACACTATGTCTCTGCTGCAGGCCTACCAGGCTGAATTATTAGGAGATTCAGATGAGGGCGGGGGTATCGGACCTGAGGTAGTTTGTGAACACAGATTTATCCTTCAGGGCCACCAAGGAGACGGCAAAATCTATCGGCCGGTCTATGGCAGCCCTGGTGGCCACTGAGAGACATTTGTGGCTCAACCTCAGTAATATAAAGGAGAAGGACAAGAATTTTCTGATGGATGCACCTCTGTCACCTTCTGGCCTCTTCGGCGACGCTGTTAATTCAGTTGTCGAGAGGTTCCAGGAGGCATCTAAACAGGCAGCCGCCTTTCAGAAACTCCTCCCTCGTCGCTCTCATACTGGGGCTGCTGAGCGGGAGCAGCCCCAATCTTCTAAAGCCAGCTGTCCTTAAGTCCTGGGGACATGGAGGGCGCCCTCAGCCACAGCCTTCGAAGGATAAAGCAGATCTGAGGACCGTTATTATTGCTAAGAAGGCTGCGGGGAAAAGGTCCTGACGCCCGAGGGCTCAGTGCCCTCAGGGGACTGTTCTACCAACCCTGCCACCTCATGTGCTTCAGGGCGCAGCGGTTCCCGGCGAGCACATATCTCAAGGACCACCTGGAAACGTAGTGGCCTTTTGGATCTTCGAGTTCTAAACGAGTCTGTTATGCAACTAAAGTTAAAAATGTTAACACAGAGACAAATCGTACCACAGATCAGGGGCTCGGGGAATGGAGGCTCCACCCCGAGGTGGTGGAGCAGATATGGAGGGTGTTCGGGCCAAACTCAAGTGGATCTGTTTGCGTCTCGAGAGACGTCTCACTGTCCACTTTGGTTCTCCCTTACACATCCAGCTCCTCTGGTACTGGATGCTATGGTACAGAAGTGGCCAAGGCTACGTTTGTATGCTTTTCCCCCGATCGCTCTGCTCCCGGTAGTTCTGGAGAGTTTGCAGGGACCCGGAGCGCCTACTTCTTATAGCCCCACGCTGGCTGGGCAGAGTATGGTTCCCCGATCTTGTGTCTCTCCTTGAGGGGCCTCCACTGGAGCTACCTGTCAGGAAGGACCTTCTGTCCCAAGCAGGGGGCTCGAGAACTGTGGAACCTTGTGTGCCTTGGCCTTGGCCTTTGAGGGGGCCCAGCTCATAGGGACAGGTCTCTCAACTGAGGTTGTAGAGACCATTCTACATTCCAGAGCTCCTTCCATGAGGAAACTTTATGCCTTGAAGTGGAGAGTCTTCACTTCATGGTGTAGTGACCGTCAGTTGGACCCAGTTAACTGCCCGGTTGGTACAGTGCTGGAGTTCCTGCAGGAACGGTTCACTGCATTTGACACTGTCGATCACAACATACTTCTTGACAGGCTGGAAAACTGGGTGGGGCTTTCTGTGATAGTCCTAAAATGTTTCAGGTCATACTTAGATGGGAGAGGTTATTATGTGAGTATAGGAGACCATAAGTCTGAGTGGACATCCATGACATGCAGAGTCCCTCAAGGCTCAATTCTTGCGCCACTCCTGTTCAACCTGTATATGCTCCCAATGAGCCAAATAATGAGAAAGAACCAAATTGCTTACCATAGCTATGCAGACGACACACAGATCTACTTAGACCTATCGCCTAACGTTACAGCCCCATTGACTCCCTGTGCCAATGCATTGATGAAGTCCACAGTTGGATGTGCCAAAACTTTCTTCAGTTAAACAAAAACAAAACTGAAGTCATTGTGTTTGGAAACAAAGATGAAGTTCTCAAGGTGAACGCATACCTTCACTCTAGGGGTCAAACAACTAAAAATCAAGTCAGGAATCTTGGTGTGACACTAGAGTCAGACCTTAGTTTCAGTAGTCATGTCAAAGCAATAACTAAATCAGCATACTATCATCTGAAAAATATTGCAAGAATTAGATGCTTTGTTTCCAGACAAGACTTAGAGAAACTTGTGCATGCTTTCATCACCAGCAGGGTGGATTATTGTAATGGACTCCTCACTGGCCTTCCCAAAAAGACCATAAGACAGTTGCAGCTCATACAGATCGCTGCCGCCAGGATTCTGAGCAGAACCAGAAAACATGAACATATCACACCAGTCCTCAGGTCTTTACACTGGCTCCCAGTTAGATTTAGGATTGATTTTAAAGTATTATTACTGGTATATAAATCATTCAATGGCCTAGGACCTCAATACATTGCAGATATGCTCACTGAATATAAACCCAACAGATCACTCAGATCATTAGGATCATATCAGCTAGAAATACCAAGGGTTCACTCTAAGCATGGCGAGTCTGCTTTTAGCTATTATGCCAGCCGCAGCTGGAACCAGCTTCCAGAAAAGATCAGATGTGCTCCTACAGTAGTCACATTCAAATCCAGACTCAAAACACTTCTGTTTAGCTGTGCATTTACTGAATGAGCACTGTGCCGCTGTTCGTCCGAATGTTTGTACTGTACTGTATTTTATTTTATTTTTCTAAACTGTTTTAATTATTCTTATTTCTTTTTATTATTTTAATTTCTTCTATGTAAAGCACTTTGAATTGTCATTGTGTATGAAATGTGCTATATAAATAAACTTGCCTTGCCTTGCCTTGCCTTCCAGAATTAGGACCAGGAAAAGAATAATCTGCTTTGCCCAGTCCAGGCGATAGATGCTTATGTCCACAGAGCTGCCCTGTGGCGTAAAACTGAACAGTTGTTTGTGTATTTCGGGTCCCCTAACAAAGGGTCCCCCGCATCCAAGTAGAGAATGAGCAAGTGTTGGTTGAGGCTATCTCACTTGCTTATGAGTCGGCCGGACAGCCTTCACCTATGGCTGTTCGTTCTCACTCTACTAGGAGTATGGCGGCCTCCAAGGCCCTTATATCAGGAGTTTCTCTTCAAGACGTGTGTGATGTGGCAGGATGGTCCTCACCTCACACTTTAGTCAGATTTTACTCTTTGCACTTGGACTCTACACCAGGGTCTCAGGTGCTGTCGTCCTAAGTGCTGCTCGCTTGATTTCACACTGGACAGACACTCGTAGCTATGGTGGCGTTGGTATAGACGTTCCCATGACGTCAATCTCGACGCAACGTGAGTTCCCTTGAAAGGGAACGCCTAGGTTATGACTGTAACCTCGGTTCCCTGAAGAGGGAACGAGCGTTGCGTCACCTTGCCATATCTCCTTCATGCCTGTCAGTGACTACTTCAGAGTAGGGCTGGGAAAAAAATCAATTTGATTTAAAAATCGAGTTGGTAGGTCAAATCGATTCATATTTTCAAAAAATCGATTTTTTTTAGATTTTTTTTCTCCCCCTCTTCAGTATAGCGTACAATACATACATTTTGCATTTGCCAAATCTTCCTTCAGGGTTTCCGTAGCACGCTCCCTGCGGAGCAGCCCTCGATGCTTCACGACATCACAACAAAAAGACTAGCATGTTTAATTTTTTAACGGTCCTCCACGACGGCGGCGCGCGAGTGAGGGAGAGTGAGTGCGAGTGTGTGTGACTGTGTGAGTGCGAGTGTGTGTGACTGTGTGTGTGCGCGAGAGTGAGTGAGTGTGTGTGTGTGTGTGTGTGTGTGTGTGTGTGTGGGCTATGTGAGTGAGCTTGTGTAACGTTATATGTGCGAGTGAATGAGTGTGTGAGACGGCTCGCGATGACTGGTCGGAAAACAACGTGTAGTCTGACATGTTTCTTGTCCATGACGTGACAAGATTTTTAGGAGTCAAAATCGTGTAATCTGACACAGTGACTATCGTAACAAACAAAAAAATCGTGTAATCTGAACCAGGCATAAGAGTTACCTCAGGATTTTTTGTTGTTTTATTAGCTCAATCCAAATACAGTATAAATAATTTGTATGTTTAACAATCTTTGTTGCACACTGCACAGTGACTTTTCAGTTAGAGAAAGGGTTTGCCTTTGCAATTTTGTTTATGTTGATGCACTTTAATTAAATACAATAAATATATATTTTTTTAAATATATTTACAGTTCGCAGTTATTTTGTTTTAAATGGGGGGGAAAAATCGAATCGAATCGTAAATCGAGTTTAGCGTTTACAAAGCTGGCGCTCTCTGTTTTCAAGTAGGCTTTATAGCTTCCTGGTTTGTGACGTCACCTGCATCTGACGTTCCGGCACACCATTGGACTGATTTTCCATGTGCTTCAAGACGTCATCACGCGAAGCGGTCCCATAGCCTCAATCTCGACGCAACGCTCGTTCCTTCTTCAGGGAACCAAGGTTACAGTCGTAACCTAGGCGTTTCTTTCTTTTGTACTTAACCCTTTAGGCGCCAAGGTTTTTTTTAAAAAATGCTGGATTTTGACATCAAAATTTCAAAAGCTTGTGGCTTGAAAGGGCTTAAAGATAGAGATCTACTGTAAATTAGAAAAATGTTGGGGATGACTGAAAGTTGAATCGAAGTATTACATGTCTGCCATCTAGTAGTAGGGAATACAAATGAGATATTACACCATATTAGGATCTACAGCCTGTTTTATTAAGTATGACGTCTTGTCGCAATTTTGCGACTTTGCCGCTTAGAGGGTTAATATTAATTGGCACTTCTTAGACACACCAGGGTTTTTAATAGTGTTTCTACACTGGACACGAGCAGCATGTTGCATCAAATGCAAACAGAACTCCCTGTAACACCCTGTTTATAATCAGAATTACTAATTATAACTGGTTCTATTTGATTTTGACATGTTGCGTTGCTAACGTCCAGTGTAGACACAGTTTAACACCCCATATCACACTGGCGAAATAATTTTTCTCGTGTCCGGGTAGAGTGTCTCGCTTTCATGTGTTCTCGCCTCCGACATAATTTTGGGTGCTTCTCAAATGGATGGCTGCATCCTATTGAGGCTGTGTCCCTCCTTGTCCAGTCCTTTAGAGGCTTGTAGGCTAGTGTCCTCCTTAGCATTAAAAGCTCAAATGAGACGGTCTAGTAAGTGAGTATGGCTACTGATGAGCATGGCCCTGATTATACACCCTTGTATAATCAGGGTTACACAAGAATTTTCTAAACTCATTAAATCATCTAAATCGACAACATGTATGTTAGACCCTATACTGACTAAGCTATTAAAAAGATGCTTCCAGAGGTCATAGATCCTCTTCTTATTATTATTGGGATATGTACCAAAAACTTTTAAAGGTGCTGTAAGTGATGCGACACGTTTTTTAGGCCAAAACATTTTTTGTCACATACAGCAAACATCTCCTCACTATCCGCTAGCTGCCTGTCCCCTGAACACACTGTAAAAAAACGCGGTCTCTCTAGACACCACAGGCTCCACAAACGGCAACAAAAACAAACTGGGCTCACCCGCACCACGAAACATAATAAACAGAGTTCCAGTCAATAACCGACAAGAAGTATTGGAGGGTGGGGTTTGGGGGGTTAGTGCGTGTGCACGTGAAGGGGGTGTGTGGAGGAGAGAGAACAGAGAAGCATGAAGAGGGAAGTTTGAATTATGGCCGACACACGACCAAAGAGACGACGTTCCGATGAACAAATTGCAAAGAAGAGGGACAAGGATAAGGAACACACGAAGTCCCGAATTTACATCGGAAAAACCTTCGAAAGGTGGCGAGAACTCCGCCGGCAGAAGGGCTTCCAATCCGACATAGTTGCTCTGTTTTTGCAGAACAGGTAAATCCATTTTTCTTTCTAAACTGACGTTCATGTTCGCTAAACCAACACAAGGATGTAATTAGCTAGATCTATGCAGTCAGCGTTAACTTTGGTGAATACAACATGTAAGTTATGTTTCTAGCAGCGATCAATCTCTATTGTAAATGATCAAGCAAATTCACAGTAGGGCGACAATTTGTGTGAATGATTGTTTTCATCCACTGTTTGTTATGAATTTGAATGTTCATTTATAGGCTATTGACAACTTTGACTAAATTTGTTTACGCCGCCGCCGTTGTTTATGCTCACTGGGAAACGCGAACGTTATCACTCTATTATTGCGTCCTTGTATGGGAGCTATTTATAACCTCAGGTGGCGAGACGATTTTAAGATAGGCTAATGTTTCTCTTTTTCTGCATTCTGTTCTGCAATATATAAAAGCATTTATCTAACTTGGCGACATTACTCATTGAATGAAGTATCAGTAAAACTTAACTTTGTTTGTAGTGACTATTTGGGAGTGTTTTGTAGTGACTTAACTTTGTACTACTTTCCTTTATGTCGGAAGGGAGGGGAGGAGGGAGGAGACGGGATGAGGAGGAGGGAGGTTCTAGCTAGCCTCCGTTTTGTTTGACAACAATTCGAATGTCAACAAGAAGTAACGTCTCCCAGGATCGCTTACAGCACCTTTAAGCTGGCTATTATTAAACCCCTTGTTAAAAAAAAGCAACTTGATCCTACAGAATTAGTCAATTACAGGCCGATCTCGAATCTACCTTTTCTGTCAGAGATACTAGACAAGGCAATATCCTCACAACTATGTTCCTTTTTAGAAAGAAATGATATCTGCGAGGATGTCCAGTCAGGATTTAGACCATACCATAGTACTGAGACAGCTCTCATTAGAGTCACAAATGATTTGCTAACCCAATGACAAATGTGGAACAGTTAGTTCATACGTACATGACATCAAGTCGAGTCAAGTCACCTTCATTTATATAGCGCTTTTAACAATATGGACTGTTTCAAGGCAGCTTTACAGTGATAATAGGAAATTAAAGTAATAGAGATTGTTTTGGCTTTACAGCAGCTCTAGAATAAAGTTATTGTCCAGCTAAAGTAAGTTTTGATTGATTCACTTCCATTGCAAAGATCATTAGTTAACCCTCAGGGGTCTGAGGTGTTTTCTGGGCCCTGGAGGTATTCTGACATGCTCTGACATTTGTGCTTATTTCTGTTACTTGTGACATTTTCATGGCTAAAATCTGATTACACTATTAAGCACAAACTCTGCTACAATAATATATCAGCAGCATGACTGGGTCCGCCTGTCATGTGACTGATCACATGACAGGAAACAGGAAATAGCCAGCATAAAGGAAGCAGCATGGCAAACAAATGTATACTAATAGTTTGTTTGCATATGCCTGCTTACCTACTATATAGTAGGAGAAAACAGTACGTGAAAGGAGTAGTATGTCCGAAACCTCAGTACTCATAAAACAGTAGGCGAGAAGTTCCCGGATGGCCTACTGCTTCTGGCCAGATTCTGAAGCATCCATCAAAGGATACTTTTCTATCCCAGGAGGCCACGGGAGAGGATACGTCATTATCAAACATCGCAGAGATCAGCGACGCGGGTGTTTTCAAATGTGAGTAAACAGAGTACTAAACACCAGAATGGCCATGGAATAGGAACAGTTTCTTCCCTCAGGCAATTTTCTATTGTCTATTTTTGTATATTGTGTGATCCTTTTAAAAAAAATTTTTTTGGTATTTTGTTATTTCCTATTTACTTATTTTAATTTTACTATTTTTATCTTGTCACTGTCATTTTGTTTGTTCTGTGGAAGCTTTTGTCACCAAAACTAATTATTTGTATGTGTAAACATACCTGGAAATAAAGCTCTTTCTGATTCTGAAAAGTTCTTTCTAAATTACCTCAGTATCTGCAGCTGACAGTTTGAACTCTTCAGTCCATCCGAGAGTAGCTTCACTCCTGAATCATACAGGTCATTGTTACTCAAATCCAGCTCTCTCAGGACACAATTTGAGGATTGTAGCACTGATGACAAACTCTCACAGCAATGAACAGAGAGATTACAGAAAGCAAGACTAAAAGAGAGCAGACCATACACATCAAAAGATCAGATCATCTACAAACACATCAACATTAAGACTGGCTGACTGTGAATTATATTGTATACATTTTAAGATACCTCAGTATGTGCAGCTGACTGTTTGGACTCTGCAGTCCCTCAGAAATCAGCTTCACTCTTAAATCCTGCAGATCATTGTTACTCAGGTCCAGATTTCTCAGGACACAGTTTGAGCATTGTAGAGCGGATGACAAACTCTCACAATGCTGACCAGTGAGATTACAGAAGGACAATCTATACAAAATAAAAAAATAAAAAATGAAATAGTGATTAAAATGAGCACTGAGACATCTGGACTGACATTGAATTGAATTCTCTCTTCATGCTTCAAACAAATGTAGTAATAGCGGAGGCCACATATAATATATATATGCTGCACATGTGAAAAAGAAAGTACAGCCTTTTGAATTCTATGCTTTTAAAAAAAATCATCTGGTCCTTGGCAGGTCTTAAAATTAGGTAAATACAAGGGTTGCAAAGCCATTTCTAAATTATTTGAAGTCAATCTTTCTACAGTGAGGATTGAACAATTGAATTATTCACAAGTCGAAAACATTCAAGACATATCAGTACAAACACCTCATACCAACTGTCAAGCACGGTGGTGGAGGGGTGATGATTTGGGCCTTTTTTGCAGCCACAGGACCTGGCCACCTCTAAGTCATTGAGTTGACCATGAACTCCTCTGCATAGCAAAGTATTTTAGAGTCAAATGTGAGGTAATCTGTTCAACAGCTAAAGCATGGCTGAAATTGGGTCAAGCAACAGGACAATGATCCCAAGCACACTAGCATATCTACAAAAGAATGTCTCAAAAAAAAAAAAAAAAAAAAAAAAAAAAAAAAAAAAAACATAATCAAGGTATTGCAATGACCCAGTCAAAATCCAAAATGCTGTGGCAGGACCTTAAGAGAGCTGTGCAGGTAGATGCCCACAAACCCTAATGACCTGAAGCAACTTTGTAAATAGTGGGCCAAAATTCCTGATGTGGGCCAAAATGTGAGAGACTAATAAAGTCATATAGAAAATAATTACTTCAAGTTATTGCTGCTAAAGGTGGTTCTACAAGCAATTAAATCATAGGGTGTGCTTAGTTTGTCACAAATAACTTCTCCATTTTGGCTTTATTTTTGTTAAAAGGGTAGTATAATGCCCTTTTTTACAATATGTAAAATAAGTCTCTGTTGTCCCCAGAATGTGTATGTGAAGGTTTAGCTCAAAATACCCCACTGAAATTTTTTTTCAGCATGCTAAAATTGTCCCCTTATGAGGGTCAGTAAAAACGCATAATTTCGTGTGTGTCCCTTTAAATGCAAATGAGCGGCTGCTCCCGGCACAGAGGGTGGAGCGTCAAGAGCTTGTGTGTGTTAACAGCTCCAATTACCTCACGCAGACAAGCACTAAAATGTCAGAAACTGTTCTGCCTTTTATGTTTAAACTGGAGTCGGACAATGATGGAGAGACTCAAGAAGAAGTGACAACTTGTAGCATGCAACAGAACGTTTCTGAATGGTTAATTGATGAATTTATGATGCTGATGTGGAGTTAAGTATCTTCAAGTCTTTGATTAGCATATTCTGTCATGATAATCTATAAAAATCGCTTGTGTGGGAACTGTTGTAAGATGCCTACAGAGTGACATGCTATTGCATTTGTGTTACGTACTATATTGCATGTGAAAAGACGGATGTGACAGCTTGAGCAGACTCACATATGTGCTTTACTACAACAACTCTTCCTCTTCTCAACATGGACTGCATGTTCCTGGGGGCGGGGTTTATGTACATTTTAGAGTTAGTGATGTCACTTTACCCGGGAGGACTGTCGTGTAGTCTCTACCAGCCGTTTGTTATAGTCCTTAAAAATGTATTTCTTTAAAAGCAAATATATTCCTTTTGTTTGAACTTTGAGCTTTGTAACTTTGCAGATATTGTTTATGCTCAAACAGCAACATTACACACTAACTAAAGTTAGAAAAGTGAAATCATAACCAACCACCCATTTAAATAAACAATAACACCGTGTAATATGTTATGTGTTGTTGTTCATCTGAGGTTGTATTTACCTAATTTGAAGACCTGCTAAAGACCAGATGATTTTTTTATATTTTTGATACATGAATTCAAAAGGGTTTACTTTCTTTTTCACATGACATTATATATGTGCATATACAGTATATATATATATATATATATATATATGTGTGTGTGTGTGTGTGTGTGTATTGGCGGATTTAGCAAATTGGGGGCCCAAGGCGAAGGTATGTATGGGGCCCCCCTATTCGATCTTTAAAAGAAAACAGAAAAAAAATTACCGACTGAATGGTAGATAGGCAGGTAAAGCTAATCTACGGGGAAGTAAAGGTTGGAGAGGGGAAAAAAAAACTTCCCCTTTAAACACTTCTTTACTACAAAATGAAGATGGAAAGCAGAGAACACACAAAGTGTAGCACTACATAATAGTTACGATGGAACCCAACAGAGAATAAGGTTTCAGATAACAGGATAATAAGTATTGTGATTGTCAAAACATTTTAGTAACTAAACAGAAACATGTTAAAATGTTTACATGGTACAATTTCTGGTAAGCTACGTTTTTTATTATTGTTTGACACTTCACTTTTGATTTCAATTCAATTCTAGTGATTTGATTCAATATTGACTCATTTGGATAAATATTAGGTACACAAGACAGGCATTAATTTTTCTCAGGAAAAAAAAAAACTCACATAATCCTGTAAACATACAAACAGCCCTATCAGCTGGTAGTATTATTTAAAGTTAAAAAATAACTCAAATTAAACATAATGTGTTTTTATTATAATAACAACTTTATTTAATGATATAAGTAAAAATATACTAAATATGTAATATAGTACACATATTTAGTAAAATACTCTCAATAGCTCTTTTTTTCTAACCAACAAACATGCTGTAGCCTATATTATGGTCATTAATTGGCTTTTCTGAGGTAAATATTATGTGACAATTGTTCTCCAGCTGTTTTATTGACCCCTTTCCGAGGTTGAAAAACACTGATTGATCTATATTATGTATGAGGAATGTACAGTGAGGAAAATAAGTATTTGAACACCCTGCTATTTTGCAAGTTCTCCCACTTGGAAATCATGGAGGGGTCTGAAATTGTCATCGTAGGTGCATGTCCACTGTGAGAGACATAATCTAAAAAAAAAAAATCCAGAAATCACAATATATGAACTATTTATTTGTATGATACAGCTGCAAATAAGTATTTGAACACCTGTCTATCAGCTAGAATTCTGACCCTCAAAGACCTGTTAGTCTGCCTTTAAAATGTCCACCTCCACTCCATTTATTATCCTAAATTAGATGCACCTGTTTGAGGTTGTTAGCTGCATAAAGACACCTGTCCACCTCATACAATCAGTAAGAATCCAACTACTAACATGGCCAAGACCAAAGAGCTGTCCAAAGACACTACAGACAAAATTGTACACCTCCACAAGGCTGGAAAGGGCTACGGGGAAATTGCCAAGCAGCTTGGTGAAAAAAGGTCCACTGTTGGAGCAATCATTAGAAAATGGAAGAAGCTAAACATGACTGTCAATCTCCCTCGGACTGGGGCTCCATGCAAGATCTCACCTCGTGGGGTCTCAATGATCCTAAAAAAGGTGAGAAATCAGCCCAGAACTACACGGGAGGAGCTGGTCAATGACCTGAAAAGAGCTGGGACCACCGTTTCCAAGGTTACTGTTGGTAATACACTAAGACGTCATGGTTTGAAATCATGCATGGCACGGAAGGTTCCCCTGCTTAAACCAGCACATGTCAAGGCCCGTCTTAAGTTTGCCAATGACCATTTGGATGATCCAGAGGAGTCATGGGAGAAAGTCATGTGGTCAGATGAGACCAAAATAGAACTTTTTGGTCATAATTCCACTAAATGTGTTTGGAGGAAGAAGAATGATGAGTACCATCCCAAGAACACCATCCCTACTGTGAAGCATGGGGGTGGTAGCATCATGCTTTGGGGGTGTTATTCTGCACATGGGACAGGGCGACTGCACTGTATTAAGGAGAGGATGACCGGGGCCATGTATTGCGAGATTTTGGGGAACAACCTCCTTCCCTCAGTTAGAGCATTGAAGATGGGTCGAGGCTGGGTCTTCCAACATGACAATGACCCGAAGCACACAGCCAGGATAACCAAGGAGTGGCTCTGTAAGAAGCATATCAAGGTTCTGGCGTGGCCTAGCCAGTCTCCAGACCTAAACCCAATAGAGAATCTTTGGAGGGAGCTCAAACTCCGTGTTTCTCAGTGACAGCCCAGAAACCTGACTGATCTAGAGAAGATCTGTGTGGAGGAGTGGGCCAAAATCCCTCCTGCAGTGTGTGCAAACTTGGTGAAAAACTACAGGAAACATTTGACCTCTGTAATTGCAAACAAAGGCTACTGTACCAAATATTAACATTGATTTTCTCAGGTGTTCAAATACTTATTTGCAGCTGTATCATACAAATAAATAGTTAAAAAATCATACATTGTGATTTCTGGATTTTTTTTTTAGATTATGTCTCTCACAGTGGACATGCACCTATAATGACTATTTTAGACCCCTCCATGATTTCTAAGTGGGAGAACTTGCAAAATAGCAGGGTGTTCAAATACTTATTTTCCTCACTGTACATTTCTATAAGCTGTACTGTATCTTTCAACATTGTTCATTCATGTTTATTTACTATTAGTTAACGTTAGTAGAGATGATCGGTTCACGTGAGCTAGGGATCTGTCACGTCACATTTACAAGCGCCAAAACGGTATTTATAGTAAGTGAGTGAGAGGGGGTAAGATGGGCGAACTGGGAAGAGGTGAGTATATCCATGTGAGTGTGTATATCCACGTATATCCATGTGAGTGTGTTAACGTTATCCTCACCTAGCGCCACTTCACAGCTAGATATGTTTTGAGTGATCTGAACCATGTATTTCCATAATTTCATACAATTTATGAAGTATACATCCTATTCAGAAATAGTATGGGTGTTTTGGCAGTATTTGATTTTATTTCAACCTCTAATAAACATAAAAAGAGCACATATGTGCATTATATCTCGCTGCCGCATCACAAATCGAGAATCCATAATGTTTTTCTTTATATTCAAAACATTTTCAGACCTTTTTTCTCATAAAACTTAATTGGTGTTATCTTTTGAACTCTTGGCATGAAAACAAACTGAGGTTTCTACCAATCTTTCATGATTTTTCATATTTATTGCGATTTCAAAATAATGGCCTAAACACACCTAATGAATATGAAATATTCTTATTGCAAATTGATAAATTACTGCTCCTCTGTAATTTATTTTAAAAAACAGCCACCAAATATAAAAACTAGATATTGTAAGCTTTCAAATGATATATAGTTTGTCAATATTACTTTAGGTTTTTACTAAGATATTATTGTTCTAAATATATATGTGACACTTAAGGGGTTAAACAGAGAATATTTGTTTTTGATATGATTTACATAATTTAAAAATGGAGACTTCAAGCTTTGTAAAGACATAGTTCATGTCACAGTGACAAGCATTCGCTGAGTTACAGATCATTTTCTGTCTCGTTTCAGAATGAACTTCACATATTGAGAGACGGGAGAACGCGCATCATGTTTATTTTCTTTATTTTATGAAAAACACAACATTTCGTTTTTATTATTAGTGTACACAAATAAAAGAAGACATTTAACAGTTTTGAATGATGTATAACACTTGCCTGTATGACAAAAAATTAGTTATTTGAGTCTCTTTTGCACTGATAAGAAAAAAAGCTTGACGCAATAGCCGACCCCAGGGGGTTAAAGCACAAGTTTTAGTAAAGCAGCATGGAAAGCACTTGAAAAGTGCTATACAAACAAAATTTACTTGTCATTTAGTTTGTTTCCTTTTCATTTATTTCAACAAAATTCTTGAAACTGAATGAGAAAATCAAACCTCAGTATCTGCAGCTGACAGTTCTTCAGTCCACCAAAGAGCAGGTTCACTCCTGAATGCTCCAGGTCATTTTTCCTCAGGTCCAGCTCTCTCAGGACACAGTTTGTGGATTGTAGAGCTAACAACAAACTCTCACAACACTGACCAGTGAGATTACAGCCAGAAAGACTAGAAGGAATTAAATAATAACAAATGAAGTTAAAACAATAATAAAATAACAATAAAGAAATGTAAAGGAAGTTGCCAGGTGTCTGGATCAATTGTCTGATCATTAACAGCTGTTTTCATTTCAGTGACAGGCAGAGAGAGGATTTAAGATGGCAAGGGTGCACAGGACAGGGAGAGAGACACCATTCAACGAGAGCTCCTTGATTGAATGAATGACTGAGTTTTGTTATTAGAGAAAATAACCAGGCTTTACAGTACAAGTAGCCTCAACATCACATTAACTCTTCTGACATTAGAACTCAAACTTATAATATAAGTAACAGCTTTTATTTAAAAAAAAACAATTGTAAAAATATTTTTAAAATGTAGGACATAAATATAAATCAGATGTACTCAAGTTTGGAGGCGAAGAGGGACGCATTTAAGCTGGAAAATAACTTTATTAAAGAACCGCTATAAAGCCCAAACAATCTCTGTTACCTTAAATTATACGTTTATCTCTGTAAAGCTGCTTTGAAACAATCGTTAACATTGTTAAAAGCACTATATAAATGAAGATGACTTGACTTGACTTAAAACACATAAAATGCAAAGGACCACAAATTACAACTTGCATCGTAAGACTTTATTTAAGCCTACTTAAGACAACATTTGTAGTTTTACTGAGTATTCAAAAATGCAGTTTATTATCTAGCTAAGTCTTACTAGTTGGTTGTTTTATTTAAAGTGTCACTGAACATGAAAAAATATTGGAATTTCAACAAAAAGGATTAATAGTTTGTCTTGCTGTATTCTTAAAGCACAAATGCATTCATACTCAGAGAATGAAATAAAATGCCAAAATGCATACAGATAAACATTCTTGAGCAGGTAAACCTAAAAAGAACTGATGAAAAAAGTCCTTATTCCTAGTAAAAATTCTGCATTGTTTTCACAAGTAATTTCAGGTCTGGCTGTTGCTCACTGGCTGATCTGAGACAGTCTGTCAGTAAGACGAAATCATTGCACCTTTTTTATAGTCTTTTTAGGCAAGGCAAGTTTTTTATATAGCACATTTCATACACAATGGTAATTCAAAGTTCTTTACATAGAAAAGGAGTTAAAATAATCATAAAATAATCACAAATACACAAGAAATAAAAATAGGATTAAAACAGTTTAAATGATTAAAAGAATTAAAAGAGTAAAAAAAGATAATACACAGATAAAATAAAGTGCAATCACTCCGATTTACTAACTACTGCATCATGATGAGCGGCAATAGTGGCAACATACACTTTCAGGGTGAAGGGAGACAGCCTTCGATCCAACCCCACCTGCAGGAAGGGAAGCACAGCTCTGATCGGGCATCCCCGGGTGTCTACCCGGTGAGAAGAACACCACTCAATGAACAGGTTCCACTTCAAAGCGTAAGTGCGCCTCGTAGAGGGTGCTCTCGCTGAAGGAATAGTGTCTACCACTGCATAGGGTAGATCACCTAAGTCCTCCTCCTTAGGGTGCCCCATCTCTGAGAAAGCAGGACCTTCCTCAGAGGGACGTACCAGTCCTCGCGCACTCGTCCTCCCTGACTTTGCAGTGCCTGGTCCCCTACCCTCTTGATGGAGGCCATAGCAAGCAGGAGAACGGTTTTCAAAGACAGGATTTTTAACTCGCCTCCCTGCAATGGCTAAAAGGAAGGTCTCTGCAGTGCCGTCAGCACTAGAGATAGGTCCCAAGAGGGTATGGGTATGGGGGTATTGGGGTATGGGGGTATGGGGGTATGGGGGTATGGGGGGGGGGGGATGGATTCAGTCTCCTCGTGCCCCTCCGGAACCTGATGATCAGGTCATGCTTAAAACAACTGGCAACCGGACATGCCGTCTTCCAGGACATTTTTAGAGCACTTCATGCTTCCTTCAGCAGACAAGCTTTGTTGGAGCCATTATGTTAATTTGTATTTTTTCTTTGTGACACTAGAGGGCGTATTAGTATTTGTGTATATTTAAGGTGATGATGAGTGACAGGTGCGGGAATTGAAGGTCAAACAAACTTTTTGACCGTGCCATGTTTGAGAGTCATGTTTTGTACAAGACTGCTTATACCAATACAGTTTGTTAGCGATAAGTTGAGTATAATTTTTGTTTGTTTTATTTGTTATTTGCAATGTCAAAATGGACAATAAATGGATTTGGCATATTCGAATATTGAGAAGGTATGGACAATGAATATTTTATACCTCAAGACAAAACACGCGTCAGAAACAGACTAAGCAATCTGCGTCCCTACATTTTAAGTCAAAAAGTTTGACCGAATGAGCCTGGATGAGCCTTACAGCGATTGAAGCAGATCGAATTGGACTACTACAGGAAAAGTCAGCTGATCTGATGTCGGATGATGCTCATTCATGACGGTTTCGTTTGATGGATTTATTATATTGTGGATTATTGTTTGGATTGACCGCAGATTTCGAAGGACAACAAACTCGCACGTGCAAGAGAAAACAGCGCACACGAACGCCAAAGTCTTCAGCCTTCAGCATATGGAACTGAGGTATGAAAGTGCTTTCAATTGAGCTCGGGTTGAATGGCCATATATAAAACAGTGTGCACACAAACAAACATAGACAAATCCAATGCGCATTGGTGGTAAAAAAAAAAACGAAGAGTTGAACTGTTTGTGAAACGAAGAACTGAACTGTTTGTGAAATGCTTGTGTTTGCCCGTGTTTATAGTCTTTGATGTTTTGGTTGTAAAATATGCAGTAAGTAAAGGTTTAAAATGGCGGATGAAAATGAGTTTCGTGGTTCTGAAATCGAGCAAAATGGGGCTCAGACTCAGAAAGCAGAGAGTGAAAATGTTGAATTGTCTGTACGAAAACGAGAGATTAAGCTTACTGCAAAAGGGTTAATGGCAAAACTCGATATTTTACAGAAACAAAGAAAGTCAAAATTTGACAAAGCATCCCAAATGAAAAAGACAATACAAGAGTTAATGGGTAATAGAGAATATGAAAATGAGGTCAAAGGTATGTTTGAAAAGTTTGAAACGCAATGCAAAGAAGCAAAAGAGGCACACGAGTCTTTAATTGTTTTATTGCCTGATGAAGAGAAAGACCGGCATGAAACATGGTTCAAAGCAAAAATGATATGGGTTGTGGAATTCAGCACTGTGGTATATAAATGGTTGGAGAAGCTACATGAGGAATGTGAGCGTGCTGCCAGCGAATTTGAACCCAATGATAGCATTTCGAATGTTGAAACGCGGGTTAGCGGTCGCACTTCAAGCCACAAAAGTAGCCGCCACAGTTCGCGCTCCAGCAAATCTAATGCCTCTGTGCATCATGCGCGCATTCAGCTTGAAGCAGAAAAAGACGCTCTTGTTGCTCAAGCTGAGTCTTTACAAGTTAAGCATGATATTGAGCAACAGTTGGAAATGTTACAGAAGCGTAAGGAACGAACCGATATTGATGCAAAAATCGCTGCATCCAATGCAAAGATATCTGTGCTCATGAACAACAAGCAAACAGCATCGCAACAGATGGGATGGAATCCTATGTCAGCAAACAGGCAAAATGAGCAACTGCATCTCTTCATCCAGATGTTGAGAGACCGGCAAGGTCTATTTTGCAAAGCAGCGTAGGTGCTACCTCACCACCAACAACATCTCATTTACAGCATCCTGCATCTTCAAGACCCAGAATAGACGATAGAAGATCTGATTTCACACCGAGTATGCTCCAAAAACATCAAGAAATAACAGAGTTGTTAATTCAGCAGCAAAAGTCTCAACATTTACCACCACGTGAGATTCCAGTGTTTGAAGGGGATCCATTGCAATTCAGTTTGTTCATTAAAGCTTTTAAACATTGTGTGGAGGAAAAAACAAATAACAAGGGTGATTGCTTGTATTTCCTTGAAAGATACACAAGAGGACGCCCAAGAGAAATTGTTTGTAGCTGTATGAATATGGCACCTGAAAGAGGTTATGATACAGCTAAAACTATGCTTAAACAGCAGTTTGGAGAAGATTATTTTGTTTCTGCTGCATATATGGAGAAGGTGCTTGGATGGCCAATGATCAGGTATGAAGATACCACAGTTCTTCAAGATTATGCACTCTTTTTACGTGGGTGTTGCAATGCTATGGCAGATCTAGAGTATATGCAAGAACTGGACATGCCAACAAACATGCGAACAGTAATTCTAAAGCTTCCATTTAAACTCAGAGAAAAGTGGAGAACAGCTGCATGTGATATCATGGAAAGACAGAAAAGAAGAGCCAAATTTAGTGATGTTGTCAACTTCATTGAATACCAAGTTAAAATAATTTCTGATCCAATATTTGGGTCCATTCAACATGTAGAGATGAAGACAACTGGTAAACCGAAGGATGTCTACAAATGGAAGTCACAATCCCAGTCAAAGCCAAAATTAAAAGGGGATAGTTTTGCTACCAATGTTACCAACATTAACAAACCCATTGTTGGTAAAATCCAAAGGGTAAATGCTGAACATCCAATCAGGCAATTCAAGAGTAACTCCACCACTTGTTTGTTTTGTTCACAAGGTCATTCTTTGGATGAATGTAAAGAGTTTGAGAATAAGAAACTTAGGGAAAAAGTCAACTTTATAAAGGAAAAAGCTGTCTGTTTTGGTTGCTTACATGTTGCCCACATGAGCAAAGAATGTAAAAGGCGCTTAACTTGCAAAGTGTGCAACCAGAAACATCCCAGTGTTCTTCACATTCATTTCAAAGAGCACAAGGTTGATAAAGCTGTCAACACAAACTATGAACAGTATGTAGAACCAACTATCAACAACACGCTGGTACCTGCCAAAACATGTGGTCATATAGGGGCCGGGAGTGGCAGTGGTATCTTACCTATCCTTCCAGTCCAAGTAAAGTCTGCAAAGAGCAACCAAGTTGCTCAGACCTATGCATTTCTGGACACAGGCAGTACCTCTACTTTTTGTTCAGAAAGTTTGATGAGGAAGCTGCACCTGAATGGATGAAAGACAAAAATTTGTTTGCTTACTATGAGTCCCAAAACAACAGTCTCAAGCTATGTGGTAAACAACTTGGGGATTTCAAGTCTTGATGGTAATACTTTTTATGAATTACCAGACGTGTACACACAGAAACAAATGCCTGTAAACCAAACTAACATGGTCAATCAGGAAGACCTAACCAAGTGGCCATATCTTCATGGTATTCACATTCCGCACATTCAAGCTGAAGTGGAGTTGTTGATAGGTACCAACGCCTCCAAATTACTTGAACCGTGGGAAGTAGTAAATAGTCAGGGAGATGGTCCCTATGCCATACGAACCCTATTGGGGTGGGTCGTCAATGGTTCTCTAGGCAGTTATCAAAATGAACAACATACTGCTAGAGTAAATAGGATCTCTGTTGAAACCTTGGAGTTGCTATTGGAAAAGCAATACCAGCATGATTTCAATGAAAAAATGTCAGAGGACAAAGAAGAAATGTCCAGAGAGGAGGCAAAGTTCATGGAAATCATGGAGAAATCTGTGAGCTTCAAAGATGGACATTATAGTTTGAAGTTACCTTTCAAAAACAAAGATGTTGTTATGTCTAACAATCTTAACATTGCCAAACAGCGTCTTGTGGGGATAAAAAGAAAGTTTGAAAGGAATGTAAAATTTCAACAAGAATATACAGACTTTGTCAACGATATGATTATCCAAGGCTATGCTGAGAAAGTACCAGAGCATCAATTGGATCGATGTGACGGTAAAGTTTGGTACATTCCACATCATGGTGTGTACCACCCTCGTAAAGCCAAGTTACGAGTGGTATTTGACTGTGGAGCAAAATACCAAGGCACATCTTTAAACGATCAACTACTACAAGGCCCAAACCTCACAAGTTCTTTAATTGGAGTTCTTCTGAGGTTCAGACAGGAACTTTCATGACTGACATTAGAGCAATGTTTTACCAAGTCAAAGTGAGAGAGGAAGACAAAGACTTTCTTCGCTTCCTGTGGTGGACAGGTGGAGATGTTACCCAGGATGTTGCTGTCTTCCGAATGACTGTTCATTTATTTGGAGCAGTTTCATCCCCGAGTTGCGCATGTTTCGCTCTCAGGAGAACTGCAAAAGACAATCAACACTGCTTTAATGAAGAGGTAATTGACACTGTGTATAAGAACTTCTACATGGATGATTGCTTAAAAAGCTTATCTACAGAGTATGAAGCAATCCAGATGGTCAAAGACCTGACCACTCTATGTCAAAAGGGAGGCTTCCATCTAACACAATGGGTCAGTAATAGCCGTAAAGTCTTACAGTCCATTGTAGAAAGAGAGAGATCAAAGAATCTAACTGAGCTCAACTTGGATTGAGACCAACTACCAGTGGAAAGGGCCTTAGGACTTCAATGGTGCATACAGACAGACACCTTCAATTTCAGAACTGTTTGCAAAGAAAGAATGCCAACTAGACGTGGAATATTGTCAGTGATCAGTTCAGTGTATGATCCTTTAGGATATCTTGCACCACTGACACTTCCAGTCAAACTCATCCTCCAGGAGTTGTGAAGAACAAACTACAACTGGGATAATGAGATTCCTAAAGTTCTTGAACAAAGGTGGGTTAAATGGATTACTGACTTGGATCAGTTAAGCACTTTCAATGTTGACAGATGTTTGAAACCATGTGATTTTGGACAACTGGTTAGCGCCCAACTACACCATTTTTCAGACGCCAGTGGAAGTGGATATGGATCTGTGACCTACTTGAGACTACAGAATTGTAACAATGCTGTTCACATTTCCTTTCTGCTTGGCAAAGCCAGGGTGGCACCCTTAAAACCAGTGACTGTTCCTCGTTTGGAGCTGACTGCTGCAGTCCTAGCAATTCGCATTGACAAAATGCTCAGAGAACAACTTCAGCTTCAACTGGAAAGTTCTTGTTTTTGGACTGATAGCACATCTGTCCTGAAGTATATAAGGAATGAAAACAAGAGATTCCGTACCTTCGTGGCAAATAGGATTTCTGCCATCAGAGAAGCTTCAGATGTGTCACAGTGGAGGTATATTCATACTTCACAAAACCCTGCAGATGATGCGTCCAGGGGAATGACTGTACAACAGCTCGCAACCAACAAGAAATGGTTAAATGGACCAAATTTTCTAAGAGAACCAGTTTCAAAATGGTCAAGTGACAACATTGATTCAAACATTGTTGATGATGATCCAGAACTAAAGAAAGAGCAGCTCTCAACAAATGTTGTAAATATTGAAGATACCAATAATGCAACTCATAGGCTGATCAATTACTTTTCTGATTGGAAAAGACTCAAGACTGCGGTTGCATGGATGCTGAAAGTAAAGAAAGTTCTGCATGAAGTAAGTTGCCAAAGAAAACAATTGATGAAAACTTTAAAAGATTCCAATGCGTTAGAACAGAGGTTACAACAAATCAAAGCTTCATTTGGAGGAAAGTGCTTGTCTCCAGACGACCTTTCGGAGGCGAAAAAGGCTATTATCCAGTTCTGTCAATGGGAAAGATTCAGCGAAGAAATCTCATCACTGAAATCTGGAAGATCTGAAATCAGAAAACACAATGTTATTCACAAATTAAGCCCCATTCTAGAAGATGGATTGCTGAGAATCGGTGGCAGGTTATGCAAAGCTGCTATGCCTGAAGAAAGGAAACATCCAGTTATTTTATCTAAAGATCAGCATATTTCCAAACTGATTCTTAGGCATATTCATGTAAAGAGTGGCCATAGTGGAAGAAACCATATGCTGTCTATATTGAGAGAAAAATACTGGATTACTCAAGTCAATGCAACAGCCAGAAAGATTATTTCAAGCTGTACTTTCTGCAAACGACACAAAGGTAAGCTAGGAGAGCAAAAAATGTCTGACTTACCCGAAGAAAGAGTAGCTGCAGATCTACCTCCTTTTTCAAATGTAGAAGTAGATTACTTTGGCCCAATTGATGTAAAAAGAGGTCGAACTTGTGTGAAACGCTATGGCGTAATTTTTACATGCATGGCTAGTAGGGCAGTTCATTTGGAGGTGGCATACTCATTGGACACTGATTCTTGCATAAATGCTTTGCGACGATTCATATTCAGAAGAGGACAAGTAAGTCATATGAGGTCCGACAATGGAACAAATTTTACTAGCTCAGAAAAGGAATTGAAGAGAGCACTCGCAGAGTTAAATCAAAATAAAATCACAAAGGTTTTAGCGCACAAAGGAATTAAATGGAGTTTTAATCCACCTACAGCGTCACATCATGGTGGCGCATGGGAGCGCATCATCAGAATGGTAAGAAAGGTGTTGTCCTCCGTTCTGAATCAACAAACGCTGGATGATGAGGGATTACACACTGTTCTGTATGAAGCCGAGGCAATTCTCAATGATCGACCCATCACCAAAGTCTCCGAAGAGCCAAATGATCTTGAAGCACTTACCCCCAATCATCTGCTTACAATGAAGAGAAAACCAATCTATCCTCCTGGTCTTTTTGAGAAATCAGATCAGTATGTAAGAAGAAGGTGGAAACAAGTACAATACATTTCAGATCTTTTTTTGGAAAAGATGGATAAAAGAGTACTTGCCTTTGTTACAGGAAAGACAAAAATGGACCAAAGAGAGACGTAATCTTATGCCTGGTGATATTGTACTCATTGCAGATTCTACAGCCCCACGCAATTCTTGGACTCTTGGAAGAGTACTAGAGACTTTCCCAGATAAAAAGGGTTTGGTTAGATCTGTACGAGTTCAAACCAAAACAAACACAATAGTAAGACCAGTAACAAAACTTTGCCTTTTATTAGAAATGTGAAAAAAGAAGGTTCAAATGCATGGTGTACTCGTATATATATAAAAAAAAAAAAATGGTAAGAGTAATTATTATTTAAAATGTATTGATGTATATGGACTGTTTGATGGCTCCTTGTGTAATGTATGATTTTGAATTGTTTATGCCCCCTACGTCATTAACAATTAGGGGCCGGTATGTTGGAGCCATTATGTTAATTTGTATTTTTTCTTTGTGACACTAGAGGGCGTATTAGTATTTGTGTATATTTAAGGTGATGATGAGTGACAGGTGCGGGAATTGAAGGTCAAACAAACTTTTTGACCGTGCCGTGTTTGAGAGTCATGTTTTGTACAAGACTGCTTATACCAATACAGTTTGTTAGCGATAAGTTGAGTATAATTTTTGTTTGTTTTATTTGTTATTTGCAATGTCAAAATGGACAATAAATGGATTTGGCATATTCGAATATTGAGAAGGTATGGACAATGAATATTTTATACCTCAAGACAAAACACGCGTCAGAAACAGACTAAGCAATCTGCGTCCCTACAAGCTTTATGGAGATGCTGACTTCATTTTCCAGTAGGATTTGCACCTGCCCACACTGCCAAAAGAACCAAAACTTGGTTCAATGATCATGGTATCACTGTGTAATTATTGTGTGATTTCATGTAATATTCAAATTTTTTAGTTTTCGTGGGTTTTATGAGCTGGAAGCCCAAATTATGTACAAATAAACAACTAAACACTTGGAATCGTTTAAGTTGTGGGCCCTGAATCTACAATCTATGGAAGTTTAACGTTTTGAATGGAATTATGGAAATAAATAAACTTTTCCATGATATTCTAATTTTTGGAAAGGGTCTATATATCGCTTTTTACAATACAGATTGTTTCAAAGCAGCTGTGCAGTGATAACAGGAAAATAATGCAACAAAATTTGTTTTGGCTGTACAGCAGATCTAAAAGAAAACAGCGTCATAATCAAGCTTAAATAAGTTCAGTGATGGTTAATTTTTGTTGTAAAAAAAATTAATTTAGTTAATTTATAAATAACCGCTCTGGAGAAAACAGTGATGTCATCGGCCAGCTCAGTTCAGTTCTCATATAATGGTGTCAATGCAGGCAGAGCAATAATATTGTTGAAGAGAAGTAAGACCTTCTCTGATCGATCGCTCCTTTCTGCCTTGCTGTTGAGTGGTTTGCGACTGTAAGCTCTGTATAGCTTTCTGTTTTTAATCTTTATTTACTATCATTCCTTGTTGTTTATATTGCTAAATATAACTTACTCGTCACCACTCATTAACCTGACACAGCTAGCTTAAATATAAATTGTTATCGTGTTATTCAATCTATATTGCATATAGATCTACTTGCATGCTCATGCCATCGGTGCCTGCCGTATTTTTTATTTTATTTTTTTCTTGCGCGCGCACGCGCCATCCGTGCCTGCCGTCTTTATTTTATTTTATTTTTTCTCTCACGCCTTTTACGAGTCCATCAAACAACTGTGGTGAGTAGGATCAGTCAACAAACATGGTGAGTCATGTCATCTTCTCCTCTTATTGTCAATTGCACTTCGTGTCACGTGTATAGCATAGCCTTCTCTGTCAGCACTAAAGGATTTACATTTGATAAATGCAAGGAGATAGTCAGGCTGACAGAGAAGATTTCAGAACTAGAGACACACATCCAAACTTTAATTGAGGATAGTAAGAGTGCAAGGCCTTTAGATACTGCTTTGGATGCAACTAGCTTAGTGAACTCTGTACATTGTTCAGTTCCAGCTGTAGAGCCTGTGCAGCAGGGCAACTGGGTGACCGTGAGACGCTGTAGTCGTGGGACAAAACACTGCTCTTCTGCTCCGATTACCATAACAAATAGATTCTCCCCACTCAGTGAAACACCCACTGTGAATCCTGTTGAATGTGCCCTAGTTATTGGCAATTCAATTAAACAAAACGTGAAAATAGAGACACCAGCCACCATAGTCACATGTTTGCTGGGAGCCAGAGCGCCTGACATCAAAGCAAATTTAAAAGTGCTGGCCTAATCGTAAATTATCGATTATAATCGTAAAGATTATTATTCACGTCAGCACTAATGATGTTTAACTTCGCCAGTCAGACATCACTAAAATTAATGTTATAGAAGTGTGTGAACTCGCAAGTACAATGTCAGGCACTGTAATTTGCTCTGACCCCCTTCCTGTTCGCAGGAGTGATGAAATAGTTAGTAGATTGTGTTCACTTAACCGTTGGCTGTCTAAGTGGTGTCCGCAAAATAATATAGAATTCATAGACAATTGGAAAAGTTTTTGGAGCAGACCTGACCTGTTGAAAAGAGATGGTATTCATCCCTCCTGGGATGGTGCTGCTCTTCTCTCTAGTAATATGGCTCATAGTCTTAGAGCTCAAATATGAATTGGGCTCAGGTCAGGAAGCAGACAGACTGGCTAAACCAACCGTCTGCTAGCTGTCTCACGTCACCATGGTCAGATAAATCCCATCACATAGAGCCTCTTTCACCTAGATATCATCATATAGAGACTGTGTCTGTTCTCCGAATTAGGAAATACAAAAAACTCCCAAACCCATCTAAGGGTGAAACTTTAACTGATGTTCAACAAATAAAAAACAGATATAATACAGATGAGCAAATGATAAAGCTTGGCACTGCATGAAAAGAGGTGTATCCAGACCAGTATACTCCTGTATACACTGCTGAAATTCGGAAGAATCCAGGAGTATACTGGCCGGATAGCTCAAATTCCATGGGTCTGTATATATCCGTATACATCCGAAATGATACCAAATCGGATGTATGTTGTGGACGTATACTTCCGTGCTACAGCCATTTGTTGCCATGGCAAGTAATCCCTCAAAGGTTTTTTCAAGAGAACATTTTCACACCTTTGTGCACCTTTTGGCCTTCCCCCCTATTGGTCCTTTTCTTTTAAAACCACTCCCATTACCCAGACCACTATTGGAGGACAGGACACATTGAAAACACAGGAAAGTGATTTGATTGGTTACTTTTAGAACATAGCCCACCCTAGGCCTTATCGCACAGTGATTTGATTGGTTATAGGCCAGCTATGCAGATATTGCTCAGTATACACTAAACCCCCCCTTCCCCCAATTTTAATACATTCAAATATAATTTTAAAAACACACACAAAGAACAATGAGAAAGTCTGACATTTTTATTAAGGTAAATAAAACATTCCAAAGAGCATTATAAACAAGCATTAAAAAGGAATGGGGGAACAAAAATATTTGAAGGGATGAAAATGTAAAGGAACAAAAACAAATATAACATGAACATTCCAAAGAACATTTTAAACATACATTAAAATGAATGGGGAAAAAGAAATGTGAACAAAGGTGTAAAGGAATAAAATACAAAACGTGGAGATAAGCAACATGCACATCAAAAAGGAACAAATATACAAAGTATACAATATAAAACGAGATCAATAAATAAGAAATATAGAAATTAAAGTGTATATAAAATATATGTAAATATTCATTTTTTCAAACTGCCATGATGCACTGGTGGTGTGACATGTAGCGTGGGTCAGCATCTAGTCTGGTTTGTAGTGCCTGGCAGAGAGCAGATAACTCTGTGGTTCTGTTTGGTGGAGACCTCACCATCCACACTGGCCTTCCATCAGCAATAGCATCTTCATCAGACATCAGTTCTATTGTTGCAGTCTTCCACAGTTCCCTTTCTGTGTTGGTTTGTACAACACTGGACCTGGTCTCCAGCAACTGCAAAACATGACAGTAATTTAACCACTAAAACACAGAGAGGAGGATAGTTACATTCTGAAAAAAATATATAAAAAACTGCTTAACCAGTTTCTTAACTTACCCATCTCTTTCTTTGACGGTTCTTTGCAATGTTCTTCATAGTGTTTCTTTTCTGGGCCTTTTCAGGCTGAGCCAAAGAATACTTCCTCCGCAAAGTCTCAAAATACGTCTTGCAACCTGTTAAATAAATCATAAATAAATGTAATGCCAATAAAACTAAGTAAAACAGAGGACTTTAAAATGATTACAACATCTTTAAGATTACCTTTTGCACATTCAGGGTCAACGTCTGTAGAAAGTTGTCCTTAATTCTTTGAAGAGGTAAGTGGTCACAGCCAGGTTATGTGATGAATTTATTCTGGGGGAAAAAGTTGCAGGCATCATTAATGAAATTCAGTTTTGGTATTTCAAATCCATATAGTAGTAGATTAAACTAACATTTACAGTATACAATACGCAGTCTTACCCGGTTTGTGGATCGTATTTGTGTATGTTCTCTGAATTATGGAGGCGCTTTACGGATTCCTGTAAAGTTTGAAATTAAAAAGCGTTTAAATGGATTCACAATCTGCAAGAACCACAAAACTGAATTTTCAGTTTGAATAAGTTGGCCATCACAGTAAACATAAGAGACAAAACATATCAGTTCATAAATCTTTAAGATGTCACGCAGCGCCTCTGATATCTTACCGGTTCGTGCCGCCTTCTGCCTGTACAAGGCCACTAGTGCAGGTGTATGTTGGTCAAGCACAGCATAGAACTGGTTCCGTATGTTGACGTTTGTAATGCGTTGGAACTCAGCACAAAGCTACAAAACCAAAAACAAACAAAAATAATTATATAAAAAGACTAATACTCGATTTGCAACAGAAAACACATTTGTGATGCAACATGTTCAGTTAAAATACATTGTTGAGCAACATGGTCACATGCAAAGTGATAGTTCTTACACACAGTGAATAGTGGCATTTGCTGTTCCATTTGAATGTGATACATATTAAAAATTTGGCATAGAAATATGTGTGAAGAGTGGCAGAAAAGAGAAGTGAGTCTGTTTTACCTGTGATTCAATCCGAAGAGCCGGCCATTTCCCCAAGAAGTCCTTCACCTGCACAGATAAAACAATCAGTATGAAACCAGTCAAATTATGCAATCAACCTCTTTACAAATTAATGATACAAAATTTCAAGTGAATGTAACTTACAGATAAAGTTGCTCTCTGGTGACAATGTAGGTCTGCACATGCACACAAAAACAGACAACAAGATATTTAATTTTTAAGAGACTTTTGATTGATGCTAATGAATTAGGCTCCAAATAAAAGAAATGGTGAAAAATAGTTACAGCCTAAATTAACATTTGAGTCACCTTGATTTTGGGGGATGCTCACTGCACGCCTTCCACTTAAACCTATAATGAAAAGACGTTTGTAAAGGTTTAATAAAAACTTGCATAGTTCATTCGGTAACTATTATGTCCATAACCTTAACTTTGTTTGAGTAAAAGTTAACGTAACTGCTAACGTTAGCCACTAGCTCATTTGGGTGCATGTAGGAATAACATCACATTGAACTTGCCAGAGCAGGGTGCTTAACACAAACAGCAGCAACACACTCAAAAACAGAACTATCGCTTGCTGAAAAGAGTTATTGACTAACGTTAACATTATTGCCCTGCCACGACATTAACAGTAGCTAACGTTACACAGGATATTCTGTAACTAGCAGGCGGACTGACACCGCGCTTGCAACTTAAAAATAGCCTCGTCTAACAGTCAAATATCACGTGTAATATGATATTCTTACAATATTACAACAAGCAAAGTAGTTTTGAAGTGTTTTGGTTTACTTACAAGTTGTTTCATGCTGGATACCACGTCGTTCGAGAGGGTAGCCATCTTGGATAGATTTTTCAGGTAACGTAAGTTAGGGCCGCACGTCATGACGTCATATCACGTGATCGACAGTACACTTAAAAATAGTGAGTGAACCAGCGGTGTTCACCAGGGGGGCAGGGTTTTCTATTATTTTGAAGGTACCCCCGGGCGCCGCCATTGGCTAGCGGACCCCCACCTGCTGTTAGCATCCCATTGACTCCCATTAATTTTGGCGTCACTTTGACAGCGAATAACTTCACATCTGAGGCGTTTAAAGACTCCATTTGTCCATTATTTATTTCTAAAGAAACACGAAAATTTATAAAAGGCTTCATTACCTTGTATCTTCCGTTATGGCCCCGTAGAAGCAATTTTTGTAAAAATAGGCTAACGATTGCGTCATAACCACACGACTCTCTGTCGCACAGTAGAGAATTACCGTATGGACAGGAGGAGAAGCTCGCGGGCAATCGGGGGGATGTGGAGGCAAAATGACAAAATAATTAATCAGAATACATAGCAAACGTTTCTCCTGCTCCAGCTCATGGACAGCTCCTACTCACACTCTCCGTCTCTGCAAGTTTCTGAAGGGAATGATTCAGATTTCTCTCGGCACAGCTACTAGAAGACAGACGGGTTGCTCACGTCACATCTACATCGTCAAGCTCAGTTTGAGTCTGCGCAGTACGCTCGACCCCCAGGAAGTAAGAGTTTCTAATTGACTTCACTTTGTCTCCGTTGAATCCAATGGGGTCGCTGTGTCCATTTCTTTTACTGTCTATGGTGTTCACTCAGAAATGCTGAGGCACACAAAAATACATATTTGTTCATAGACATTAATTGTTTAAAGGTGTATTAACTCAGCAAGAGATTTTAACTGTAGTGACCTCAGTCTTTATAAACTAGTAGTGCTGTTCGGGCACAGTGTGACGAGACGAGTGAGCCTGCTTGCACACCTCAATTCAGTGGAGTAGAAAAGCTCAGGTTCCTTCTACCTTTTTAATAAATATCAAGTCCCCTTTATTTATACAGCGTTTCAAAGCAGCTTTACAGAGATAACAGGAAGATAATGCAACAAAGTTGTTTCCAGAAGAAAATAGCGTCACAAGTCCAGCTTAAGTAGGCTCAGTGGTGATTAATGTTTTTAAATAAAAAAATAAAAATAAAATAAAAATATATATATGTATATATATGAAGAGTTCAGATGCAAAAGCCTCTAAGTGCCATCTGAAATTTTCTTCTAGAATAATCATTTTTATCAAGCTTGCATATTTAAATCCAGTAAATGGTAATGAAAATGACCTATTAATTGTCATTTAAGTGAAATTACTGAACTTAAATATATGAGCTTGATTAAAATGATCATTCTAGAAGAAAATTTCAGATGGCATTTAGAGGCATTTGCATCTGAACTCTTCATATATATTAGCGCCACTTTGGAGAAAACCGTGATGTCATTGTCCATCTCAGTTCAGATCTCATATAATGGTGTCAATGCATTTTGCAATGCGATTTGTAAAACTTCACAATAAAATTTGATATTCTGAAATGTTTGGCTCATTTTCCTTTATTTGTTCTATTCATTTCCTTTGTTTATTTAATTAAATTTATTTAATTAAATATTCAGATGTTTTTGTGACTGTATGTTCAGACAGGGTGTTTATTTTAGTCTTTAGTCTGTTTTAATATATATATATAAATATTTAAGATATACTTTCTTCATGCAGTTGTTTTAAGGCCCTGACACAGGCGACTTGAACCAACCCTAGAGTAGGCTTTAGTCATTGCTAGTTCTTTGACGTTGGTTTTTTGTTTCAGGACCTTAATTTATTTATTTCTGAATTCTCAATCCTGAAGTCCTCCCTTGCCACCTCACCCTCTGAGAACACCCAGCACCTTTAGTGTCAGTCATTAACATATGAAAGGTCTTCACACCTAACAGTTGTCAGTCCTCTCACACCCAGCAGTGTTTCAGCTGTATATGTCCGTGAAATTTCACGGATTCCTGTATATGTCCGCATATGTGAGGTTTCCGGGTTTGTCTGGAAATATACTGTTCCGTGTTACTCTGAACCGCTTTCTCCCACATACATCCGGCAAACATCAAATTACACAGGAGTTTACCATGCCCGGATATGGATGGATTTGAGTCTTTTCATGCAGTGTGGGTTGCTGAATATTCAATCTCTTACTTCAAAAGCACTTATTGTTAATGATATGATTTCAGATAATAACCTAGATGTGCTGTGTTTGACAGAAACCTGGCTAAAACCAAACGATTACATTACTTTAAATGAGTCCACCCCGCAAGATTACTGTAATAAACATGAACCTCGTCTGAAAGGCAAAGGGGGAGGTGTTGCTGTAATTTATAGTTATATCTTCAGAATTAAATAAGAAGTCTAGTTTCAAATATAATTTTTTTAAAGTGTTGGTGTATATATAGCAATATATAGTGTAAATGATAAATCGCGTTTGAGATTTCAGCTGGCTACTGTATACAGGCCACCAGGGCACCATTCAGACTTTATCAAAGAATTTGCTGACTTTCTATCAGAGTTAGTACTGACTGCAGATAAAGTCCTAATTTCTGGTGATTTTAATATACATGTAGACAACGAAAAAGATGAATTGGGATTGGCATTTAAAGCAACACCAAGTAGCTTTTGCTCTCGGGCTCCCCCTTCAGTTGGGAGTAAGTATTGTCTTCTACTACTGTCGTAAAATCTGTCATGGTTACACCGGGGGCCTGTACCATGAAGGTAGCTGAACAAACTCGGGGTTACAGGATTAGTTTTGAGTTGACAAAACCAAACCGATGCAATCAGGCTTTATTGGTACCATGATGCAGCTCATCAACTTTCTTTGTCAACTCAGGCTTTGATCCTCAAGCTATGATTACTCCACGCGCGCGTGCACATAAAAGAGTGACGTCGACACTGAACAACCAATCGCGGGTAGAGCGAGAGCGATATATTTTTCCGCGGAGGAGCAAGAGATAATCATTCATAATTACGATTAATTTAAATATGTATTTCAAGCTCGAAACAATACGGTCTCTGCTGCCAAAGCAAGAGAAGACTGTTGGAGAAAGATTGCTGATTGTTAATGTGTAAGTTAAACAAATACGTTCTATATTTATGTAAAATTATGTATGTATATATGTATGTGTAGCCTATATGTGTAATATAGCCAATAGCCTATTTTTATAATATAGAAAAAATGTGCATGTATGTACTAAGAAAGATTAATATTCATTGATTTTTAGATTTTTAGATGCAACCTCAACTCCAAATGTTCTTGGCAGCAGATAAAGACAAAATATAAAAATATAATTCAAAGTGGTTATTTCAAGGAGTTAATTATTTACCACAACCTTTTATTACTTTTGTGAACATTTTATCACACTTGTTTGCAGCAAACAGAAATAAAGAATTAAATTCAGAAAACCAGAATACACTGGCGGAGGAGTTGGCTCTGAGTAGGCAATAAGGGACGGCCGATTATGGATGGGATTACAGGTGCTGTACAATCTGACCCTGGTGCTGGCTCCTCTAAGCAAGTAACACTGGGTACGTGTGCAATACATTACTACTTTTTTTTAAGTTTTAAATATGGCTGACTGTATGTTCTGCAGGGAAATAGTGTCCGTGTTGAAGCTAGCACACATTCACACACACACACACACACACACACACACACACACACACACACACACACACACACACACACACACACACACAGTCTCCCACACACAGGTCAGTATGCAGCAGACAGAACACCAAACATAACCTGCTTTACAACAGTTATGCTTTACATTGGCCTACTTTTATTTATTAGGGTGAAGCAAATGATGAAGACACTCTGTCTGTGTGTTCTCAGACAGTTGCTGATGTGAATGCACTGGGCTTTTTATTATGGCAAACATTTGAATGTGTGGCATAAAAAAGGGACTGGCCCTTACACATCTCTTTTGTAGGATTTTTCACAACCTGCCCCAGAAACTGAGGCCTCTTCCTCAATGGCCTTCAGAAGAAATGTGTAAGGATTTAAAACCCTTGACATAAATTACAGTCAGTCCTGTGTTTGTAGGAAGTCAAGGAACTTTTTGTGATTTTGATGAGCCTCCAGAAAACTTGTAATGATCATGTTTGTGGTGGAATTATGTTTCAGGTGGAAACAGACTCAGTCAGGGACCTGTACAAAAGGAGACTTGAACTAGACTGCACACTAAAGGAGACTTGAACTAGACTGCACACTAAAGGAGACTTGAACTAGACTGCACACTAAAGGAGTCTTGAACTAGACTGCACACTAAAGGAGTCTTGAACTAGACTGCACACTAAAGGAGTCTTGAACTAGACTGCACACTAAAGGAGCAGACTGTGAGCTGAGGAGGCTCCAAACAAAATCAAACAGCTGGATAAAACTGATCTCAGTATGTATATAGTTATATAGTATAACTTATTTAACCAAGTAACATTTTAGTATGAATATTTATTAATGCAACTTTCTCTTGCTCTCTTTCTCCCTCCCATCCCACAAAACCAATAAAACAGTTTGAGACCTATCTGCAGTTTCAATGTGCTTTTATTAAGTGTAATATTGTATGGTGATTGCATCTACATCTCCAGCTGGGTGGTCAAGTGTGATCGGGTCAGTTTCATCGGGGAGAAGCTGGTTTTGTGTTGTTTCTCGCTCCTTTCTACTGGTGGCTATATTGTGCAGAATGGCACATGCAGCCACTATCTGTGATGCCCGCTCTGGTGACTCTGAAGCGCCGAACACAGTTGAAATGTGCCTTTAGGAGGCCAAAGGTCATCTCTATCTTCACTCTGGTTTTACTGAGGGCCACACTGAAGCGGTGCTGTGGCCCTGTCTGAGGGTCAGGATAGGGGGTTATTGTGTAGGTTTTTCTATCTCAGTTTAAATGAACAGTGTTTTGTACTGTACCAAATTTAACTTGCTTTCCTCAAAGCGCTGACACAACACAGACTCACGGAAATTTGTGAGACAAGCACTGGAGCCAGGCCATTTGGCATCCAAACTTGATCATATGTTCATGACCACAAGTCGTCTGCAGATGAAATGTTTAGTAGATCATTGTTATATCTGTTAAAGTTACTATTCATTTAAAGATTCATCTCACAGAAAGTAATCATCTCACATATTCACATCATCTCTACCTGAACATTATGGCTGTGATAGGACTTCCTATTAACACAATCTGCCTCATGTTCCCCAGTGGAGATTGGAGCAATAGACTGCATACATGTTGCAATGACTTGGGAATCCTATCATAAGATTATCAGAAGAATAATAAAAAAGATTCAAAATAATTCTTAACATGTATTATATTGTATAGTACAGCGGTTTTCAATAGGTGAGGCGCGCCTCCCCTGGGGGGCGCCAAAGAGCCACAGGGGAGGCGCGACACGCAAAGAAAAAATAACTGTATGCATCTCTATTGATATCGGTAATTGTGTGTGCGAGTATTAGCTTTAAAATGCGTTGTTTCCTTGTCCCAAGTCAACATAATTCAGCATTAAGGGAGGATACGGATCCCGGGAAGTCACTGTGTGAGTAAAAAAACAATCCGTCCGCTCAGTTTATAAACAGTACTCACGAATTCTCAAACTGTTCCCTCGGTTTAATAAACCGTACTCACGAGTTTCTAATCCGCGCTCTCAGACTTGTTAACCGTGCCTTCAGTTTTTTGCAATCTGTACCCACAAATTCATAAACCGTGCCCACGCTTTCGCAATCCGTTCCCACGTAGTATTGCGTGACGAGTTCATAATGTGGTGAATTCCCGCTCCCATTTACTTCACAATCTCATTATAGAGAGATGCGCGTCACGATCTGTGCTCTGCCGCGTCTCGCGCTCGTCATGCCGCCAGATTCAGTATCAGTGCACCTTATGAACCATGGCGTTAACTTGAACTGCATTTCTGTCAGTGCGTGACTACAGATCGTTAATAAACAACGTGTTTTTTTTTTGTTTTTGTTTTTTTTATTGATCCATTTCATACAATCCGTATTCATTGTGGACTTGCGCAAAAACATTTTTCATGTTCAACTTTTGTTTTTTTTGTGTGTGGATGCTGCTGATAAAACAGCTTTGGTGAGACGACAAACAGACATGCATTTGTGTGTGTGTGTGTGTGTGTTTGTTTCTTTTGTAAAAGTTTCCCAGATATAACTTCCCTATTTAATGCACAATTTTCCTTACAAATTATATTATCAGCAATGTGAGTAAATGTAGCCGTGTAAAATGTAAGGGATGATGCCTCCCTTCTAGAACAATGTGCATTTACGTTTAAATTGTAACATATTTAGGCTAATAGCATGGAATTACAGTGTAATTAGCGTTAGCTCACTATCTTAGCCTTTTTCAGTGCATTAGGTGAGGTAATCTGATAATATTAGTGATTCTCATTTATCAAAACACTAAAATTGGTACCGTTTTGGAGAGAAATTGGGTATTTTTTAATCTCTCTATTGAACCCATCTCATGGTGTGTGATGCTGAACTATCATATGAGTTTCTAAAGGTTTTTAAATTCTTTGCACAGTTATGAATATTGATATTTTATGTGCAACAATAGCATGCTCAGGCTCAGTGGCCTTTCGCCTAATTTTAAATGCTTTTTTTATTTTCAAATAATATGATTTAAATGGTGATGAGTTTGATGAGTACTGATTTGATGCATTTTAAAAAGATGGATGATAGATATTCAATCTTTCTTACAAAGAACAAAATATAATGTGAATTACAGTATGTGCAATTTTTTATTTATTTATAAATTGTAGTGCACAGTGTTTATTATAAGGGGGTAGAATCCGCAGCTCAGTACTCACTAACTACTCATGAGTACTTTTATATAAGCTACTTTTTTACTCTTACTCAAGTAGTTTTTTTGGACAAGTAATTTTTACTCTACTCACACTACATTTTTTGGAATGTAATGGTACTTTTACTTGAGTATGTTTTTTCAGTACTCTTTCCACCACTGCTGATTTTGTTTGAGATGATGTGCATCTCCTTCAAATGTGAGCTTAAAGCCCAGACACACCGTGCCGATTTCAGCCGTCAGGTGTTGTCGGCGGTAGCTTTGGCGCCGATTGCACATGTTAAGCATGTTCTGTTGACTTGTGGTTAGGCCTACTGATGTTCAGTGATTTTAAAAGTAGCCTCAATTAGGCCTGCATGAAGTTGGAAATTATTTGCTGTTGCAAAGAATCGTTTATGAATGCACTTTTAAAAAAGTTGTGGAAATAAAATAATATTTACATTTTATCAGTTGTTATTGAAACTCATCATTGCCTGGAACACACAAAAGATAACATTTACTGCAGAGGCGTGTGTGGGTTAGGGCAGGCGGACGGGATTTTGGGGAAGGGGGGGCTCGGCTGTCCTAACCTACTCTAAGGGGAGGCTCACATTCACCCAATTTGAAAACCCCTGGTATAGTACATTTGTGAAATTTGCTTTTTGAGAAAAAAAAAAGTGTTCATGTGATGTCACCCTATCAATATATCTTACCGGCAATTTTATAAAAGCCCTCTTTTATGGACATGGTCGATAAATGTCCGGTCGATAAAATAAACTTTTCATGTACTCCTGCAGAGCGAGGACCATCTTGCGAATGGTTCGACAAACATATGTTTTCCTGTAGCTTCTGTGCGTCACCGTGCAAGAATGTACCACTTGCAAGAAAAAAAAAAAGAAAAAATGCAATGCAATACAATTTGCGGTACAGTACGTGCATGAATTCGACGTGTTAAATTCTTTATGTGCGGCTCAAGAAGTTCACAAAGATAAGACATTCCTTCCGCGGAAAATCTGTATCTTTCATACAAGTAACTATCAGTTAAGGCAAGGGGATTTTGTCTGGCTAAAAACTCTTTCTCTACGAAGTGCTCGTCAAACAATTTGCGCTGAGATGTCCACCGGATTTGGGAGAAAAGGTGAAGTCATTGCAACAGAGAACAGACACTGGGAATAAGTTACGTCACCTATATGTTTCTTTGCTCACAGCTGATTGGTCAAACTTCGGTCTGAGATCTTGAATCCAGAACATAACCTGCCCCGGAGCAGGTTAGCCGTGCAGCGTAAGATACCATGGCAACGAACACCGATTAAAGCCGAGCTACTTTCATAGTACCTAAAACCCATGGTTGGTGGAAACTAAGCTGAAACATAGCTGGCTAGCCACCTAATCCGGCTTCATGGTACAGGCCCCAGGGGATATACACGTGCATTTGTTGACAAGCCGATACCCCCGAACTCTGCAGAAGGAGTTCTCACGTCTTGGGCAGACTGCCTGTGTTGCATGTGAAATGTCTTCATCCCAGGTACAGTGGCATATATTTCAGGATGTCATATGAATATAATTTCATGGGTTTTTATTTTTTTTCAAACGCCAAAAGATCGCATAGCTCACGTTTACAAGCCAGCGCCATTATAGTAACCTATTGCGTACTGTTTTAAAGAATTCTAATTCAATTCAATGTTTGTGTGGTAGGTAATAGCCATATATTGTCAATATTATAATATCAAGCTACCATAGATGAATCTGCAAAGCTGAAAAATCGATTTGCATTATAGCCTGAGGCAAGACACTTTCACCAGAAAAAAAAACAAAAAAAAAATGACTATCAGCCTGCAGTCATTAGGCTACTTTAACCTAAAAGATGATTTTGTCCGTTGCTGCTTTGGCCATGGGTCTGTTTACACCTGGCCACTGTAATGTATTGTCAATATGGCAATGTTTCTTTAAGTGGTGCTTCGGCCTCTGTATTTATTGTTATGACTCCTCCCTCTGAGATGTGTTCCGGTGCTGAGAAATAAACAACAGTGAGCATGGCTCGATACTGAAGTTCTGTGTCAGTCGTATTATTTTACATGGTGTCAGAAGTCTGTCAGGAACAGATAAGAAAGGAATGGCATTATCACAGTTTGATCACCCTAGGATCGACTGGGATGCTCCTGATCTGTACCAAGAGTTTGAAAGATTTCGGAGTCACGTCACATTCGTTTTTGACGGCCCGCTATCGGAGCAAACAGCAAAGCAGCGTGCAGGCTGGCTGGGCACGTGGATCGGCGAGCAAGGTAGAGAGATATACAAGACTCTACACTGGGGCGAAGGTGAGAGAGATGACCCGTCCAAAGTTATGGATAAATTCGCCAACTATGTAAGGCCGAGAAAAAACAAGAGAATAGCTAGACATCGCTATAAACAAAGAAAGCAAGGAGTCACTGAAAGTTTTGATCACTTTGTGAAGGATTTGAGACTCATGCTCATGGATTGTGAGTATGCTGATCCAGATGATATGTTAATCGACGCGATAATAGCGGGTGTCAAAGAAAAGCGCGTTCAAGAGAGATTATTGGACAAAGGGGAAGATTTAACACTACCAAAAGCAATTGAAATCGCCCAGCAATTCGAACTGTCACAGAAGCAAATTAAAATAGTCAGAGAATAAGAGTCTCAAATGCAAGCAGTAAAAGTGAACAGTGGGGCAACAGCAGAAGCATTAGGCTTAGTAACGCGTCTCAATGCATTGCAGCCTTCTAACAAAGAAAATAAAAAGCTGAATTCTGGTCAAAGGACAACAAAAAATGTGCCGGCTGGACTAGATGATTATCCAGAGCTGACTCACACTACTGGAACCTTGCCAGGCAAATACACAATTAAAATTGATCCTGATGCAAAAGGTGTGGTCCATCCTGTCCGGCGACAACCAGCGGCACTGAGAAAAAAAATAATAGAGAAGCTACAAGAGATGGTTAAAGATGGACACATCGCAAAAGTTAACCAACCGACCGAGTGGGTGAGCTCGATGGTAGCAGCAGTACGCAATGGCAAGATAAGGATCTGCATCGACCCGAGTGACTTAAACAAGGTCATAAAACGAGAGCATTACCCAATGGGCACCATCGAAGAGAATGTATCTGCAATGCCTGGTGCTAAAGTTTTTTCAGTCTTGGATGCTAAATCTGGCTTCCTACAAATAGAACTAGATGAAGCATCATCACTGCTGACCACCTTTAACACGCCAATTGGTAGATTTAGGTGGCTTAGACTTCCTTTTGGCCTAAAATGCTCACCAGAAATTTTCCAGCGCATTATGGATGAAATGCTTGAGGGCATCAGCGGCGCAATCAGTGTCATGGATGACATCCTTATTGCAGCACCTTCAGTTAAGGAGCATGATGAGATCCTTCAAAAGGTAATTCAGAGAGCAACAGGCTATAATCTGAGTCTCAACTTTGATAAATGCCACATCAAGAAATCTTCCGTGCCCTACGTGGGACACCTGATAACATCAGATGGTCTGAGGGCAGACCCAGCGAAGATAGAAGCTGTTAAGTCCATGCCAGAACCAGCAGACAAGGATGGTGTCCGTCGTTTCCTGGGTTTTGTCACCTACCTGTCAAAATTTTTGCCAAACCTCAGCGAAGTTGACGCTCCTCTGAGGCAGCTCCTGAAAGCTGATGTTGAATTTGTATGGCAACCAGAACAACAGCAAGCCTTTGACAAACTCAAGGACTTATGCACGAAGTCGCCTGTGCTAAGTTTTTTTGATCCATCCAAACCTGTTGAGATTTTCTGCGATGCCAGCAGCAACGGCCTCGGTGCGGTTCTACTGCAAGACAGTCATCCAGTTGCATTCTCATCCAGGTCACTGACAGATACCGAAACGCGCTATGCGCAAATTGAGAAAGAGATGCTCTCAATAGTTCATGCTTGTGTCAAGTTCCATAATTACATATTTGGAAACCACGTCACAGTGTACAACGACCATAAGCCTCTGGAAGACATTTTCAAAAAGCCACTGCTCTCTACCCCAATGCGGATACAGAGAATGCGTCTTCGTCTGCAGTGGTATGATCTGACTGTTAAATACAGACGAGGAAAGGACATGGAGCTGCCGGACACACTGTCTAGAGCTCAGCTGCCAGAGAACAAGCCAGAGGTGGAGGGTTTTGAGTGTATCTCCATGCTCAACTTCGTTTCAGTCAGTGAGCAGAAGTATTCAGAGCTCCAGAACTGCACAAAAAATGAGCTCAACTGCCTCCAGCAAACAATCCAACAAGGCTGGCCAGACCACAGGCGTGATGCGCCTAATGCAGCACAACCATATTGGGACTCTCGAAGCCAGCTTGCAGCTTCAGATGGTGTTGTTTATAAAGGCCTGCGTATAGTGGTACCCCCTTCTATGCGAGAACACATGCTGAAGCTTATACATCAGTCTCACTTAGGAATAGTGAAGAGCAAGCAGAGAGCTTGTGAGGTCCTGTACTGGCCAGGTATGAGTTCTGAAATTGAACAAATGGTGAAGAACTGCGGCAAGTGTGCAGACTTTCAGAACCGGCTGCCTAGGCAACCATTAAAACCAACAGAAACACCTGATCTTCCATTTGAAGAAGTAGCTTCTGACCTGTTCGAGTTTGAAGGAAACCATTACGTTTTGCTGGTGGATTACTACTCAAAATTCATCGAAGTAGATAAGTTGAAAGACCTACATAGTCGTGCTGTCATAGAAAAGCTTAAAGCTCAGTTCAGCAGACATGGGATCCCCACCATCCTTCGAACAGACAATGGTCCGCAGTATGCAGCAGATGCGTTCAAGGATTTCTGCCAAAGTTATGGAATTGTGCACAAGACATCGTCACCAAACACGCCACATTCCAACGGTGAGGCAGAGCGTGCAGTCCAGACTGTTAAGAAACTTTGGTCCAAGGCTACAGAAAAACACCTTGCGCTGCTTGACTACAGAACAACGCCAATAGAGTCAGTAGGCCTGTCACCAGCTCAACTGCTCATGGGCAGACGGCCCCGTAACAACCTGCCTGCTGCCCGTCTGTTGCTCACACCAGCAGCGTACGACCCCCTCAAAGTTAAACAGCGGTTAAACGAAAGCAAAAACATTCAGAAGTTTTACTACGACCGTAAGAGGGCAAGTGGCCCTCGTGCAGCACTGAAGCCTGGAGATGAAGTAAGGGTTCAACCACATGCCGGCAGTTACAAGTGGTCTCCAGGAGTTGTAGTGAAAGAGCATTGTGCCCCAAGATCTTATGTTGTGGACTGTGGAAGTAGAGAGTACCGCCGCAACATTCAGCATCTTCGTAAGAGCACAGCAGCTGCTAACGAGTCCCGTCACAGGCTTAGTGATGATCAATGGTCAGAAATAGTAGAGCCAGAAAGTGTTGAGGAGCCAAAGTCTGTGGATCGTCCTGGTTCCTCACAAACATCTCCTACAGAACTAGGGGCTGCGAAGCAGACGCTACCAACTGGGCAGTACACTACCAGACGAGGCAGAGTTGTGAAGCCTCCTGTCAGGCTCTGCTTGTAGTCAGGGAAAGGCGTGGTAAAGACGCCTTTTGGAAGTGATGTGCTAGAAACCTCTCCTTCCTAGTTACTCGTGTTGTTGTTCATTGCTGTAATCATTTTGTCAGTGATTTAATTTGAATGCAAAGGAGTGTTAATGTTCTTGATTATAGGGATGTGCAAGTTTAGGCAAAATTCCATAAATAAATTTAAAAAAAAAAGTTTAATATTGGTAATATCTGTTTATGTGCACAAAGTGGTTCTTAGCTTAGTTATTGCTTCATGCTTAGGAGGGGAGATGTAATGTATTGTCAATATGGCAATGTTTCTTTAAGTGGTGCTTCGGCCTCCGTATTTATTGTTATGACTCCTCCCTCTGAGATGTGTTCCGGTGCTGAGAAATAAACAACAGTGAGCATGGCTCGATACTGAAGTTCTGTGTCAGTCGTATTATTTTACAGCCACTTCATGCGTTTTCTCAGATCGGATAGCTATCTGATTTATCAAAACGATTCCATTTACACCTGGTCACAAATGTTTTTGCGAAACGGATTTAAATACGATCTTCAATTCCCGCGCTATATGCAGATTTAATGGAGTGCACGTCACCGAAAGTAACAGATATGAGCTGCATTTTATTGATCATCAGCTAAAATTTCAAAATCAAAGACTGCAATAAGAGAGAGCAGTAACAGCCCTGGTAAGATCATTTCATTTCTCTACTTTTAATGATGATGTTTGTGTGTTAGGTTAGTAGTAGCTTCTCATCTGCGGCGATGCGTGTTCCAGTAGCGTCGTCATATCTGGCTATTACATTACACATAGCCTATAACACGTTTATTTATTTATTTTTTTAGCATTTTTGGGAGGAGTACAATTTCCATAGGCTATGTGGTTTCAACAACCAGATGCATTTACACTTGTCCAGTTTCGTCTGGAATGCGACCCAGACCACCTCCTGAAGTGGTTTGAGCGATCGGATTCAAATCCATCTCGAATGCGTTTTGGAGGCATTACACCTGGGGCCTGTACCATGAAGGTAGCTGAACAAACTCGGGGTTACAGGATTGGTTTTGAGTCGACAAAACCAAACCGATGCAATCAGGCTTTATTGGTACCATGACGCAGCTCATCAACTTTCTCTGTCAACTCAGGCTTTGATCCTTAAGCTATGATTAATCCACGCGCGCGTGCACATAAAAGAGTGACGTCGACACTGAACAACCAAATCGCGTTCGATATGGATAGAGCGAGAGCTATATATTTTTCCGCGCAGGAGCAAGAGATAATTCTTCAGAAATATTTAGAATATAGAAGTATTTTTCAAGCACGCAGTAACACTGTATCTGCTGCCAAAGCAAGAGAACAATCTTGGAGGAAGATTGCTGATTGCGTTAATGCGTAGGTTAAACAATTAATGTACATTTATGTAGGCTAATCATATTAAAAATGTATTAATGCTAAAATGAAAATGTATTCGTGTTGATATATATATATATATATACATACATACATACGTAGATGCAGCAGACAGAACACCAAACATTTTCATTTCATTTCATTTTCATTTATTTCGGTTTGGTCATTTACAGATCATTCAAACAAATCATTCGAAACATAAAACACAATAGATGACCAGGTGCAGGCAGAAGCTAAAGCTTATTGTGCCTGCCCTTAACTTTAGAATCATAAATGCAGCACATTAATGACAACATCTGTTCATAAAATTAACACATTAGTGGACCATTGTCCACACCAGAAGCAAGCCTATTTAATTAATTTTCATTCTGTTGAATATTTTTCCATTGTTATTCTCTTGTAAATATTTTTAAACTGAAAAAGAGACGTGGCTTGTTTTAACTCATTACAGCAACTATTCCATAATTTAACTCCTTTATTTGATAAACAGTGTTCTCTTAATGTAGAATGTACTTGTGGTTGATTAAATATACATAGTCCTCTGAGATTATAATTACTTTCTCGCTGGGTAAACAATATTTGTAAGCATTTAGGAATTTTATTATGTTTAACTTGGTAAATAAACTTTGCCGTGTACAAATCGACTAAGTCATAAAACTTCAAAATTTTTGATTGAAGAAACAGTGAATTACTTGGTGAATTGTAAGGTGCATAATTAATTAATCTGATTGGATTGGTTCTAGTTTTATATGTATTTCCCCATATTTCGATACCATACGTTAGGTATGGTGTGACAAGTGAACTATAAAGTAAATGTAATACATTTTTGTTCAAAATATATTGCAACTTATACAAAATTGCACTCGTTTTTTATACTTTCTTTTGAACGTTTAAAATATGCGGTTTCCATGTCATTTTGCAATCAATAATTACTCCAAGAAATTTTATATGATTTACTCTTTCTAATTCATTTTCGTTAATAGTGATCCTGATCTCATTATTTATCTCTTTATTACTAAAAACCATAAATTTTGTTTTATTTAAATTTAGTGACAATTTATTCAAATCAAACCAATTCTTTAGTTTATATAATTCTCTCTCTACCACCAACACAAGCTCTATAGGATTTGGGCCAGAACAATAAATTGTTGTATCATCCGCGAAGAGAATGAAATTAAAAACATCCGAAACTTTACAAATATCGTTTATATATAACAAAAATAACTTGGGGCCCAAAACGGAGCCTTGCGGAACCCCACAATTAATTCTCTGTAAGCAGGACGCAACTCCATTTAAATTAACATATTGAAAACGGTCTGTTAAATAATTTTCTAACCAAGAATGTACATTTCCCCTAAATCCATATTTTTCCAGTTTATGTAATAATATTCTGTGATCGATGGTATCAAAAGCTTTCTGTAAATCTAAAAAAACTCCGATTGTATGTAATTTTTTATCTACTGATTGTGATATATTTTCTACCATTTTAACAACTGCCATTGTTGTTGACCTATGAGCTCTGAAACCAAACTGATATTCATTCATTATATTGTTCACTTCAACATATCTAATCTTTTAACAAATAATTTCTCTAATATTTTTGAAAATTGTGACAACAGAGAAATAGGTCGATAGTTACAAAACAAATGTTTGTCGCCACCTTTGTACAATGGGAGAACTTTTGATACTTTCATTTGATTTGGGAATATACCAGTTTTAAAGGATTGATTACAAATATATGTAAATGGATAAATAACATTTTTAATAATATTTTTAACCATAAGCATATCAAACCCATCATTATCAGTTGACTTTTTATTCTTGCAGTCTTTCACTATTTTCAATATTTCATCTTTATTGGTTGGGTTTAAAAAGAATGAATTTGGCCTTTCATATGTAACCCCAATTTCCATTCCATTGTTTGGAATGGGTACAATTTTCTTAGCTAAATTATAGCCTATATTTACGAAATAATCATTAAAGGGGGGGTGAATTACTGTTTCATGCATACTGAGTTGTGTAAGACTGTTGTTCCCTGCATTTCGACGATGATTGTTTTATAAACAAAGCCCAGATCGATGGATTTGCAGATCGTCTAATGCTTAAGGATCGAGCAGTCACAATGATAAAGGTTCGCGGTCGTGCGTTGGAACGGTGAGTAACACTGTTGAACAAATGTCTCTGTGTGTTGTTAGCTCGGCGCGTTAGCACAGCTTTAGCTTCGCCCACACGGCCCGCCCCCAGCCGCTCGTTTTTTTCCGGAAAGACTCGGTACAGCCTATCTTTCTTTAAAAAATATAATAAAACAAAAGACTTTTTGGAGATATGAAGGATGCAATATTACTCTATAGGTACTCAAGATTAACAGGAGATTGAGTGAAAATGAGCATTTCACCCCCCCTTTAAACTCTTTAACTATTTCCTCCGTACGACGTATTGTGTAGTTGTCTTTATTAAAGTAATTAACACTATCCGTATTGCTGTGTTTTTTATGTATTAAATCATTAAGTACCTTCCATGTTCCCTGAATGTTTTGTCTATGTTGTGTCAACAATTTTGTGTAGTAATCTTTCTTACTATTTCTAATTATATTAACTAGTTTATTCTTATATGTTTTATATTTGCTTTCAGCATCTTGTGTTCTGGAATGTATAAATTTCCTGTATAGTAAATTTTTCTTCTTGCAGGACTTTATAATTCCTTTAGTAAACCACGGTTTCTGCATATTACATTTATATGTTATCGTTTTAAATGGGCAGCATTTGTTATAGATTTCTAGTAATCTCTCTAAAAAAATACCATAGGCTTCATTTGGATTTTCATGACTATAAATCTCATCCCAGTTACACTTATTTAATTCCATTTGCAGTGTTTCAATTGCTTCAGGTGTTCTATGTCTCACTGTTCTTGAATATATAGTTGGACCTGATGGTGGTTTAAACACATTTTGGAAACATGCAAAAACAGGCAGGTGGTCACTAATATCGGTCATTAAAATACCTCCATCAATTTTACCAATGTCATTTGTAAATATATTATCAATTAATGTTGCTGATACTGTTGTTATTCTTGTTGGCTTTGCTATCACTGGGAATAATGTACTATTATAAAAGGCATTAATAAATTCTGTGGTCTTCTTATGTCCACCTGGATTAAGCAGGTCAACATTAAAGTCACCACAGACAATATTTGTCTTATTTCCATTTGAATTGAACATATTTCCTACAAACTCATTAAAAATATCCAATGATGAACCAGGTGTTCTATATATACAACAAACAATTATATTCTTTTGTTTTTCCATATGAATCTCAACAGTAACACATTCTAATATATTTTCAATAGTGGTTGACATACTAGCCATTATATTGCATTGCAGACTTGAGTCCACATAAAGAGCGACTCCACCTCCTCTCCTATCTTTTCTATTCATTACAAACATTTGATATCCCTCTAATTCTACATCTGCTAATTTGTCTTCGTCCAACCATGTTTCAGAGACAGCTACAACACTAAATTTTGAAAGCAGGTTCAAAAAGTCTTTGATTTTTGAAAAGTTACTCCACAAACTTCTACTATTTAAATGTATTACAGAAAAGGCATGTTTCATATTCACTCCTCTCTTAAACTGTTCTTCCGTATAATAGTGACAATTTGGCTGACTACACAAATATTTGTCTGGATCAATATCTCTTTCAATGTCATACTTGCTATAATTTGTATCATCTATCTCGACACCTAGATGTAATATATTGTCATCATCAATATTACATACTGCCATTTTTAAAAAATAGACTAATGTAACAAAAGCAAACGTAAACTAAACTAAATACTCTACAAATCCGTACGATAGTCCTCATGTCCATTAACAACAAAAGAAGTAAATCTTCATAAAGTTCATCACCCATTTTTGCAAAGAAAATTGTAATCTTCTTATCCTGAAAAGTGATCTGATCGACGGTATTGAATAGGTATCTCATGCAGTTTGCAATTAGAGTTACTTGAACTGTTCCAAATCTTTTGTTTCCCTTACCGTGATCACCTTTGATTCTTCTGGCATCCCATTTGTACGGACAAGAACACGACCATTTCTGGTCCATGTCGCCTGTATCTTCTTTTGTTTCCACAAACTCCTCGCTTGCCTCGCAATATCTGCGTTCTTTCTGGTAAGGTGTTCGTTAATGTACACGCCGCTTCCCCTTAGCTTGCGTGCTTGTCGCAGTAGGTCATCCTTGCGCTTTCTGTTCGCAAAGCGAACTACTATCGCCGGGTTGGCAGGCTTTTGCTTACTGGGAAGCAGGTGACAAGCCGATATATCCTTCGTGTCAATGGTGATGTCCTTTGTTGCAAGAAAAGTTTCCACTTGTTGCTCTAGTGTTTGTAGCTCCTCTGCCGGTGCGTTTTCCCCCTCCATAGCGCGCCCGGTGCCAGCTGCCGCTACTCGGGCGTAACTTCAGTGCTTTGTTTCCAATCCATTAATGATTACTTCGTCTACTCGCGTATACTGTTCTAGGTCATCAATTCTTCTCTCTAGCCCATTTATGACCTCGTCCTTCTCCGAAAGAAGTACTTTTAGATTCTTCACTTCATCCAACAGCGTCACTATCTTAGCTTGCTGCTGCGTCAGGGTGAAGATGTCTTTAGACATAGAGTTTAGCGATCTCTTGATTTCTTCCAACTCATGGTTTACTTCCACTTGTGGATCTATTCTCTTGGGCGGCATGTTTGATCCAGTTGAACATCAATAAATGACGATTTTAGATCAGTTTGCTTCTCCAGGTTCACCAGCGTGCTTCAGCGTGCGAGTCATCACGTGCTCTCGTACATCCATAAACATATAACTGCTTTACAACAGTTATGCTTTACATTGGCCTTTTATTTATTAGGGTGAACCAAATGATGAAGACACTATGTCTGTGTGTTCTGAGACAGTTGCTGAGGTGAATGCACTGAGCTTTTTTATTATGGCACACATTTGAATGTCATAATTAAGTGACTGGCCCTTACACATCTCTTTTGTAGGATTTTTCAAAACCTGCCCCAGAAACTGAAGCCTCTACCTCAATGGGCTATAGAAGGAATGTGAACAAGGTAATGCTTAAACCCTTGACATAAATTACAGTCAGTCCTGTGTTTGTAGAAAGTCATGCCACTTTTTGTGATTTGATCAACCTCCAGAAAACGTGTAATGATTGTTTGTGGTGGAATTGTTTCAGGTGGAAACAGACTCAGTCAGGGCCCTGTACAAAAGGAGTCTTGAACTAGACTGCACACTGAAGGAGCTGGACTGTGAGCTGAGGAGGCTCCAAATTAAAAAAATTAAATTGGAGATCAAACAGCTGGAAAAAACAGATCTCAGTATGTGAACTTTTTTTAACCAAGTAACCCTTTAGTATGAACACTATGAATGTTTATTAATGTAATTTTTCTTGCTCTCTTTCTTCCCCCCTAGCCACATGATGACCAATAAAACAGTTTGAGACATATCTGCAGTGTCAGTGTGCTTTTATTAAGTAAAATATTGTGTTGTGATTGCATCTCTGCCAGCTGCGCCAGCTGGGTGATCCAGTGTGATGGGGTCAATTTCATCAGGGAGAAGCTGGTTTTGTGGTGGTACTCGCTCCTTTCTGATAGTGGCTATATTATGCAGAATGGCACATGCAGCCACTATCTGTGATGCCCGCTCTGGTGACACTCTTAAACGCCTAAGGCAGTTGAAACGTGCCTTTAGGATGCCAAAGGTCATCTCGATCTTGACCCTGGTTTTACTGAGGGCCACATCGAAGCGGTTTTGTGGCCCTGTCTGAGGGTCAGGATAGGGGGTTAGCAAAAACCTCTGGCATGCATAACCTCTATCTCCTACCAACAGGCCATCAAAAAGCCCTGTCATAGAACAGAAAAGGGGAAAATTGTGTAAGTTTTGCTATTAAAACTTTAAAGTGTACTGTACCAAATTTAACTTGCCTTCCTCAAAGCGCTGACACAAAATAGACTCACGGAAAATTTGTGAGTCATGCACTGAGCCAGGCCATTTGGCATCCAAACTTGTGATCATGCATTCATGATCACAAGTCATCTGCAGATGAAATGTACAGTAAATAATTGTCCTATCTGTTAGTTACTATTTATTTAAAGATTGATCTCAATGCAAATAAAAATCATTTCACATAGGCTATTTAGCAGCCCTACCTGAACATTAAGGCTGTGAAAGGACTTTCTGTTCACATAATCTGCCTCATGTTCTCCGAGAGCTGTGGAGATTGCAACATGTGTGCAGTCTATTGCTCCTATGACTCTAGGGAATCCTATCATAGGAATTAAAAATATATATTTAAAATCATTCTTAACAGGTAGCTACTGCAGACTACTGTATAATAGATTTCTAAGTGTGAAATATGCTTTTTTGAAGAAGAAAAAAAATGAGTGTGAAATGTTAAATTTGTTCATGTGATGTCACCCTATCAAGATATCTTACCGGCAATTTGATAAAAGCCCTCTTTTATGGACATGGTCGATAAATGTCCAGGGAACACAATGAAGCTATTTATGTACCCCTGCAGAGCGAGGACCACCTTTCGAATGGTTCGACAGACCGTGTTTTTCCCTAGATTCTCTGCATCCCCGACCGCATACAAGTATGTACCACTTGCAAAATAACGCAACGCAATACATACCATTTGCGGTACAGTAAGTGCATGGCTTCGACGAGTCACATTTGTTATGTGCGGCTCAAGAAGTTCACAAAGATAAGACATTCCTTCCGCGGAAAATCTGTATCTTTCATACAAGTAAGTATCAGGAAAGTCAAATGGATTTTGTCTGTCCCTAAAAACTCTTTCTCTACGAAGTGCTCGTCTAACAATTTGCGCGGAGATGTCCACAGGATTTGGGAGAAAAGGTGAAGCCATTGCAACAGAGAACAGACACTGGGAATTAGTTACGTCACCTATATGTTTCTTTGCTCACAGCTGATTGGTCAAACTTCAGTCTGAGATCTTGAATCCAGAACATAACCTGCCCTGGAGCAGGTTAGCCGTGCAGCGTAAGATACCATGGCAACGAACACCGATTAAAGCCGAGCTACTTTCATAGTACCTAAAACCCAGGGTTGGCGGAAACTAAACTGAAACATAGCTGGCTAGCCACCTAAACCGGCTTCATGGTACAGGCCCCAGGTCTTTTCACGATCGGATAGCTATCCAATTTGAGAAAACGAATGAAGTGGCCAGGTGTAAACAGCCCGGAAAACAAACGCTGGTTGGCCTCTCGCATCCAGATTTGAGGAAGTGATGGGGGAAGTGACGTATGCCATAAAGCAGTCGAATTTTGTAGTTCTTTTTGTGCTCGGGTTACTACCCGAACCCCGAAGTTACATAGTGCCAGTAAAAGCGATACAGACCCCGTCAGGCTATGGCAGACGTGTCATTCAACCTATTGTAAGTCGATGTACCATCACAAGGGTCTTGGAAATATATTATGAAGGTCGAAAAGATACATAGTGTTGCTTTAAAGACATTCTGAACTCTATTGGAGTTAGACAACACGTGTCAGGACCTACTCATTGTCATAATCATACTCTAGATCTAATATTATCATATGGAATCAATGTTGATGCTGTTGAAATTCTGCAACAGAGCTATGACACCTCAGATCATTATCTAGTCTTGTGTATACTTCATTTAGCCAAGGCTGCAAAGCCGAGTCCGTACATATATGTTGTCAAAGACCCGGTACTTCGGTACCAAGTTGGTACTGTTTTTTTTAAAAACGGTACCAGGTTTTCTCAGACCTGGTACTTGATGTGCGTACATGCCCGAGCCCCGAAGCGTGTGCAGTTGCGTCCTCTTCCTAAAAGCGCTGAGACATGGCGACCGGCAGTGCTGCTGATGTGGTATAATGTGGTGGCTGTAAATCCACTTGTTGGTAAGAAAGGAGGAAAGAGCCACATATGGAAATATTTTGGATTAGGCTAATGTCACGTTGCCATAAGAGGCCGTTCACATAGCGCGTTTTTTGCACGAGCAGATTCGTTATTTCAAATGTAGGCGCGCGGCAAGCGCGAGAAGCGACGCGGTGCACTCGTGTTCATGGTTGCATAGCAACGACAGACGCCACGGGAGAGCAACGCTTGTGGAAAGGAGACAGCAGTGCGAACTGCGCTCTCCATGATGACGAGGAAGTATCAGCAAAGAATTAATTGATTTCTAGCCCTTGCATTGGCTTTACTACTAGATAGATATATTTATAGAGATGAGAAATAAAAAGCGTCATTATGTCATTAATATCAGTCTGTCAGAAAAGCAGTTCAAGGCTTATTCTTGGCTGGATAACTCTCAGCAGGTTTAAAAAGCACTTTAAAATTAAATATGAATGCAGTTTAGGATTAAATAAAAGTACAGTCAAGTCAAATAAAACACATTTTATCTCCTGTATAGTTTGGTAACGCTACAATAAGATACCATTCATTAACATTACTTAATACGTTATCTAACATCAACACATTGAGTGAACAATATATTTTTTACAACATTAATTAAAGTTTGTGAATGTTATTCAATACAAACACTTGATTGGTCATGTTTGTTCACTTCATTTATTGTGCATTAAATAATGTTAACGGAAATAATGTTAACTTTTGATTTTAAAAATGTATTTTTAAATTAACCCCAAGGAGAATAATTGTATATAACTATTGTTTATTGTTAGGTCATTTTATCTAATGTTATCTAACAAATGGAATCTTATTGTAAAGTGTTTGTTTTTTTTGTAATTTATAATTTATTGTCTTTCTCACAGTATGAAAACTTTCAGAATTACAAGGCAAACACAACCGATACTTTAGGACAGTCACGAGAAGATTTCCTTGAAAGCCCCTGTTGATAATACATTTCTTTTTGAACATGAGAAAAAAAAAAAAGAAAAAAAAATTAATATAAATAAAAAAATTAATTAAAAATAAATAAATAAGTAAATTAAAACATTGTAGCTATGAACCGGGGTATGGTTTGTGTTACTCTTACCGACAATCCCTGTATAATAAAAGTACTTTCCTCATCGTTCTGCATGGTACACTGAAAAGGTATACATAAACATTCAGCTCTCACCACAGGTCCCTAAACAAAGTCCATTCTATGCTGCCTAATATATTTAAGCCATCCTTTCCAGATATTGTTAAATTTATCAACTTCCAATCTAATGTACACAGTTAGTTTTTCCATATTATAAATGATTAGCATTACATCAAACCATTCTTCCACTTTAGGCACCAAATCACTTCGCCATCTTCTGGTTATTGCTTTCCTACTAGCCAACAACATAATTCGAAGCAATTTATAATCGTCCCTTCTTTTTAAATTAAGAGTCTCAACTATCCCAAGATACATAATTTCAAAGCTGGTTGGTATTTTCATTTCTATCACCTCTTCAATTATCACTTTTAATTGTGTCCAATATTTAGTTATAAGAGAGCATCCCCAAAAGATATGGAAGTGATTTGCTTTAGTTTCACCACAAGATCTCCAACATTTGGTATCTCCATGTTTTCTCTGTGCAGGGGCTGCAAAAAACCTTAGTGTATTTTTCCATCCGTATTCCCTCCAAAATGAAGAACTTGTAGTTTTCCACTGATATTTATTTATTTCCCCCCAGTTCTCATCTGACACCACTATGTTTGCCTCCCTCTCCCATCTTTCTTTTACATATATTGTATTGTCTGCCTTCATGTCTTCCAGGATTCTGTATAGCTTGGAAATAACTTTCCGTTCTATCTGTGATCTATATGCTTCCATCATTATTTTTATGAGACCTGGCCATGTTGAACTTAGTTTAACTTTTTTAATTTCTTCTCCCAAATAATGGCGTAGCTGTAAATACCTATGAAAATCTTGCTTCTGGAGACCATAAATCTCTTAATTTCCTGGAAACTCATTACAGTTTGATTTTTAATAACCTCCCAATACATTTTTGGGCCATTATTCCACAATTTAAACCTGCCATCCAATTTACTGGGTGTAAAATCAATATCATGTGCGATCCACCTCAAAAACCTACAGTGACCCGTTAAATTATATTTCTTCACAATTTCAGACCAAATTTTAACAGATACCCCCAGCCATGGATTTATTTTTAGTTTCAGATGAGACCTCAGTGTTTCATCGCATAATAAAGCTCATAATAAAGAGTCCCTCTATTAGTCTTCCCTCAATGTCTTTCCATTTAGCAAAATATTCTGAATCACACAAATTAATCAAGACCCTCAGCTGCGCAGCCTGAAAGTAACTTTTTAGACAAGGTAATGCTAGACCCCCGCTCCCCTTAGGTAATTGTAATGTTCTATATTTTATTATTGGCTTACCACCCTGCCATATATATCTAGATATAGTTTTGTCCAACTCTTTAAATTCTTTTCCTGACAGCTCAATTGGAAGATTTTGAAATAGGTATAGCAGCCGGGGTAAAACGTTCATCCTAATCACTTCCACTCTTGATACCAAACTCAAGTACGGTATTAAGTTCCATCTTCCCAAATCCATTTTAATCTTTGAAATTATTTGGTCGTAGTTGGAGGATTTCAATTTTCCAAGCTCTTTTGGTAAATTAATACCCAAATACTTCATAGATGTCATATTCCAATTAACATTAAATCTCTGTCTAATAACTTGATTTGGTTCATAGTTAAAGATTATGACTTGAGTTTTTTGGACATTAACTTTGTACCCCGACAGCATACCAAAATCTTCAAAAGTATCCATCAATATAGGCAATGAAAAATCAGGATTCTCCAAATAAATCAGGACATCATCCGCAAACAAAGCTATTTTTTGTTCTAACCCTGCCATTACAATACCTTTGATGCTATTATTTTGTTTTATCCACTGGCTTAGTGGCTCCAGAAAAACAGCAAATAACAAGGGGCTTACCGAACATCCCTGATGGCAGCCCCTTCCTAACTTAATGATGTTAGATAAGCTACCATTGACCTTGATCCTTGCTATAGGACCTGTGTACAGAGACCGAATGGTTTCAATGCACCTTTGATGAAAGTTAAACCTCTTCATTACCCGGAATAAGAAATCCCACCTTACAGAGTCGAATGCCTTTTCTGCATCCATTCCCATTATTAAGGCTTCTAGTTTCTTATCCTTAATATGTTGCATAATATGCAATGTTCTGCGAATATTGTCATGGGTTTGTCTATGCTTTATGAATCCAGTTTGATCTAAACTAATAATATCAGGTAAAATTTTCTCAATGTGCCGTGCTAGAATTGCTGTGAATAACCTATAATCTATATTGAGCACACTTATAGGCCTATAATTTGAACAGTTGGTTTTATCTTTACCCTCCTTAGCAATTACGGATATGATTGCCTCTCTCCAAGAATCTGGAATAGCCCCTCCTTCTAATATCCAATTAAAAGTTTTGTGTAATAGTGGAATCAAATTTTTCCTAAAGACTTTGTACCATTCTGAACTATAGCCGTCTGCACCAGGGCTTTTATTATTTTTGAGTTTTGAAATTGCTAAGTTTATTTCTTCAGCCGTTATTTCTGACACCAATGAGTTATTTTGCTCTTCTGTTATTTGTGGCAACTTTAATCTGTTTAGAAATTCATCGATCTGGGATTCATTATTATTATGTATCTGGGAGTATAACCTGTTATAGTAAAATTCAAAACTCTTATGAATTTCTTCTGTCTTGTACACCACAGAATTCGTCTGTGGATCTTTAATTTTGTAAACATGTCTTCCCGTCTCCTGTTTTTTTAAGCCTATATGCCAGTAATTTTGCAGATCTACTCCCAGCTTCATAATATCTTTGTTTTATATATATAATTTTCTTCAGAAATTCTTGTGACAAAATCTCATTTATCTCCGCCCTTTTCATTTTAATTTCATCCATAATTTTGCTATCTACTGTGTTTTTGTGTTCTTTTTCCAATCTTTTCAAATCACTTTGTAGAATTTTGAGCTTTTCTTGTTTCTTTTTCTTCGTAAATGCAGATCTTGCTATCAATTTCCCTCTCATAACTGCTTTGCACGCATCCCATAATATTGAGGGTGAAACCTCCCCATTGTCATTTTGTTCCACATATTCACAAATCTCCTTTTCGATTTCCTCCTTCATGTGGCCATTAAGCAGGCTTGAATTCAGCCTCCATATTGTTTTTTTCTTTTCTGTCCCTATAGTTATATTTAAATATATTGGACAATGATCCGACAGGTCTATCACTCCAATATCACAGCTTTCTATTTTGTACCTATCTCTTCCATAAATAAAAAAAGTCAATCCTTGAGTACACCGAATGTGGTGCAGAAAAGTAGGTATAATCTCTCTTAGTTGGGTTTAGTTCCCTCCAAATATCCAAAATTCCCAGATATGATATTATCTTCTTAATTTTTTTGCCTATAGCATTTTTCTGCTGTGCTTTCCCTGATGAGTCTAGCTGTGCATTAAGTCTCTGATTAAGATCCCCTCCTCCAATTAGCATCCCCTCTCCCTCTGTTGTCAACAAATCAAAAACTTGTTAAAAAAATTCCCAATCTGATCCTGGAGGGGCATATACGTTCATTAAGGATACTAATTCCCCTTCTAATCTGCCTATCACCAAAACATATCTGCCCTCTTTATCTTTAATTATCTTCAACATTTCAAAACTAATTCTACTTGATATCAATATTGACACCCCTCTTCTCCGGCCTGACTTATAAGATGACGAAAACTCCTGATTATAACCCCTTCTCTTCAACTTTTCATGCTCTTTATCCGTTAAATGGGTCTCCTGTAAAAAAAGTATCCCAACTTCTTTCTTCATTTTACTAATTACCTTGTCCCTTTTGACTGGGCTACCCAAACCGTTAACATTATATGAGGCTACTTTCAATTTACTATTTCGTGTTGTCATTTACCAAACCATTGTTGTTTAAACATCAATGTCTCTACCCCCTGTGCTACAAAAAACGAACTTTGTGAACAATATTTAACACGAGAACAAAACAAAACAATTTACAAACCTGAGGTTTTACAGTCTTCAACCTTTCCTGAGCTCACTCCGAGCTCTGAGGGATAGCCCCTACAGGTCAGGGGGCCCTCAAGACCATTTTTGGTCCTTTCCATCAGTCAACTCTGCAAAACAAATTCCCCGATTACAACTTAACTAAGAAAATTTGTCCTTTGTCCGCTCTTATCTTCCGCTGAAAACGCAGAGAGAGAGAGAGAAAAAACAACAAAAAAAAAAAAAAAAAAAAAAAAAAAACATTGCTCACTTAGAGCCATACTTATTCAACGCTGGTATGCAGAGAAACTGTCTTAATCCCCTATACAGTATACTGCCGGTTACTGTAGTTTGGTGGGCTTACTCCTGTACCATCTCCGTAGATCTTCTAAAGGCTTGTAATTTCTCCTTATATCCCAAAGTCGAAGTCTCCGCCTGGTCCTGTCTGCCTGCTCCCCGGCAGGAGCGCCACATCAGGCGTTGAATCTTCTCCAGTGGATCTACAGCTGGTTTAACAATACGCACCCGAAATCCTCTTTCCACCATGTCACTAGTTGCCTCTGCTGCTGAGTTGTAAAGGCATGTGTCTCCCTCATAGAAAACAAGAAACTTCGCGGGAAACGGTGTCTGGAATCTGATTCTGTTCTCTCTCAGTACTCTCTTTGCTTCGGCGTATTCCTTTCTCTTCTTCATCACTTCAGGTGCGTAATCATGATCTACATACACACGTTTCCCTTCAAAGAGGAACCCCTTTTTCTCCCATGCCTTCTTAATAATGTCCTCTTTACATTTATAGCTTGAAAATTTAGCTATTATGGATCTTGGCGGTGCATCCTCTGATGGACGGGATCCCAGCGATCGGTGGGCTCGCTCCAGACTGAGCTGGTACCCTGGTGACAGCTCAAGCTTTTCTCTGAGTAAAGCTTCCACAAAAGCCCCCACTGATTCTGCATCCTTTTCGGCCCCCTCTTTAATCCCATGTAAACGAATGTTTTCTCTTCTGGCCCTTCCTTCTTGATCAATTTGTTTCTCCTCAAACTTTCTGTGGAGTTTGATAAGTTCACATGCGGCTTCCTCAATGCTCAGGACTCGCTCCTCCGTGTCCCCAATTCGCCTTTCAGCTTCATCAATCCTGTCATTCGTCGTTCTAAGATCTTCTCTGATGCCGTTAAGACCTTCTGCTGTCTCATGTCTAAACTCCCTTATCTCCCGCAGGACTGCCTCCAAATCCGACATTTTTTCTTGTACTTGCGTTGTTTCGGATGTTAGCTCCGCCGCTAATTCCGGCTCCAACTCCGCTAGCTTCACTGCTAACTCTACTTGCTCGCCGTCCTCACTCCCGCTTTGTTTAGCGTTACCAGCCTTCCTTCTGGTTTTTCTTTTTGACATATCCCACGCCCCCCGATATTGTCTTCTTTAAATCATCTATGTTACCCTCAGGCTTTAGGTTTACGGGGCATATTCTGAACTTTTAACGGGGAGCTGCTTCGCTACGATGTCGCCATGTTCGACCCGGAACCGGAAAAACCATTGTAAAGTGTTTTTAATACTACAGTTTCCATCTTTGTAACCGTGATACACTTTAATATATGTAAATGTAATCTAAATTAAGCTTTGGTACCGAAATTGGTACCGAGAACCATGGATTTTCACTGGTATTGGTACCGAATACTGAAATTTTGGTACCGTGACAACACTATATGCATATACAAATATGTTAGACCAATCACTTCTGCCACTAAAGATTGCTTAATTAATAATCTTCCTGATCAGTTTCATCATCTCAGCATCCCAGATAGCTTAGAAGAACTCTATATTGCAACAGAAACTGTTAACTTTCTCTTTTCCAGCACTTTAGACACAGTTGCTCCGTTTCGCTTAAAGAAGATTAAAGGAAATAGTCCAACGGCGTGGTACAACGAGCACACTCAGGCCCTTAAGAGAGCAGCCAGAAAAATGGAACGCAACTGGAAGAAAACAAAACTAGAGGTATTTCGCATTTCATGGAAAGAGAGCTCGATTGTTTACAGAGATGCTTTAAAAGCTGCTAGATCTGCTTATTTTTCAACCATATTAGAAGAAAATAAACAAAACCCTAGGTATTTATTTGAAACAGTGGCTAAACTAACGAAAAAGAAAGCTTCAAGCCCAGAAGTTTCCAAGCAACACAGCAGTAATGACTTTATGAACTTCTTCACTATTATCAGATTGATAATATCAGGGAGAAAATTATAACTATGCAACCGTCTACTACAGTATCGCATCAGGCAGTGCATTGTAGTCTCCCTGAGGAAAAATTTGATTCATTCACTGCTATAGGAGAGGAAGAATTCGCTAAACTCGTTAAATCATCTAAATCGACAACATGTATGTTAGTCCCTATACCGACTAAGCTACTGAAAGAGATGCTTCCAGAGGTCATAAATCCTCTTCTTAATATCATTAATTCATCTTTGTCATTAGGATACGTACCAAAAACTTTTAAGCTAGCTATGATTAAACCGCTTGTTAAAAAAATGCAACTTGATCCTACAGAATTAGTCAATTACAGGCCGATCTCGAATCTACCTTTTCTGTCAAAGATATTAGAAAAAGCAGTGTCCTCACAACTATGTTCCTTTCTTGAAAGAAATGATATCTGCGAGGATTTTCAGTCCGGATTTAGACCGTACCATAGTACCGAGACTGCTCTCATTAGAGTCACAAATTATTTGCTCTTATCATCCGATCGTGGTTGTGTCATGGTTCATGAATTCACTGTTTCCTTCTTGTCTCGTGTACTTGTTGTTATGTGTGTGTGGGTGTGTGCGAGTGGGCGTTACCGCTCTAATCAGTGCATCAGCGATCCAGCTGATCTCACTCTCATCACCAGCTGCAGTCAATCCATTCACCTATAAAATCTCACCGCACTTGTCTCTCTTTGTCAGATCGTTGTTTGATGTCTCCCGTGTGTGTGTATCCAGTCCCCGTCGGAGTTTCAGTTCGTGTCTTGGTTTCCTGTTCTGTGTTCAACTGGTTTTCGTTCGTCGTCTGGATTTCATCACGATTCATCATCACGTCACTACATCACCGGATTGCTGACCATCTTGTCCCTGCGTCACCAGCCTGAGAGAGACCTGTACATCATTTTCCTCAATAAAGAGTTTTACTTGCATTATTGCTTCCATCTCATTGATCGTGACAGAACGATCTGACCATGTCAATGGAAGCAGCGAGTAACCCCTCAACTTTGGATGAGTTTGTTAACTCCAGCATTCAGCGGATGGACAGTCAGGAGAAGAATCTGAACGATACGGCCCGGGCTGTTCAAGCGTTGGTGACGCAGGTGTCCGAGCTCACCCAGCAAGTTCAACATCTGCGAGCTCCCACTGCGCCACCCACAAACCGGCCGTTCCCCCCACACCATCAGAGAGCATCTCCCAGTCGGAGCCCCGCCTACCTGTTCCGGAATCATACGCGGGTGAGCCAAACTTTTGTAGAGCTTTTCTGACACGTTGCTCAATGCATTTCGCCCTCCAGCCCAGAACCTTCTGCAACGAGAGTGCCAAAGTGGCATTTGTGCTGACTTTGTTGACTGGGAGGGCAGCTCTATGGGGGACGGCGGTGTGGGAGAATCAAGACCCTTGCTGCGCCTCGTTCCAGACACTCGCCGCCGAAATGAAAAGAGTATTTGACAGAGCGGTCGCCGGGAGAGAGGCGGCTCGGATGCTCACGGAACTCAAGCAAGGAGAGAGGTCAGTGTCAGATTACTCGATTGAATTCAAGACCCTGGCGGCTGAGTGTCAGTGGAACGAGGAGGCGCAGTGGGACATGTTCCTGCCAGGGGCGGAGCTAGGGGACCCTTGGTCTAAGCTTGGCCACCCCTTTGGCCACCCCTCTCACAACTGCTTTTTCTGTCCCTTTTTTTATTGACAAAAATCGCGTTTTTTAAAACGCTGAACCGTCTCTTTAAGACCACAAAAAACGTGTGATTTTTCCATAGACTGTAAAAAATATGGACAAAGCATCTGTGACGTCACCCACAGACTTTTTGAAGAACGGGTTTGAAGCCGTTTATGGGGGGTATGGGCGGCGCCATCTTGGAAAATCTCGGGAAATACTAACCCTGCCCACCTTCTGACGCAGCGCGCGTCACTCAGCTCGCTCTGCTACTCCGGTTATCTCTGTGTATATTTTAGGCAACGAAATATGTTATAAAACACCATACTAACTCTTTTCGTTTTCATTTAAAGAAATCTTAAACATTATAGCCACACAAATGTGGTTCAGGCAATGCGTATTGATTATATTCACTGCACATAACGTTTGCCTGTTTATATATATATAAAAAAATATATAAAACACAAACCTGCCTCTTTTCATTTTAAATATAATATAAAAATATTAAACATTTTAATATGGTCCAGGCAATATGTGCATTTGTACTAAACAACAGATGTTGCAGTAAACAACATTACAGATCATATTCGTTGTATTAAAATTTAAAATGACAAAAATCAACACAGTCTCTTTTTCTAAAATTTCAGTTTTATCAATATTAGCCATTATAAAAGTATAAGTAAAAGGTAAAGTTACAAGAAGCTATACAAATAAAGCAAACAATTCAGTCAAACATACAAAGTAAGCGCTCTAGTCTAACCATACAACGGTAAAGTTAAATAGCTTATAAAGTTATGAAACTTCCCCTCAGCCAAAACGATTGGCCAGGGAACAAATAATAGATTTACGAGACCAAAAATCGCCCGTTAGATATACACAAGACGAGTTATATCTCATGTTTAACCACTACAGAGACGCGAGTGAGCGGCAAACGTCCGAACGACTATAGCCGAGGAAAGGCTGCTCCAGGCGGGGAACATGAATGCCGAGCGCCCGGTCATCGCTGGATCTCACAACTGAATACAATTTTCATAAATCTTTATAAATAAACCACAGATTTGAGCTTTAAACAACTACATTCTCGCCTGAAAAACTCTTAAAACTACATTTCATGATACAGAAACAGTAGTATTATATGTCAACTGTATTAAAAAATGGCGCTTCTTATGTTGTCATTCTCCGTGGCGATGCCTTGTCAGCTGTCAATCAAGCTGTCAATCAAAGTTAACCACGCCCTTATTGTCATACATTTTATATCTAAATACGATCTAAACTAACGAGTTAGAAAAAAATTCACTACCCTCGCCGTTGTCAGGCACTCAGAACCTATCGAAAAATACAATAAAAGTCCATGGGACCAACCTATAAAAACATGAATTTATGCTGTGAAAACGAACATTTTAACATGGGGGCTATGGACATTTGCTCCCTTTTGGGACCTTCCCCTAGCGGATTTTCGATGTATTGCAGTTTTTCGCACTTCCGGGTAGGCTTCATTTTTCAGATCAGAATGTTGCCGCTTGGATTTTTCAGATGCACACTCCAACCTCAGCGCCAGGCGCAAGTCAAACGAGTGCGGAAATGTGCAAGTGCCGAATGAGCTTCAGCAGAACATCAGACAGTGATATGCACATAGTAAATATAGAGTCAATCTTTCTCAACTGGTGGGTTGCAAGACGGTTTTGAGTAAGTCGAATAGTGTGCAGTCAACAACAAACGTAATTCTCTTTTTTTCTAATGCTACTTTTATTTTAGAAAATGTGCGTGAAAGCTTGTGACACTTCTGTCAGATGCTGAGAAAGCGCGTTGTCCTTATTCAGTCGGCTATCTTCGGTAAGATGAGATGTTGTTAGGCCAAATGTCAGTAAAACTAACGAACTTTCCTGTCATACGGCTGACAGTTGTAGGCCTACTGTGCTTGCGGTACGCACATCACGCGCAAATGCAGCGTGCTGTAGCCGTAGTTCTGTCGTCAATTAACTCATGTAAGAATCAAAACGGCGATTAAAGCGGTCAAAACTGCATGCATCTATTTGTTATACATGTGTCATATGTGTCTGGATTAAAATATTCTGCTATGTGAGATCACAATATAAGGCACAAATGGATATGTAATGTTTTAATGTCCAAATAAATGTGAGCACTGTGCGATAGGCATTCATTTTGCGTTAATTTGTAAAGGACAAACAAAAATGGATAATTTTTAAATCCATAAAATAACTTAATTTTACATTCTGGCAACATTACATTATGAAAAACATAACATTTAACATTATGTGCTGTTGACTTCCGCCTTGTTCACATTCTTGCACATGGGGATTCAAAAGAGAACTTTTGTTTTCCTTTTTAATTTAGGTATGATAGAACTGTTGCAATTATTTATTTTGACAACTAATATAGGAAGTTAAACATTTTTTTGACAAACTCAGAATTGGTTGAAGAGTTCACTGATTATATAAAACGCATTGAAGGTTGAATAATATTTGGACTACAGTATTATCTGCATGTTATCTCATCCACGAAGATGCAACAATGTAGAATAAGCTATTAGAGATTTTGAGAACCAGAACCAAGCTAACTGAGCAATTTGAACTTTAGCTATAGTGTGTGCCAATTTATTACTATTTAATTAATTTTAACATGAGGTGGTGGGTAATAATAAAAAATATATAAAATTCACTCAGTATTCCATGATTCCTAATTCACTACTATCTCAATTACAATTAAGTACAAAATAACTTTATTCAGTTGTGTAGGCACTAAAACAGTCCAATACATTATAGTCAAATTATTTTATATGATAAAATAATTAAGATTTCTGTGCCACCCCAGACTGGTTGCTGGCCCTTGCCTGGCCACCCCTATGAAAAAATCCTGGCTCCGCCACTGGTTCCTGCATGGGCTGGCTGACCGCGTCCATAGGGAGATCTACGCCCTGGACCTTCCTACTTCCCTTGATGGACTGGTGGAATTGGCACTTCGAGTGGATGCACGACTGACTAGGGTCGAGCGACGGATGCTACCCAGCCGAGGATTAAGAGGAACTGAGAGTCAGCGGTCCAGCGGCAGGGACGTGGTCAGCCTCGTCGACGATCACGAGCCCATGCAGGTCGGTCGAGCTCAGCTTTCCCGGGAGGAGAAGGAAAGGCGGATGTCCCAAGGCCTTTGCCTGTACTGTGGCGCCGCAGGACATTATGCTTACAACTGCCCGGTAAAAGGCCAAGCCCGGCAGTAAGTATGAGGCTACTGTCGGGTGGGATCTCCGCTGAGAAGACCTCATCAACATCTACGCTCCTCCCGGTAAGACTAAGATGGTCAGCCCACAATCACGACTGTCACGCACTGGTGGATTCAGGGGCCGAAGGTAATTTCATGGACCATTCATTTGCACTCAAGTTCCAAGTTCCCATCCAACCACTCACTCACAAGATCGCTGTTCATGCACTCAACGGCCAGGATTTACCCACCATTGCACTCATCACCGGACCCATCACACACATCACATCTGGCAATCACACTGAGACCCTTTCATTTTACATACTGGACTCACCTCTCGCACCTGTTGTTCTCGGACATCCTTGGCTCATCAATCACAACCCCAAAATAGACTGGCAGAAGAATTCAGTGTTGGAATGGAGCAGTAAATGTCATGAGTCCTGTCTTGTGTCTGCCTGTTCGTCTGTTTCTGTCTCTGTGTTTCAGGAGGAGGCAGTGGATTTGTCTAACGTGCCCGCGGAGTACCTAGACCTGAAGGAGGTGTTCAGTAAGTCTCGTGCTGCTTCTCTTCCTCCGCATCGTCCCTATGACTGTGCCATAGAGTTATTGCCAGATAAGTCTCCGCCTAAAGGCAAGTTATATTCGCTTTATGTCCCAGAAAGGGAGGCTATGGAGAAATATATTTCTGATTCTCTAGCAACGGGGTTCATCCGCCCTTCCTCTTCTCCAGCGGGGGCGGGGTTCTTTTTTGTGGGGAAGAAGGACGGATCTCTGCGACCTTGTATTGATTACCGGGGGCTGAACAGCATCACGGTAAAGAATACTTATCCTTTGCCGTTGATGTCTTCAGCTTTCGAGAGGTTACAGGGAGCATCCATCTTCACTAAATTGGACTTACGTAATGCTTATCATTTGGTCCGCATCAGGAAGGGGGATGAGTGGAAGACTGCTTTTAACACCCCCAGTACACTTTGAATACTTGGTCATGCCTTTTGGGTTGTCCAACTCCCCAGCAGTCTTCCAGGCACTCGTCAACGACATGCTGCGAGATATGGTCGACCAGTTCATATATGTCTACCTGGATGACATATTGATAGTTTCATCTTCTCTCCAGGAACATGTGCAGCACGTTCGACGAGTGCTTCAGAGGTTGCTAGAGAATGGGCTTTTTGTCAAGGCGGAGAAATGCGTTTTTCATGCACAGTCTGTTCCTTTCCTAGGGTACATTGTGTCGTCTGAGGGAATACATATGGATCCTGACAAGGTTAAGGCTGTGGTAGATTGGCCAAGTCCAGATTCCCGTAAGGCCCTACAGAGGTTTCTGGGGTTCGCCAATTTCTACCGGCGGTTTATTTGCAATTTCAGCCAACTAGCCTCACCTCTGACTGCCTTGACCTCCCCCAGAACTACGTTCAGGTGGTCAGACGCAGCTGAGGCTGCGTTTGCCAAACTGAAGGGCCGCTTTGTTTCAGCCCCCATCCTCATTGCCCCTGATCCAGCACGTCAGTTCGTGGTGGAGGTCGATGCGTCAGAGGTGGGGGTAGGTGCAGTGATTTCCCAACGCTCTCTCACAGACGACAGGATGCATCCGTGCGCGTTTTTTTCTCATCGTTTGTCCCCTGCCGAACGCAATTATGACATTGGTAACAGAGAGTTGTTGGCAGTCAAGTTAGCGTTGGAAGAATGGCGTCACTGGTTAGAAGGGTCGGGGGTGCCTTTTATCGTCTGGACCGAACATAAGAATCTGGAATACATTAAGACTGCCAAAAGATTGAACTCCAGGCAGGCTCGGTGGGCACTTTTTTTCGGACGTTTTGATTTTACTCTCTCGTACCGCCCGGGTTCTAAAAACATCAAACCCGATTCTTTATCGCGCATTTTTGATCGTTCCAAACGCCCGTCTACTCCCGAGTGCATTTTACGAATCGAATCGAAGGTCAAGAAGGCCTTAGAAGGGGTAACGCCTCCGCCCGATTGTCCACCGAACCGTTTATTTGTACCGGAGGGATTACGGTCTGACGTTATTCAGTGGGGGCATTGTTCCAATGTGGCTTGTCATCCAGGAGTTAGTCGCACCAAGTTTTTGGTCAAGCAACGATTCTGGTGGCCGCTTATGGCTCGTGATGTCCACAGTTTTGTTTTGGCTTGCTCTGTTTGTGCCATTGGTAAGACCTCCAATCAACCCCCAGATGGGTTACTTCAACCGCTGCCTGTCCCTTCGAGACCCTGGTCCCATATTGCGCTAGATTTTATCACCGCCCTCCCGCCCTCTCGAGGCAACACGGTAGTTTTGACCGTGGTGGACCGGTTCTCGAAGGCGGCCCATTTTATTCCCTTGCCCAAATTACCTTCAGCCAAAGAGACAGCGTTGATTGTCGTTGACCACGTCTTTCGCTTACATGGCCTCCCGACAGACGTGGTTTCCGACAGAGGACCCCAATTTGTGTCCAAAGAATCCTTTCTCATGGAGCCAACAACTGTCAATGGTGGAGTACGCCCACAATACGTTACCAGTGTCATCTACGGGCCTGTGTCCGTTTGAGTGTAGTGTAGGTTACCAGCCACCAGTTTTTTCTAGTCTGGAATCCGAAGTCGCGGTCCCCTCTGCTCACGCCTTCGTCCAGAGGTGTCACCGCACTTGGACTAGAGCCCGTGAGACTCTACTCCAGGTGGGGGCGCGCACCAAGGCCAAAGCCGACCGCCACCGGTCTAGGCCTCCCATATACGTCGTTGGTCAAAAAGTGTGGCTTTCTACCAAGAACATTCCTCTCCGCTCCGTCTCTAATAAACTTGCTCCCAAATTTATCGGCCCATTCACTTTCACCAAGATCATTAGTCCGGTGGCAGTCCGCCTCAAACTCCCTCCAGTGTACAGGAGGATTCATCCCGCCTTTCATGTTTCCAAAATAAAGCCTGTGTTTCGTTCTTGTATTAATCCGCCAGTCCCGGTTCCCCCCCCGCCGCGGCTCGTAGAAGGGGAACCTACATATTCGGTTAACCGTATTCTGGACTCAAGGCGGAGGGGACGCGTTCCAGTACTTGGTGGACTGGGAAGGTTACGGTGCGGAGGAGAGAAGTTGGGTACCTGCTAGAGACATCCTGGATCACTCCCTTATTGATGATTACAATCGACAGGTAAGGGAGTCTGGGGACGCCAGGAGGCGTTCCTAGGAGGGGGGGTACTGTCACGGTTCATGAATTCACTGTTTCCTTCTTGTCTCGTGTACTTGTTGTTATGTGTGTGTGGGTGTGTGCGAGTGGGCGTTACCGCTCTAATCAGTGCATCAGCGATCCAGCTGATCTCACTCTCATCACCAGCTGCAGTCAATCCATTCACCTATAAAATCTCACCACACTTGTCTCTCTTTGTCAGATCGTTGTTTGATGTCTCCCGTGTGTGTGTATCCAGTCCCCGTCGGAGTTTCAGTTCGTGTCTTGGTTTCCTGTTCTGTGTTCAACTGGTTTTCGTTCGTCGTCTGGATTTCATCACGATTCATCATCACGTCACTACATCACCGGATTGCTGACCATCTTGTCCCTGCGTCACCAGCCTGAGAGAGACCTGTACATCATTTTCCTCAATAAAGAGTTTTACTTGCATTATTGCTCCCGTCTCATTGATCGTGACAGGTTGTATCTCGCTATTAGTGTTACTCGATCTTAGTGCTGCATTTGACACTATTGACCACAACATTCTTTTAAGTAGACACGAAAATTATGTTGGCATTAGTGGAATTGCACTAGCATGGTTTAAATCATACTTATCTGACCGTTATCAGTTTGTAGCAGTAAATGAAGAGATGTCTCATTGATCACAAGTTCAGTATGGGGTACCACAAGGCTCAGTACTAGGACCGCTGCTGTTCACTCTATACATGCTACCATTAGGAGATATCATTAGGAAGCATGGCATTAGCTTTCACTGTTATGCTGATGATACTCAGCTCTATATTTCTTCACGCCCTGACAAAACTTACCAATTCACAAAATTAACAGAATGCATAGCTGATATAAAAAACTGGATGACTCGTAATTTCCTACTACTTAATTCTGAAAAAACAGAAATTCTAATTATTGGACAAAAAACGTCCTCACGTAATAATCTAGAATACTGTCTAACACTTGATGGCTGCTCTGTTAAGTCTTCGTCATCGGTTAGGAACCTGGTTGTGCTCTTTGATACCAATCTTTCATTTGAAAGTCACGCATCTAGTATCTGTAAAACCGCATTTTTCCATCAAAAAATATATCTAAATTATGTCTGTGGCGAGCAGGACGAGGCTGAGGGCTGTGGGAGAGCGACATGAGGCCGGTGGCATGATTACTGATGAGTGACACCGGCGCGACGCACAAATGCTGAACAATTAGAATGCAAACAAAACGCGTTCTTACCAGAACCAGGAAGTATGACCATATTAGCCTGGTTTTATCAACACTGCATTTGCTCCTTATTAAATATTTTATAAATTTTAAAATATTGCTGATTACTTACAAAGCACTAAATGGTTTAGCTCCGCAGTGCTTGAGCGAGCTCTTAACGCATTATAGTCCTTCACGTCTATTGCGATCTCAAAATTCTGGCCAGTTGATAATACCTAGAATATCAAAATCAACTGCTGGCGGCAGATCCTTCTCCTATTTAGCACCAAAACTTTGGAACAGTCTTCCTACCATTGTCCGGGAAGCAGACACACTCTGTCAGTTCAAAGCTAGAGTAAAGACACATCTCTTTGACCTAGCATTCACATAATACATTATAGACTTCTATAATTCAATGTTAGGCTGCATAGATCAGGTCAGCCGGAACTGGGAACACTTCCCATAAATCCTGATGTACTCGTTACATCATAAGATGGATGGTGTCAACGCTAAAATTAGTCTCTCTGTTTATCCCGAGGTTTACTGCAGTCCGCCGGATCCAGATCTGATAAAGGACCTGTGCCTGAACATGACAACAACGCAGTCCTGAAGTGTCAACCAGTCCCTCCCCTGTGAAGGCCTCCTTCCCTTTAGCTCAGTACAGATAAAATGTTGTCGGTTCACTTGGCTACGCAGAAAAAATAAATAAATAAATTCTGCATTATGAATTTTTAAGGCCAGACAAGTATTTTATTGAGGGTTGATTTGTAAAGAAGGACTACACGCCTGCACACATATATATTCAAACGCGCATACCTTTGGACTGAACACGTAATGCACTTATGTGGGTTTTTTTGCGTTTTCGCGGGTTTGCATTTTTGAGGTTTGCGCAGAGATAATGGATAATTGTTTGCACCTTCTAACCTATTTCAGGGAGTGCTATTCCTATTTCGAGACACCAGGCACTGTTTTGTGTGGATGGGCAGCCGGAGCGCGTTAAGGGTTTTTCTGTTAGAACGGTGTCGTGTTAGCGGCCCCTAAGTTAATAACTAATGATCTACACAATGGAAGTGAAATAATCAATCAAAACTAACTTTAGCTGGACAATAAATAGCTCGCTCAAGTATTGTGGAGCTAAACCATTTAGTGCTTTGTAAGTAATCAGCAATATTTAAAAATTTATACTATGTTTAATAGGGAGCCAATGCAGTGTTGATAGAACCGGGCTAATATGGTCATACTTCGTGGTTCTGGTAAGAACTCGAGCTGCTGCGTTTTGGACCAGCTGTAGTTTGTTTATAAAGCGTGCAGGGCAACCACCCAGTAGAGCATTACAATAATCTAGCCTTGAGGTCATGAACGCATGAACTAATTGTTCCACATTTTTCATTGAAAGCATATGTCTTAATATGTATTTACATTAAGATGGAAGAATGCAGTTTTACAGATGCTAGAAACTTGGGTTTCAAATGAAAGATTGGTATCAAAGAGCACACCCGTATCAAAGAGTTCCTAAATGATGACAAAGACTTGACAGAGCAGCCATCAAGTGTTAGACAGTATTCTAGGTTATTATGTTTTTTTGCCCAATAATTAGAAACTTTTTTTAATATCAGCTATGCATTCCGTTAATTTTGTGAATTGTAAAATAATTGTACTTTAGTATATTTTCTAAAAATATATTTTAGAATAATATACTTGAAGTGAAAATTCTGTCTAGACGATTGGATAACATTGCCCAGGGTATGCTGGCTTGTTTAAGGGCCGTTGCGGCTGCTGCTCTCATTGTACAGATGGCAGAAAGAACCGTGCTATCGCACCCTTTAATTCTATATACTTCACACCAAGTTAATGCGATATTGCATAACCAGCAGACACAACACATGACTGCACAACAACGTGTGGGGTATGAAGCAACTTGACAATAAAACTGACATCAGTAGCAAACCCAACATTAATGGCTATGTTATTAACGACTTACTGGATGACATTCAGCGATTTGTGATGTTACAAGGGCATGCACAAGCATAGCAGTACACTTGAGTGAAAGGACAGGATGCAGACGATTTATATTCCTAATATAAAAGAATGCAGAACGGGTAACACTGTTATTATGAGCTTTAAAAGACAGAGTTCTGTCAAGAATGACACCCAAACGTTTAACCTATTAGACAGAGGAACAGAGCAATTATCTATTATCACAGAAGAAATATTTTACTTAGCTATTGTATTTTTTGATCCAACGAGAAGAATTTCTGTTTTACCACTATTCAATTTGAGAAAATTACTTGAAAACCAATTTTTTTATTCACTTAAGCACTCACCAAGAGCAGAAGAGGGAAACTTTGAAGAGTGTTTAGAAGACAGATAAAGTAGGGTGTCGTAAGGATAACAATTAAATTGAATATCATATTTCCAAAAGATGATGCCAATTGGTAAAAGATAAATAATAAACAAAAGAGGTCCCAAAACAGAACCCTGGGGAACACCAGTGACAACATAGGTGGATTTAGACACACCACATCCAGTTGGGTTTGTAGGAGAATTGGCAGGCAACATTAAGGTCAAATAGAGCAAACAGTTCAGTGACCCCTCAATTGTAGCCATTACAGCAACATGAAAGTTGTTGAAATCCAGTAATAGGACAAACCATTCTCTTTGCAAATAGGGAAAGGAATACTTCTAGATCGACATACTGGAATTATACAGGAAGTATGGGCAGACGTGAAGCCAGGCAGATCCAATAGACAACAAGAGAAGTTCTTGGTTTGGTCATACAACACAAGAGAGTATCCTTTGAATTAAAAATTCTACTATCTACTATACTTAGTAATTCTACTATCCTCTGTGGGGGGGCTACCCATTGCATATTCAGTAGGTGTTTAGGTGACCGAGGGTCTGAAAAAGTGAGTGATCACTGTCAGGGAAGCAACAGCAGTGTCTATTCTTCTAGCTTGGCCTGAAACATCAGATCATGAAGGATAAGCTTGCTGGTAAATCATAAATGATTTAAAGTGGCCATTGTTAAAAGAAAGGAAATGTTTGCACATATTGTACTCTGTATTTTTCCACTGCATGAGTGCATCGCATGAAATGCCATATATGGAGTCTCTTCTGTCCAATTGTTTTTAATCACACCTCATCTATATCAATGTCGTGGTTCATTCACAAGTTTTCTTATAAGTTTATGCATAGTATATAAGTTGAAGGTGTGGTGGATTTTTAATAGATAAAATAGTAAACTGTATATTAAACTAATCATGTTTCTAACATCTAACCTTTCTCTTTTTAGGCTTAACATGCTAACACTTTGAAACACAATGTACTAAAACGTTCTGTCCTGTGTTTTTGGTTGTGTGAGTGTAAAAATAACAAATTTGGGAAATGAAACTAGACAGATGACTAACTTTGAACCTTGTGATTAACAATGAAATAATCATTAAAACAAAGTTTGCTTTACCTAGTAACAGAAGGGTTTGCATATGAAAAACCAATCAAATTCATATCATTTTGCCATACCTCCCTATTCTATAAAAACTGTTGTATTCTTTTAGCTGGTGGGATTCTCAATGGAATTTGTCTGAGATCCTCCGACCTTGCTTCTTGGGAGAGATTCTCTGAGAACTGCTCGGGAAGATCTCCTGGCCGTGATTAAAGCATTTGAAGGACATTTGCTGAAGTCTGTTTGTTGATTATTCCTGCGCAGGAAGTAAGCTAGTTTAAGGAAGCAAGTTATTTAGGGAAACAAGTTATTTAGCGAAACACTAGAGACCTTACTACCAAGTGATAGTGATTCGATAGGGGACGTCGATTTGTAGACGAGACCCAGATAGACTAAACATCGACAGTAGACGTTAGGGGAGGTCGATTTATAGACGAGACCCAGATAGTTAGGTTTAGGGTTAAATCTACCACAAAGCCTTTCAATAAAGATTTGACTTTGAGTGAACTACACTTCTGTGTCTGCGTCATTCTTGGTCCCTGATATCAGTGTCACTCTCTGGGTCTTTAATTGGATAAGGAAGATCCGTGTTTATCTAACAGTAAGCTTAAAAGTTTTTGGTACGTATCCTAATGACAAAGATGAATTAATGATATTAAGAAGAGGATCTATGACCTCTGGAAGCATCTCTTTCAGTAGCTTAGTCGGTATAGGGTCTAACATACATGTTGTCGATTTAGATGATTTAACGAGTTTGCAAAATTCTTCCTCTTCTATAGCAGTGAATGAATACAAATTTTCCTCAGGGAGACTACAATACACTGCCTGATGCGATACTGTAGTAGATGGTTGAATAATTATAATTTTCTCCCTGATATTATCAATCTTATAAGTGAAGAAGTTCATAAAGTCATTACTGCTGTGTTGCTTGGTCATTACGTCTGGTGTTGAAGCTTTATTTTTTGTTAATTTTCCCACTGTATCAAATAAATACCTAGTGTTGTGTTTGTTTTCTTCTAAGAGAGACTACAATTAAGCAGATCTAGCAGTTTTTAAGGCCTCTCTGTATGCAATTGTGCTCTCTTTCCATGAAATGTTAAAAAAAAGTCTAGTTTTGTTTTCTTCCAACTACGCTCCATTTTTCTGGCTGCTCTCTTAAGGGCCTGAGTGTGCTCGTTGTACCACGGCATTGGACTATTTTCTTTAATCTTCTTTAAGCGCAAAGGACCAGTGTGTCTAAAGTGCTGGAAAAAAGAGAGTCAATGGTTTCTGTTGCAACATCAAGTTCTTCTAAGCTATCTGGAATGCCGAGTCGGCTTTGCAGCCTTGGCTAAATGTAATTTACACAAGAATAGATAACGATCTAAGATGTCATCGCTCTGCTGCAGAATTTCAACGGCATCAACATTGATTCCATGTGACAATATTAGATCTAGAGTATGATTACGAGAATGAGTGGGTCCTAAAATGTATTGTCTAATTTCCAATAGAGTTCAGAATGTCTTCAAATGCCAATCCCAATGCGTCTTTTTCGTTGTCTACATGTATATTAAAATCACCAAAAATTAGGACTTTATCTGCAGCCAGTACTAACTCTGATAGAAAGTCAGCAAATTCTTTGATAAAGTCTGAATGGTGCCCTGGTGGCCTGTATACAGTAGCCAGCACAAATCTCAAACAGGATATATCATTTACACTAGAAAGTGTTACATTAACCACCAAAACTTAAAAATAATTATATTTCCAACTAGACTTCTCAGTAATACTGAAGATATCACTATAAATTACAGCAACACCTCCCCCTATTGCCTGTTGGGGAGTGGACTCATTTAAAGGAACACTTCGACTTTTTTGTACTTTAGCTTATTCACCGCATCCCCCAGAGTTAGATAAGTCCATACATACCCTCTTCTCATCTCTGTGCATGTCGTAACTCTGTCTGACGCACCCACCGCTAGCCTAGTTTAGCACAAAGACTGGAGGTAAACGGCTCCAGCTAGCATACTGCTCCCAATAAGTGACAAAATAACACCAACATTTTCCTATTTACATGTTGTGATTTGTATAGTCACAGCGTGTACAAATAACAAGGTCACATGAGACACAGCCATCTTCTAACCGTATACATACTGGGAACTATATTCTCAGAAGGCGAAGCACTGCTACTTCTGCGGAGTGATTTACTCCAACTCTGAGGAACTCTCTGCTCCTCACCACAGGGCTTCTCAGGTGCTGCGAGCAAATCACTCCACCCAAGTAGCAGTGCTTCGCCTTCTGAGAATATTGTTCACGCACGGAGATGAGAAGGGTATGTATGGACTTATCTAACTCTGGGGATACGGTGAATAAGATAAAGTCCCAAAAGGTCGGCATGTTCCTTTAAAGTAATGTAATCGTCTGGTTTTAGCCAGGTTTCTGTCAAACACAGCACATCTAGGTTATGATCTGTAATCATATATCATATAATATACTTGCTGAAAGTATATTCAGCAACTCAAGCTTTAGCATTTGTTCATCTGTATTATATCTGTTTTTTATTTGTTGAACATAAATTGGGTTAAACATTAATCCTAAATTAAACCTTAAATGGGTTTAAGAGTTTTTGTATAGTTCGGGGAACAGACACAGTCTTTATATGATGATACCTAGGTGAAAGAGTCTCTATTTGATGGGATTTATCTGACTTCTGTGATGTGAGACGGCTAACCAGTCTGTCTGTTTCCTGACCTGGGCCCCAGATAGTCAAGGATCAACTCTAAGACTATGTGACATATTACTTAGAGAGAAGAGTAGCACCATCCCAGGAGGGATGAACACAATCTCTTTTTAACAGGTCACTGTAAAAAAAAATTTCCAATTGTCTTTGAACCCTATATTATTCTGCGGACACCACTTAGATAGCCAGGCATTGAGTGACGACAGTCTGCTAAGTATCTCATCACTCCGGCGAACAGGAAGGGACAGCAGCCTAATAAACTGTTGCCATCTGTATCATTAATGTTAATCCAAAAAAAAGAAAATCAGAAAATCCCTTACTGCTTTTGACTGAATCACTTGTATCTTTATTATAAATCAATTTGTGTAAATGGACAATAATTAAGAAGTTCAAAGTTCAAAAAAGCCAATGGTGACATCAAACAGCAATCTCATGCATCTACAGTTTGCTAGGAGTTAATGGAACTTTCAGTTAGACTGGGTTTTTTGTTCAGATGAGATCAAAATAAAGCTTCCTGGAAAAACACCAGAGGTGTGTTTGGCATAGAGAAACTTGTAATTTGCCATGTAATTTTGCTCCAAAAATCCTGGACAACTTGTTAGGAAACACGGTATCAAACTCCAAATACCGGCAGATATTAAATCAACACCTGACTGACCCTGTCAGGAAGCTTAAACTGGGCCGTGGTTGGATCTTCCAGTATGAAAATGATCCAAAGCACATCTCAAAATAAACAACAGAGTAAACAAAATACTGACCACAAAATAAACGTTTCCTCCACATTGTGATATTGAACTGTACTAGATATTTGCATTTGACTGCCTCCAGAACAGCACTTCATTGCTTATTCTACTCTATCTAACGGAACACATAATAATAATGAAAAGGCATGTCATGATCACTTTAAGACTGTAAACTTGTTATTTAGGATAGGGATGTTAACGATTAATCGGCGATCGATTAATTGTCGATAATACATTTAATCGAAAAATCGATTAAGCAGGTTTGTGCGCGTGCGTGCGGCTCAACCGCTAAACGTATAGCGAGCACGCCGGAGTTATGTTGGACCATTTTACACCTTCATCATGACTATAAGTTTGCGTGTGCATTAGCAGCCTTTTGTTTTGTGCAAATGTAAGTTGTAATGTTGTGTTTATTTTGTGTAGGCCTATCTATATCTGATTTATCTCATATAGGATGCATTTGGTTAAGAATTAATGTAGTAAAGCTTACGGTGATCCTCTTCAGCTTCAGCGCGTGCAGCTCAAACGGCAATACACGACTAATAATGACTATTGGACTGTCATATTACATAACATTATAAAGAGAACAATATTGTAAAAAAAAATTGTGAATTATTTGGGTTTAGTTCCCATAGTCGCGTTGCTCCAGGAAGAGCGCGTCCACAACATGAGTCATTCTGAATGGCACGTAACTTAGTTCAAGTTCACTTGTGCATTCGCTTCATTTTGTGCAGATATCATTTGTAATATTATGTTTATTTTGTATATATCTGATTAATCTCATATAGGATGCGTTTCTTTGAGTTAAATAACACGCTAGCAAAGTGTTCCAGTTTAACGGTATTCATTCAGCGCAGCTCAAACAGCAATGCACAGTTAATAATAACTATGATTAGGACTGTCATATTACATAACATATTACATATTACATTTTTTTATTAAATCATTATGAATTCATTGGGTTTAGTTGCTATTTTCAGCGCGTTGTTCCAGGAAGAGCACGCCCACAACAGTCACATATTCCAAGCACGCATCGGCGTTGGTGACACTTTTCATTAGTCGTTATATTTGATTATTAAATAATTAATTTAATTAAATGATCAATCACATTGAAACATTTTACAATCCTACTAGCGCTTTATTTAGATTCAAAACATTATCATTCATTTGGTGAGGAACATAGCGTTTTGTGCAGTATTTGCACACCGTCATGCTGTTGGCCATATGCCACTGCAGCAGACTCATAATGCAGTGTTACGGCTAACGATTAATCAATTAATTGATCGTTAATTTAAACGACGATCGATCATGGGAATTTGTTAAAATTGACATCCCTAATTTAGGAGAAAATCTCTCATTTAGGAAATGGTGTTAGATTCATTACTAAACATGATTCTTCATTTGTTAATAATGAAACACTCACAGAGCTTTTCTGCAGTTGATCACAGCTGGTATCAGTCTTCTTCTGCCCTCATCTGATGTGTTGAATTTCATGAGGTCCAGCTCATCCAGCGGCTCCTCTGAGATCTGAATCATGTAGGAGATTGTAGAGCAGTGAGACGGAGAGAGAAACTTCTTTGAGTGTTTGTCTGATTTCACAAACTCCTGAATCTCTCTGGACAGAGTCTGATCTTTCACTTCCAGCAGACAGAGGAACAGATTGATGGATTGATCAGCTGAGAGATGATTAATATTCTTCTCATCTTTGATCTTGTCTTTAATGTACTGTGTGGTTCTCCTGATGTCCTCTGAGCTGTTCTCTGTGTGTGTCAGTAGATACTGTAAGAGACTCTGATTGGACTCCAGTGAGACGCCCAGCAGGAACCGCAGGAACAGATCCAGTCGTCCATTCTCACTCCAGAGGGCTTTATCTACTGCTGATGCTAGTATTCTATCCAGAGAGTATTCATAAAATCCATACCTTCTGAGCCTATACATGTTCTTCATTAAATAGCAGTAAAACACATAGAAAGCAGCGAGAAACTCCTGAACGCTCAGATGAATGAAGCTGTAGACTTTCCTCTGATGAATCACAGATTCCTCCTTAAAGATCTCAGTGCAAATCCCAGAATGCACTGAGGCGTCAGTGACGTCTATGCCGCTCTCTCTCAGGTCCTCCTCATAGAACATCACATTGCCCTTCATCAGCTGATGGAAAGCCACTTCAGCAAGTTTCACAATCACTTCTCTGTTGGACTGCAGGAGTTTCTCTGGATCTCTCTCTTCATACTTCTGATTCCTCATGTTGATCTGAATCAGCAGGAAGTGGATGTACATTTCAGTCAGAGTTTGAGGGATTTCTGCACTCTGATCTTCTTCCAGGAGCTTCTGAAGCACAGTGGAGGAGATCCAGCAGAAGACGGGTATGTGGCACATGATGTGGAGGCTTCTTGCTCTTCTGATGTGTGAGATGATTCTGCTGGCTTGATGCTTGTCACTGATTCTCTTCCTGAAATATTCCTCCTTCTGAGGCTCATTGAATCCCTGAATCTCTGTCAGACGGTGGATGTATTTGGAGGGGATCTGATTGGCTGCTGCTGGTCTGGAGGTGATCCAGATGAGAGCCGAGGGAAGCAGATCTCCTTTCATGAGCTTTGACATCAACACACCCACTGATGAAGTCTTAGTCACATCAGAAACTTCCTGAGCGTCTGAAAACATCAGTGTGATTCTGCTTTCATCCAGACCATCAAAGATGAACACAACTTTACACTCCTCATAAATCTTTGAGTCCAGATCTCGAAGTTCAGGATGAAAGTCCAGCAGAAGTCTGTGAAGACTGTACTGACGATCTCGGATCAAGTTCAGCTCTCGAAATGGAAGCACAAACATGAAATCTACATCCTGATTGTCTTTTCCCTCGGCCCAGTCCAGAATGAACTTCTGCACAGAGACGGTTTTCCCGATTCCAGCGATGCCTTTAGTGAGAACAGTCTTGATCTGCTCTTTCTCCTCGCGTCCTGGTTCAGGAGAGGCTTTAAAGATGTCATTGCAGTAGATTGGAGTGTCTTGTGAGTGTTGTGTTCTGGCTGTTTTCTCCATCTGTAAAACCTCATGTTCTTCATTCACTCCTCCTCTCTCTCCCTCTATGATGTAGAGCTGTGTGTAGATCCTGTTCAGGAGGGTTTCATTCTCTTGGAGTTTCAGTCCCTCAAATAATCTCTCATACTTGTTCTTCATGCTGGTTTTGTGTCGGTCTTTGACTCTCTGTAGTTTATTATCTACTGTTTGAGAAGAATCCTGCGAATCAGTCTGATTATCTCTATCCACTCTGCTGGGAAAATAAAAACAAAAGAGAACAGATTAAAACATTTTGTAACAGGGATGTGCCAGAAGTCAAATACCTAATTCAGAAAGGCACGGATAAAGGCTTCAAAACGAATTCAACCGAATGAAAAAATATTCAGCAGACACAGTCACTCCTCATGTTTACTGGATAACAGGCAATCCAGGGGATCACAGTATAATATTATACATAAACTCTAAAATCCCTATGCAATTATGAGTGTGTGAAGTGAATGAGTATTCACTCTATGAATTAAATAAGCGCAAATCAAATAGCTGAACTGCAGACTCTGCATGTCTGTCAGAAATCAGAGCTTGTCAAGAGTAATATCAACTAAAATACAACATCATAACCATTTTCTACTGTTTTATATGTATATTTAAGTGCTTTAAACCTTATACGACATGAAAGACTACATGTTATGTTTCTCTGGCTCACTCTCTGCCAGAAATGGCAAGCATATAATGTATTCTTCATAAATTGTTCAGATTTGCAATTGTATACATTGTAAAAGTTGTTGAAATTTGTTTTAGAAATTTGCAACCACTGAATATTTTCTTGTACCTTCCATGTTCTCTAATCAGCTATTTTATATAGCAGCCGATGGTTATCCTTACATTACATAACTCTGTACACAGAGTTCCTTTGGAAAATATATTTTTTGTCTCCTTTATTTAACATTTAGTATTATTGTATTAATTTAAAGCTTTTTAAATCTTTATTTATTGGGAAAGGTCCCAGAGCCGGGACGCACTGCCTACAGTAGGTAGTCAACCAAAAAGCCTATTGCCACCGCTGAAAGGCACTTGTTTGCGAAATCTCCACCAGATGGGACAAAGGGACGGTTTGCAACATTGCTCGGTAAGGCTAGCCTAGAAATCTAGACGCACCCTAGCGGCAGCAAAATTTATTTTGCAGCCAGGGTAGTCTAGCAACTCTCCATTGACTTTTTCGAGCTGCAAAAACTTAAATTGGGTCAGGCCAATCACATTGGCCCTCATTTATCATTTTTGCATAGAAACAGGCGTATGCGCATGCGTCGCGTCTGAACGCGTTGTTGTCTTTGGAGCTCCATCAATTGATTTATAATTCTTGATTTCTCTTTAAACTCACTTACAACGAACATTTTCTATTTTTCCTCACCTCATAGTTACAACGAGGACTGTTGAGCAGACGCGTCTCAAGCCTATTAGTGATCCAACGTCGGATACTCTTATAGGTTACTCCTGTGGATCACGGCTGAACGCGTCTTCTCCACACTCACTTACAAACAAACATTTTTTCGCCTATCGTGCGTCTACTCTACACCTGTACCACTAAAAAGACGGATTATATCCAAGACTTCAGTCATAAATTAGTATTAATATTGATAGCATCACTGGTAGCGTCGTTGCTAACTTAACTTACTGTCCATCTGTTAAAATGGCGAATATATCAGATGTAAGTAGTCTACCTTTTGGTGCAGGTGAGGACACATTTGAGCTACACGCGTTGCAGTCTGAGCTGGAAGCTGTTGAGAAACAGATCCACGACCTTTTAGTGAGAAAAGCCGAGCTGATAGACCGGCGGTTAGCTCTTGAAACATCACGCGCCGATGAACACAAATCAGTGATCAACGTTACTAACCCGCTGACTCCGACCTCGTCTACTCCGTGCGTTACTCAGCATCGGTCACGAGCGTCGAGGCCGTGATCAGCTATGGTCTCGTTTACGCCGGCTCCAACATGCCACCACGAAGCCTGGATATTTCCGCAGCGGAAGACGCGAGTCAGGTCTAGACCAAGAAAACTCTCTCCGACCCTCCCGGTTTTCGAGATATCCACACAAAACCGCTTCTCCCCTCTTCGCGAAACAGAACGCGATGCTGTGATCATCGGTGATTCCATCGTTCGACACGTACAAGCTACGTTAAATAAAAGTAAGGTGCATAATCACTGCTTTCCTGGTGCTCGTGTTTCTGAAATCGCTGCTCACGTTCCCGAGATTCTGAACGAGCGCGTCGGAACTGTGGTCCTGCACGCGGGAGGGGCCGACATCAGGCTGCGACAGACAGAGGTTCTGAAGAAAGACTTCAGGAATCTGATCGATACGGTACGCAGCACATCGCCTGATATAACGATCATTGTGTCAGGACCGCTTCCCACGTACCGACTAGGTCATGAAAAGTTTAGTAGATTATTCGCGCTAAATGAATGGTTAATATCATGGTGCAATGAGCAGAAACTGCTCTTTGTAAATAATTGGAATCTGTTTTGGGAGCGTCCTAGGCTTTACCGTGCTGATGGCTTACACCCAAGCAGATTCGGATCGGATCTTCTGTCAGATAACATCTCCAAAATGTTAAATACCTTTTGACTAGTAACCAAAAGTTCAAATCATAGTCTCTGCTGCACCAAATTAACTGATATAAATAGTGTAGAACATTGCATAGAAACTGTGTCTATTCCTCGTTTAGTTTGATCAAATAATAAATCTACTGCAGGATCTAGAAAAAATCTAGTTGTTATTAAACCAGAAAATGTTGCTATTAGTAACCAAAAACAATTTCTAAAGCTAGGTCTTCTAAACATTAGATCACTCACACCTAAGGCAGTTATTGTAAATGAAATAGTCACGGATAATAGCTTCGATGTACTTTGCCTTACTGAAACTTGGCTTAAACCTAATGATTATTTCGGTCTAAATGAGTCTACTCCATTAGGATACTCCTATAAGCACGAACCCCGTCTGATTGGTCGTGGCGGCGGTGTTGCAGCGGTCTATAGAGATATTCTCAATGTTACTCAGAAAACGGGTTATAAGTTTATTTCGTTTGAAATACTTGTACTAAATGTTACGCTCTTAGATGTTAGAAAAAAATCCATATTATCTCTAGCCTTGGCTACCGTATATAGACCGCCTGGGCCTTACGCTAATTTCCTAAAAGAGTTTGCAGATTTTCTCTCAGATCTATTGGTCAATGCAGATAAAGCATTAATTGTTGGAGATTTTAACATACACGTAGATAATCCAAATGATGCGTTAGGGGCTGCGTTTATAGATTTATTAAATTCCTTTGGGGTCAAACAAAACGTCACCGGACCAACTCATCGTCTTAATCACACACTCGATTTAATTATATCATATGGATCCGATCCAACCGATATAGATATCATTCCACAAAGTGATGATGTCACTGACCATTACTTGGTAACTTGCATATTACGTACTGCTGTAATATGTCATGCGGCGCCGCGTTTTCGACCAGGCAGAACAATCCTTCCATCCACCATAGATAATTTCTCGAGTTGCTTGTCTGATCTGTCTCAGCTGCTGCCTGAACCCAAACAAACAGATGAACTAGAAGAACTAACTAGCACTATGAGCACCATTCTCTCTAGAACATTGGATGTTGTTGCACCCGTTAGATTAAAAAAGGTCACAGAGAAAATTAAAGCACCATGGTACAATAATACTACGCATGTTCTAAAGAGAGAAACCCATAATTTAGAGCGTAAATGGAAACAAACTAATTTAGAGGTCTTTAGAATCGCGTGGAAAGACAGTATGTCACGTTATAAAAAGGCCCTAAAAGCGGCCAGGGCTGAGCACCACCGCAAACTAATAGAAAACAACCAAAACAATCCTAGGTTTTTATTTAACACCGTGGCTAGACTAACAAATAAACAGACGTCACCCGAACAAAATATCCCGTTACAGTTTAGTAGTAATGATTTCATGAACTTCTTCACTGAGAAAATAGAAAACATCAGAACCACAATTGTAAACGTTCAATCCTCAATCGCACCTTATAATTCAGCCTCAATTATCCCCCCGCAAGAACAATTACAGTGCTTTACAACTATAGAACAAAAAGAGTTAAATAAACTTATCACTTCATCTAAAACAACAACATGTTGGGGGGCGCTCGCGGACGCTAGAGAAGATGGCCGCTTAAATTGTAGCTCCGCTCCTGATTGTTTAATAAATTGCTACTCTCTTGGGTTTAAATCAAAGAATCTCCTGATTAATGGACTCTGCACACTGCTAACATGTCTGAGACTCAAGATCCTAAGGACTTTTCACTTTTCACAACCTCGCGATCACAGAAAAAGACAAACTGCGTCAGCAGAAACGTCCTCATCCTCAACGGAACAAACTGACCTAGTTTTGAACGAAATACGAGCGCTTAATGCTCGGTTGGGGAACATCGATGGCCGCTTTGACACTATTGAAAATCGCCTCGACGCCATATCCACCTCTGTTTCTGCAGTGCACGAGACTTTATCTAATTTATCACAAAGAGTATCCTCAAACGAATCCCGTTTAACGGAAGCTGAAAACAGAATCTCTACCACAGAAGACGCTCTACAGGCCCGCGAGGGTGAGTTTTCGAAGTTGACAAAAATGGTGACCCAGCTTCAAGCTAAGGTAGATGATCTAGAAAACAGAGGAAGACGCAAAAATCTTCGCATTGTCGGTCTACCTGAAAAAGCTGAGAGATCTACTCCGCTAGCTCAATTTCTGAGAGAAATGATACCGAAATGGCTCGACCTTCCTTCTGATCTCAATCTCGAAATTGAAAGGGCGCATCGATCGCTTGCACCTGTTCCAGGAGTCAATGATCTACCACGAAGTGTACTTTTCAGATTTCTGCGCTTCTCAGACAGAGAACGCATTCTGCAAGCAGCGTTGAAAAAACGTCTGATTACTCACGATGACAAGCAGATCCGCTTCTATCAAGATCTTTCAGTCGAAGTGATGAGGAAACGCCGGGAATTCGACGCTGTGAAGAGGATTCTAGTCGATCGCAAGATGTTCCGTGGTTTCGCGTATCCGGTCAAGTTGCGCTGTCTTCACGAGTCGGAGCTTCGCACTTTCAGTACACCGACTGCGGTGAAAGAGTTTCTAGAGACTTTACAAGATAAGTAATAATAGAGATTCTTACCTACTTTATTTCAACTTTACCATACTCGGAGAGTAACTTGAATTTTCCCGGATTCTCATACGTTATATAGGCTAGGCTATTTGTTTAATCTGTTCGGAACTAACATTACAGATGTGACCGTTACATCACAGTTTTCACATTGTCCCAATTTTTTTTTTTCCTGTATGAGTATTCCGAGATAATAATGTTTAATGTCACTTACTGGAGCGGATTAACTTTAGCGTTTCTCACAATGGGTATGACTCTGAACCTTATGTTGGTAACAGGTATAACGTTAACTGTTTTTGCCTTGAGCCCAACGGGGTACAGAGACCTAGGTTTAGTGGGATTTGGTTGGCCCTGCCAGTTGGGGGCAGAGCCTGGGGTGGGGGGAGGATGTTGCTATTCTGTTACATTGTTCACTGATGTTAAAATATTTGCCCATCAGACACTCTTGTTGTTCTACTTTTTCTTTTTAAATACTATATTTACAGTCTATTATTACTTGGTCACACTTTACTATTATGCAGAGCCCGACTAGGTTTATGACATGGAATGTTAAGGGATTAGGAAATGTGGTAAAAAGGAAAAAAATACTGACTTTCTTAAAAAAAGAAAGAACCACAGTCGCTATGCTTCAAGAGACACATCTATCCGATAGCGAACATCTGAAATTGAATCGGGATTGGGTGGGTCAAGTATATTATTCTTCATGCGCAGCCAACCCCAGGAAAAGAGGCACGATTATTTTAATTAGTAAACACATGCCATTTATTCTTGAAAATCAAATAAGAGACCCAGAGGGTAGATTTATTTTGGTCACAGGCTTAATATTTGGCCAGCATATTACTATGTTAAATGTTTACGCGCCTAATGAAGACTCTCCCAAATTCATATCCAAAATGATTTTGTTATTCAATGAACACTGTAAAGGACTAGGAGTCTGCGCCGGAGACTTTAATTGCGTGATGGATGAGAGATTGGACAAATCCTCATCAGGCACTCTAGTCAATCCTAGATCCTCTATGGTTCTCAAAAAAATGTGCAAAGAGACTGGTTTAATTGATACCTGGAGAGAAATGAACCCTCTTAGTAGAGACTACACATTTTATTCCAATCCACATGGTTCGTATTCAAGAATTGACTATATTTTCATCCCAAACACTTCTTTTAATCTTACATCTTTTAGTCAAATTGGCTCAATTGCTATATCAGATCATGCTCCGGTTCAGATAGATATTACATTAGGGACTCCAACAACAAGAAATAAGGTATGGAAACTGAACTCGTCTTTGTTGTCTGACCACAAATTTTGTAATGTAGTTAGAGATTCAATAAAAAACTATTGGTCAGATAATAAAAACTCACCTGTCTCCCCTGCTGTAATGTGGGATGCAGCTAAAGCTACAATCCGGGGACACATTATTTCCTATACAGCTGCACATAAAAAAGCCATGATATCTAAACGACAAGAATTGGAAAGGGAAGTAAAAAAATTAGAACGTCTACATAGCACAACTCCCACTCAAACTAACTGGTCTGCTTTATGCCATGCTAGAGCCGAACTCAATCTTGATCACACCAATCATATAAAAAAATTACTGTTTCTTTCCAAACAGAATTATCATGAGCACGCAAACAAATCAAGTAGACTGTTGGCATACCAGATTAAAAAAAATCAATCTGAAAGAATAATTAAGTCTCTAAAGATGTCGGATGGCATCACTACATATGATCCTGTACTTATAATTGATGCTTTTCGAACCTATTATGAATCACTATATTGCTCACAAAATAGTGCTTCACAACCAGAATTTGAAACTTTTTTAAATAATATTTCTCTCCCAGTTATTTCAGATAAAGACCGAAATTACCTTAACTCATCTATAACTTCAGAAGAGGTCTTTGCAGCAATACATTCAATGCCTTCTAATAAATCACCAGGACCTGACGGTTTTCCCCCGGAATTTTATAAATCATTTTGGCCTGAGCTTTCTAATATTTTTATGCCTGCTTTGCAAGCTGTTTTAGATCAAGGTACAATACCTGAAACATGGAAAACGGCAAATATCTGCCTAATACTTAAGAAGGACAAAGACCCACAAGACTGTGCATCATATAGGCCAATAAGTCTCCTCAATACAGACTCTAAAATACTCACTAAAGTTCTGGTGTGTAGGTTGGAGAGCATATTACCTAAAATTGTTAAACCAGATCAGACAGGGTTTGTGAAATCGCGCTACGGCACTGATAATATACGCAGACTGTTAAATATTATTAATTTTGTTCAAAAAGAAAGGCAACCTGCACTTGTTCTCTCCCTCGATGCTGAAAAGGCTTTTGACAGAGTTGAGTGGGACTTTTTGTTTGCCACTCTTTGGAAATTTAATCTAGGGGGTAATTTTATCAGATGGGTGGAGTTGCTTTACTCTAATCCTAAGGCTGCAGTGGTCGCGAACGGTCTCACTTCGGCTCCGTTCTGCATAGGGAGAGGCACTAGGCAGGGTTGCCCACTTTCACCTTTGCTCTTCGCTCTAGTCATTGAACCCCTAGCAGAACTTATTAGACAGAGCAAACATTTCCATGACATTACAGTGGGAAGAGAAGATCATCGAGCATCATTGTATGCTGATGACATATTAATATTTATGTCTAAACCAGCCCAATCTATTCCTGTACTATTGGAATGTATTTCTTGTTACAGTAGTCTATCTGGCTATAAAATAAATCTTTCGAAATCCATTGCTTTACCTATAAATATCTCCTCTTTAGAACACCTAAAATTAATCTCCCCTTTCCAAATATCAGATGACGGCTTTAGATATCTTGGTATTTTTATCACAGCTTCACTTGATGATCTTATAAACAATAATTATACCCCTCTTATAGGAAAAATCAAGGTCAATTTGAAAACCTGGTGTTTACTTCCGATTTCATTTCTAGGGAGAATAAATGTAATTAAAATGAATATCCTTCCTAAGCTTTTGTATTTATTTCAATCTTTACCTAGTTATTTAGCAAGTTCATTTTTCAAAGACTTCAATAAACATCTTTCAAAGTTTATTTGGAGTAATAAAATGCCTCGGATCAAAATTTCCAAACTAATGAAACCAAAGGACAAAGGTGGGATCGCCTTGCCAAATCTTCAGTTATATTATTGGGCAGCCCAGATAAAAAATATGATTAGTTGGTGTAGTGAGAGGACCAATTCTATCTGGTATAATATGGAAGCAACAACTTGCTCTCCACTACCAATTAGATTTCTACCATTTGTTAAGAACTACACAAAGCTAAAAAATATCTCGGAATATTATACCATATCAAACACTCTTCGAGCCTGGATAGATATTTAATCATACTTTAAAATACCCGGCTCTCTTTCCTTGTCTTCTCCACTATCTTTTAACCCTGATTTCCCCTTAACATTACAAAATATTGGGCTTTCGACATGGCTGAAACTGGGAATCTCTCAAATTTCTTGTTTATATTCAGAGGGAATTCTAAAGTCTTTTCAACAGATTGTGGAACAATATAAACTCCCAAAGTCTAATTTTTACAAATATCTTCAGTTGCGACATTTTTTTAAACTAAAGATAGACAAAGGAGAGTTAAGAATGGACATAACAGAGATTGAAGACATTTTACTAAATCCAATCTGTCTAAAGGGATCGATATCAAGGACATATGACATCTTGTCTAGTAATTGCACTTCTGCCTTGTTGGGACTGAAGGAAGTCTGGGAGAAGGACATTGGTCAAACTATTGAAGAGAATGACTGGACCGCTGTATGTGATAACGTGTACCCTAAATGTACCTCCCTTGGGATCCATGAGCTCAATTTCAAATTCTTTAATAGAATATATCTTACGCCGATGCGCATTAAGAGGATGTTTACCAACGCTACAGGCCTGTGCTTCAAGTGTAATAAAGATAAAGGTACATTCATGCATTGTTTTTGGTACTGTGACAAAATTTTGTCATACTGGAAGAAAGTACATTGTGTAATGGAAGATCTTCTTGGACTACACTTCGATATGACCCCAGCTTTGTATTTATTGAACCTTAATGTGAACAGTCTGTTTAAAAAAGATGCAATACAGCTATTTGTTGTCCTGGTATATTTAGCCAAAAAATGCATTTTGTTACTCTGGTCCGCATCACAGGCTCCATCCTTTAAAATGTGGATATCACAAATTGCTACATGGTTACCACTTGAAAAGCTCACCTATGATAAACATAAAAATTCTAACAGATTCTGGCTCATATGGTCTCCCCTTTGGGAATATATAAAGGAACTCCCTTAATAGGCTTACCGAAACGCTTCTTCTAATTTCTTCAAATTTTCTTTGACTTCCTATCTAAAGGATGCTTTAAGTCAGTGTGACCTTGTTTATTTGTGGTTGTTATTATTTTAATTTTAATTTTAATTTCTTTCTCTTATTCCTCTCTATTATGTCTTGTACATCCTGTAACATGAATATGACTTTGTTGTGATACTGTAAATGTTAATTTTCTACTGTGGGCAAGCAATAAAAAAAAAAAAAAAAAAAAAAAAAAAAAAAACAACAACATGTTTATTAGATCCTATACCAACTAAACTACTGAAGGAAGTGTTACCTGTAGTGGAAGAGCCTCTCCTCAATATTATTAACTCGTCTTTATCTTTAGGTCATGTTCCAAGAACATTTAAACTGGCAATGATAAAACCTCTCATTAAGAAACCACAATTAGACCCGCATAATCTAGCAAATTATAGACCCATTTCAAATCTACCTTTTATGTCTAAAATACTAGAAAAAGTTGTGTCCACTCAACTGGGCTCTTTCTTGCAAGAAAATGATATCTATGAAAAGTTTCAGTCAGGATTCAGGCCGCATCATAGCACTGAAACTGCGCTCGTTAAAATCACAAATGATTTACTCTTAGCTTCTGACCAAGGCTGCATCTCAATACTAGTTTTACTTGATCTAAGTGCTGCGTTCGATACTATAGATCATACAATACTCTTAGATCGACTACAAAATTATACTGGTGTTCAAGGACAAGCATTAAGCTGGTTTAGATCATACTTATCAGACCGCTACCATTTTGTCTATTTAAATGGAGAAAAATCGATCATAATTCCAGTAAACTATGGAGTGCCGCAGGGATCTGTGTTGGGCCCTCTGTTATTCTCAATATATATGATACCACTTGGAAATATTATAAGGAAACATGGAATTAGTTTCCATTGTTATGCTGATGACACTCAAATATATATTTCATCACGGCCGGATGAAAACGCTAAATTATCCAAATTGACAGAGTGTGTTAAAGATATAAAAGATTGGATGACGCGTAATTTTCTTTTATTAAATCCAGACAAGACAGAGGTAATACTTATCGGTTCAAAAAACCGCCCACAGAACCTCTCACAATACAACTTTGACATCGTAGGATGTCCTGTTACTTTATCCTCTACAGTAAAAGACCTGGGTGTTATACTCGATTGTAACCTGTCTTTTGAAAATCATATTTCGTATGTTACAAAAACAGCCTTTTTCCACCTTAGAAACATTGCTAAGCTACGTAATATGCTATCAGTTTCTGATGCAGAAAAGTTAGTTCATGCATTCATGACCTCAAGACTAGATTACTGTAATGCTTTATTAGCCGGTTGTCCTGCATCCTCAATAAACAAGCTACAGTTAGTCCAAAATGCAGCCGCTAGAGTTCTTACTAGATCAAGAAAATATGATCATATAACACCGATTTTATCATCACTACATTGGCTACCTATAAAGTTCCGTATTAATTATAAGGTATTGCTATTGACTTATAAAGCCCTAAACGGCTTAGCTCCAGTCTATTTAACGGATCTTCTATCACCCTATAATCCATCACGCTCTTTAAGATCAATAAATTCGAGGCTTTTGGTCATACCTAGGATATCCAGATCAACCAAAGGAGGGAGAGCATTTTCGCATTTGGCTCCAAAACTCTGGAATAGCCTTCCTGATACTGTTCGTTACTCGGACTCACTCTCCCAGTTTAAAACTAGATTAAAGACGCATCTTTTCAGCCAGGCATTCATATAATATTGTTAATCTCACAGTTTCAAACTACAATCCGGCCTCTAGTTCATAAATGCCAGAGGAGAACTGGCCCCCGACTGAGCCTGGGTTCTCCCAAGGTTTTTTTTCTCCATTAGGTCACCTGATGGAGTTTTAGGACACCATTAGGTCACTTGATGGAGTTTTTCGGTTCCTTGCCACTGTTGCCTTTGGCTTGCTCAGTTGGGGATATTTTGGGGATATTTAATTTTATTCTATCAATCAATAAATTCCACTAGAAACAAACTTTGTTGTATTATTTTATTTTAATACTGTGAAGCTGCTTTGATACAATCTGTATTGTGAAAAGCGCTATACAAATATACTTGATTTGATTTGATTTGATATGTTGGCGTAAGATTATGCTTACACTCCTCTCACCGCCTGATTTATGAAGCTGTGTGTACCTTTGAAATCCAGGTGTACGCAATACCTGCCTTTGATAAATGCCGCGGCTGAAAACGATCGTCATTAGAATAACACGCCCCTATATATTCAAGTATCCGCTTCCCCCACGCCCTCATTTTACGCCATGGACACATGGAAGACGGCAAAGAAGAGAAACTTGGATGAGCAAATGACCTATCACAATGCATTTTTTTACAGCACGTGTTTTGAAACAATTAGCATTTAATTTCGTATCACCTCACATGTATTGGGGTGTACAATAGTGATGATGATGTGATGTGGAGTACCAATTCATTCACATTAATAATTGCATGACAATTTGTAATATTATTATTATTATGATTTTTATTATTAATGACGCTTATTGTTATTTAGAAGAAGAATGTCGTTATTATTATTATTTGTATTATTATTATTATTATTATTATTTAAAAGAAGAAGAATGTCATTTTTATTATTTTGTCAGTCTGAATTATTTTTTGGTCATTGAAAGCCTTTCATTACTGAACCCAGTCCGTGCGCACCTGCCGGGCCTAACCCTGGCCTAACCATCGTTTCAAAGAATAGTACGACGGCGAGCGCGTCGAGTATAGAGTATAACTCATCCGTTTGGGGAGGTGCGCGCGCAGTCTGCGGAGATTCGCGCTGCGGAGCCAGGCGAAAGTATAAACAAGGCTTGAAACATCAGGTAAAGCGCACAGGCTCGCAACTGAAGGAATACATATGCCTACAAATAAAATGCTTTGGTAAAGTCACACAATTGAAGTCCATGTTGCACAAAAATAAACAAAACACTGACGTTTATAATTACTATATTGTTTTTCTTTTTTACAATGGGTCATAATATATCATATCTTTTAGTTTGTCAGTGCGTTTTGTGGTGTTAGGAATTGTTTTTCTGCGCATTTCCGCACTAACTCGAAACGTGCGTACACCACCTCCTGAGCTGGCGTAGGATTTAAGCGTGCCGTACGCCAACGTCCATATTGATAAATCTCAAAGTCACCGTGGTTTTGGGTGTACGCCAGGTGTACGCTGGAAATTTGGTGTACGCACTTTTGATAAATGAGGGCCACTGTGTATAGAGTAGGCGGGGCGGGCTTAACATATTGATGACAGAGTTGCGACGGTTCCCTGCTACTTAAAAACAAAGAATGGCTGCTGGAGAACAGTCTTTCGAATCGGCTTTGGCCGCGACTCTGGAGGACTTGGAGTTAGGTTTTTCTTTGAGAAAAGAGCAAAGAACAGCACTTAAGTCATTCTTAAAAAAGGATGTGTTCGTAGTTTTGCTGGCCAGATATGGCAAAAGTTGAATCTATCAACTAACGTTAGCTCCGCTGTTGGGAAAACGCTCTGTTTGGTTGAAGCGCTGTCCTATTGCGTGCAGAGGGAATTTGAAAGACAGTTGTTTATCCCGCCCCTCGGATTGAGCCGTGTCTATGGTGAGTTTCCAGACCTAACATCTTGATGTAGGTCTGGCTTGCCAGGCTACGGTAAGGCTGTAATTGTGAAATTTTTACTAGTAAATGAAGATAAAATAATTGAATAAATTACTGGTAATAATAAAAACAATAATAATAATATAGCATTATAACATTTAATCTTGGCTAATGTTCCAGCTACTTGACAGTTACAATGAATTATTGCAGGAACGTGCATGAAGTGTGCTTAGATTTGATTTTACTGTACAGTACTAGCTAGTGTTTTAGATAATTACACAAGAGGTATGCATTATGCCAAAAAATAAATAAAACAATAGAAAATGTGGATTACTCAGAACAGGAACCTTATGAGTATTATAGCTAGGCTAGTTTTCTAACACAGGGATTATTGCAGGGTTTCTCATTCACATGTTACGCAGCACGTTTGAGCTTCAGCAAGAACCAATGAGGATCATTCTCGTGTTACGCAGAAAGTTAGAGCTTCAGCGAGAACCAAATAGGTTCATTCTCGTGTTACGCAGCATGTTTGAGCTTCAGCAAGAACCAATGAGGTTCATTCTCGTGTTACGCAGCACGTTTGAGCTTCAGCAAGAACCAATGAGGATCATTCTCGTGTTACGCAGCACATTTGAGCCTCAGCAAGAACCAATGAGGTTCATTCTCGTGTTACGCAGCACGTTTGATCTTCAGCAAGAACCAGTGAGGTTCATTCTCGTGTTAAGCAGCACGTTTGAGCCTCAGCAACAACCAATGAGGTTCATTCTCGTGTTACGCAGCACGTTTGATGTTCAGCAAGAACCAATAAGGTTCATTCTCGTGTTATGCAGCACGTTTGATCTTCAGCAAGAACCAATGAGGTTCATTCTCGTGTTACGCAGCACGTTTGAGCTTCAGCAAGAACCAATGAGGATCATTCTCGTGTTACGAAGCACGTTTGAGGTTCAGCGAGAACCAGTAAGGTTCATTCTCGTGTTACGCAGCACGTTTGAGCCTCAGCAACAACCAATGAGGATCATTCTCGTGTTACGAAGCACGTTTGAGGTTCAGCGAGAACCAATGAGGTTCATTCTCGTGTTACGCAGCACGTTTGATCTTCAGCAAGAACCAATGAGGTTCATTCTCGTGTTACGCAGCACGTTTGATCTTCAGCAAGAACCAATGAGGTTCATTCTCGTGTTACGCAGCACGTTTGAGCCTCAGCAACAACCAATGAGGTTCATTCTCGTGTTACGCAGCACGTTTGAGCCTCAGCAAGAACCAATGAGGTTCATTCTCGTGTTACGCAGCACATTTGAGCCTCAGCAAGAACCAATGAGGTTCATTCTCGTGTTACACAGCACGTTTGATCTTCAGCAAGAACCAATGAGGTTCATTCTCGTGTTACGCAGCACGTTTGATGTTCAGCAAGAACCAATGAGGTTCATTCTCGTGTTACGCAGCACGTTTTATCTTCAGCAAGAACCAATGAGGTTCATTCTCGTGTTACACAGCACGTTTGAGCCTCAGCAAGAACCAATGAGGTTCATTCTCGTGTTACGCAGCACATTTGAGCCTCAGCAAGAACCAATGAGGTTCATTCTCGTGTTACACAGCACGTTTGATCTTCAGCAAGAACCAATGAGGTTCATTCTCGTGTTACGCAGCACGTTTGAGCCTCAGCAACAACCAATGAGGTTCATTCTCCTGTTACGCAGCACGTTTGATGTTCAGCAAGAACCAATGAGGTTCATTCTCGTGTTACACAGCACGTTTGATCTTCAGCAAGAACCAATGAGGTTCATTCTCGTGTTACGCAGCACGTTTGAGCCTCAGCAACAACCAATGAGGTTCATTCTCGTGTTACGCAGCACGTTTGATGTTCAGCAAGAACCAATGAGGTTCATTCTCGTGTTACGCAGCACGTTTGATGTTCAGCAAGAACCAATGAGGTTCATTCTCGTGTTACGCAGCACGTTTGAGCTTCAGCAAGAAACAATGAGGTTCATTCTCGTGTTACGCAGCACGTTTGATGTTCAGCAAGAACCAATGAGGTTCATTCTCGTGTTACGCAGCACGTTTGATGTTCAGCAAGAACCAATGAGGTTCATTCTCGTGTTACGCAGCACGTTTGAGCCTCAGCAAGAACCAATGAGGTTCATTCTCGTGTTACGCAGCACGTTTGATTTTCAGCAAGAACCAATAAGGTTCATTCTCGTGTTACGCAGCACGTTTGATGTTCAGCAAGAACCAATGAGGTTCATTCTCGTGTTACGCAGCACGTTTGAGCTTCAGCAAGAACCAATGAGGTTCATTCTCGTGTTACGCAGCACGTTTGAACTTCAGCAAGAACCAATGAGGTTCATTCTCGTGTTACGCAGTACGTTTGATCTTCTGCAAGTACCAATGAGGTTCATTCTCGTGTTACGAAGCACATTTGAGCCTCAGCAAGAACCAGTGAGGTTCATTCTCGTGTTACGCAGCACGTTTGAGCCTCAGCAAGAACCAATGAGGTTCATTCTCGTGTTACGCAGCACGTTTGAACTTCAGCAAGAACCAATGAGGTTCATTCTCGTGTTACGCAGCACGTTTGATCTTCTGCAAGTACCAATGAGGTTCATTCTCGTGTTACGAAGCACATTTGAGCCTCAGCAAGAACCAGTGAGGTTCATTCTCGTGTTACGCAGCACGTTTGAGCCTCAGCAAGAACCAATGAGGTTCATTCTCGTGTTACGCAGCACGTTTGAACTTCAGCAAGAACCAATGAGGTTCATTCTCGTGTTACGCAGCACGTTTGATCTTCTGCAAGTACCAATGAGGTTCATTCTCGTGTTACGAAGCACGTTTGAGCCTCAGCAAGAACCAATGAGGTTCATTCTCGTGTTACGCAGCACGTTTGACCTTCAGCAAGAACCAATGAGGTTCATTCTCGTGTTACGCAGCACATTTGAGCTTCAGCAAGAACCAGTGAGGTTCATTCTCGTGTTACGCAGCACATTTGAGTCTCAGCAAGAACCAATGAGGTTCATTCTCGTGTTACGCAGCACGTTTGACCTTCAGCAAGAACCAATGAGGTTCATTCTCGTGTTACGCAGCACATTTGAGCTTCAGCAAGAACCAGTGAGGTTCATTCTCGTGTTACGCAGCACATTTGAGTCTCAGCAAGAACCGATGAGGTTCATTCTCGTGTTACGCAGCACGTTTGACCTTCAGCAAGAACCAATGAGGTTCATTCTCGTGTTACGCAGCACATTTGAGCTTCAGCAAGAACCAGTGAGGTTCATTCTCGTGTTACGCAGAAAGTGAGAGCTTCAGCAAGAACCAATGAGGTTCATTCTCGTGTTACGCAGCACATTTGAGCTTCAGCGACAACCAATTAGGTTCATTCTCGTGTTACGCAGCACATTTGAGCCTCAGCAAGAACCAATGAGGTTCATTCTCGTGTTACGCAGCACGTTTGACCTTCAGCAAGAACCAATGAGGTTCATTCTCGTGTTACGCAGCACATTTGAGCTTCAGCAAGAACCAATGAGGTTCATTCTCGTGTTACGCAGAAAGTGAGAGCTTCAGCGACAACCAATTAGGTTCATTCTCGTGTTACGCAGCACATTTGAGTCTCAGCAAGAACCAATGAGGTTCATTCTCGTGTTACGCAGCACGTTTGACCTTCAGCAAGAACCAATGAGGTTCATTCTCGTGTTACGCAGCACATTTGAGCTTCAGCAAGAAGCAGTGAGGTTCATTCTCGTGTTACGCAGAAAGTGAGAGCTTCAGCGACAACCAATTAGGTTCATTCTCGTGTTACACAGCACATTTGAGCCTCAGCAAGAACCAATGAGGTTCATTCTCGTGTTACACAGCACATTTGAGCCTCAGCAAGAACCAATGAGGTTCATTCTCGTGTTACACAGCACGTTTGATCTTCAGCAAGAACCAATGAGGTTCATTCTCGTGTTACGCAGCACGTTTGAGCCTCAGCAACAACCAATGAGGTTCATTCTCGTGTTACGCAGCACGTTTGATGTTCAGCAAGAACCAATGAGGTTCATTCTCGTGTTACGCAGCACGTTTGATCTTCAGCAAGAACCAATGAGGTTCATTCTCGTGTTACGCAGCACGTTTGAGCCTCAGCAAGAACCAATGAGGTTCATTCTCGTGTTACGCAGCACATTTGAGCCTCAGCAAGAACCAATGAGGTTCATTCTCGTGTTACACAGCACGTTTGATCTTCAGCAAGAACCAATGAGGTTCATTCTCGTGTTACGCAGCACGTTTGAGCCTCAGCAACAACCAATGAGGTTCATTCTCGTGTTACGCAGCACGTTTGATGTTCAGCAAGAACCAATGAGGTTCATTCTCGTGTTACACAGCACGTTTGATCTTTAGCAAGAACCAATGAGGTTCATTCTCGTGTTACGCAGCACGTTTGAGCCTCAGCAACAACCAATGAGGTTCATTCTCGTGTTACGCAGCACGTTTGATGTTCAGCAAGAACCAATGAGGTTCATTCTCGTGTTACGCAGCACGTTTGAGCTTCAGCAAGAACCAATGAGGTTCATTCTCGTGTTACGCAGCACGTTTGAGCCTCAGCAAGAACCAATGAGGTTCATTCTCGTGTTACGCAGCACGTTTGATGTTCAGCAAGAACCAATGAGGTTCATTCTGGTGTTACGCAGCACGTTTGATTTTCAGCAAGAACCAATAAGGTTCATTCTCGTGTTACGCAGCACGTTTGATGTTCAGCAAGAACCAATGAGGTTCATTCTCGTGTTACGCAGCACATTTGATGTTCAGCAAGAACCAATGAGGTTCATTCTCGTGTTACGCAGCACGTTTGATTTTCAGCAAGAACCAATAAGGTTCATTCTCGTGTTACGCAGCACGTTTGATTTTCAGCAAGAACCAATGAGGTTCATTCTCGTGTTACGCAGCACGTTTGAGCTTCAGCAAGAACCAATGAGGTTCATTCTCGTGTTACGCAGCACGTTTGAACTTCAGCAAGAACCAATGAGGTTCATTCTCGTGTTACGCAGTACGTTTGATCTTCTGCAAGTACCAATGAGGTTCATTCTCGTGTTACGAAGCACATTTGAGCCTCAGCAAGAACCAGTGAGGTTCATTCTCGTGTTACGCAGCACGTTTGAGCCTCAGCAAGAACCAATGAGGTTCATTCTCGTGTTACGCAGCACGTTTGAACTTCAGCAAGAACCAATGAGGTTCATTCTCGTGTTACGCAGCACGTTTGATCTTCTGCAAGTACCAATGAGGTTCATTCTCGTGTTACGAAGCACATTTGAGCCTCAGCAAGAACCAGTGAGGTTCATTCTCGTGTTACGCAGCACGTTTGACCTTCAGCAAGAACCAATGAGGTTCATTCTCGTGTTACGAAGCACATTTGAGCTTCAGCAAGAACCAGTGATGTTCATTCTCGTGTTACGCAGCACATTTGAGTCTCAGCAAGAACCAATGAGGTTCATTCTCGTGTTACGCAGCACGTTTGACCTTCAGCAAGAACCAATGAGGTTCATTCTCGTGTTACGCAGCACATTTGAGCTTCAGCAAGAACCAGTGAGGTTCATTCTCGTGTTACGCAGAAAGTGAGAGCTTCAGCGACAACCAATTAGGTTCATTCTCGTGTTACGCAGCACATTTGAGCCTCAGTGAGAACCAATGAGGTTCATTCTCGTGTTACGCAGAAAGTGAGAGCTTCAGCGACAACCAATTAGGTTCATTCTCGTGTTACGCAGCACATTTGAGTCTCAGCAAGAACCAATGAGGTTCATTCTCGTGTTACGCAGCACGTTTGACCTTCAGCAAGAACCAATGAGGTTCATTCTCGTGTTACGCAGCACATTTGAGCTTCAGCAAGAAGCAGTGAGGTTCATTCTCGTGTTACGCAGAAAGTGAGAGCTTCAGCGACAACCAATTAGGTTCATTCTCGTGTTACGCAGCACATTTGAGCCTCAGTGAGAACCAATGAGGTTCATTCTCGTGTTACGCAGAAAGTGAGAGCTTCAGCGACAACCAATTAGGTTCATTCTCGTGTTACGCAGCACGTTTGACCTTCAGCAAGAACCAATGAGGTTCATTCTCGTGTTACGCAGCACATTTGAGCTTCAGCAAGAACCAATGAGGTTCATTCTCGTGTTACGCAGAAAGTGAGAGGTTCAGCGACAACCAATTAGGTTCATTCTCGTGTTACGCAGCACATTTGAGTCTCAGCAAGAACCAATGAGGTTCATTCTCGTGTTACGCAGCACATTTGAGCCTCAGTGAGAACCAATGAGGTTCATTCTCGTGTTACGCAGAAAGTGAGAGCTTCAGCGAAAACCAATTAGGTTCATTCTCGTGTTACGCAGCACATTTGAGTCTCAGCAAGAACCAATGAGGTTCATTCTCGTGTTACGCAGCACATTTGAGCCTCAGTGAGAACCAATGAGGTTCATTCTCGTGTTACGCAGAAAGTGAGAGCTTCAGCGACAACCAATTAGGTTCATTCTCGTGTTACGCAGCACATTTGAGTCTCAGCAAGAACTAATGAGGTTCATTCTCGTGTTACGCAGCACATTTGAGCCTCAACGAGAACCAATGAGGTTCATTCTCGTGTTACGCAGAAAGTTAGAGCTTCAGCAAGAACCAATTAGGTTCATTCTCGTGTTACACAGCACATTTGAGCCTCAGCAAGAACCAATGAGGTTCATTCTCGTGTTACGCAGCACATTTGAGCTTCAGCAAGAACCAATGAGGTTCATTCTCGTGTTACGAAGCACGTTTGAGCTTCAGCGAGAACCAATGAGGTTCATTCTCGTGTTACGCAGCACGTTTGATCTTCAGCAAGAACCAGTGAGGTTCATTCTCGTGTTAGGCAGCACGTTTGATCTTCAGCAAGAACCAGTGAGGTTCATTCTCGTGTTACGCAGCACGTTTGATGTTCAGCAAGAACCAATAAGGTTCATTCTCGTGTTACGCAGCACGTTTGAGCTTCAGCAAGAACCAGTGAGGTTCATTCTCGTGTTACGCAGCACATTTGAGCCTCAGCAAGAACCAGTGAGGTTCATTCTCGTGTTAGGCAGCACGTTTGATCTTCAGCAAGAACCAGTGAGGTTCATTCTCGTGTTACGCAGCACGTTTGATGTTCAGCAAGAACCAATAAGGTTCATTCTCGTGTTACGCAGCACGTTTGAGCTTCAGCAAGAACCAGTGAGGTTCATTCTCGTGTTACGCAGCACGTTTGAGCTTCAGCAAGAACCAATGAGGTTCATTCTCGTGTTACGCAGCACATTTGAGCCTCAGCAAGAACCAGTGAGGTTCATTCTCGTGTTACGCAGCACATTTGAGCTTCAGCAAGAACCAGTGAGGTTCATTCTCGTGTTACGCAGAAAGTGAGAGCTTCAGCGACAACCAATTAGGTTCATTCTCGTGTTACGCAGCACGTTTGAGCTTCAGCAAGAACCAATGTGGTTCATTCTCGTGTTACGCAGCACGTTTGAGCTTCAGCAAGAACCATTGAGGTTCATTCTTGTGTTACGCAGCACATTTGAGCTTCAGCAAGAACCAATGAGGTTCATTCTCGTGTTACGAAGCACGTTTGAGCTTCAGCGAGAACCAATGAGGTTCATTCTCGTGTTACGAAGCACGTTTGAGCTTCAGCAAGAAGCAATGAGGTTCATTCTTGTGTTACGCAGCACATTTGAGCTTCAGCAAGAACCAATGAGGTTCATTCTCGTGTTACGCAGCACATTTGAGCAAGAACCAATGAGGTTCATTCTCGTGTTATGCAGCACATTTGAGCAAGAACCAATGAGGTTCATTCTCGTGTTACGCAGAAAGTTAGAGCTTCAGCAAGAACCAATTAGGTTTATTCTCGTGTTACGCAGCACGTTTGAGCTTCAGCAAGTACCAATGAGGTTCATTCTCGTGTTAAAAAGCACATTTGAGCCTCAGCAAGAACCAATGAGGTTCATTCTCGTGTTACGCAGCACATTTGAGCCTCAGCAAGAACCAGTGAGGTTCATTCTCGTGTTACGCAGCACATTTGAGCTTCAGCAAGAACCAATGAGGTTCATTCTCGTATTACGCAGAAAGTTAGAGCTTCAGCGAGAACCAATTAGGTTCATTCTCGGGTTACGCAGCACGTTTGATGTTCAGCAAGAACCAATGAGGTTCATTCTCGTGTTACGCAGCACGTTTGATGTTCAGCAAGAACCAATGAGGTTCATTCTCGTGTTACGCAGCACGTTTGAGCTTCAGCAAGAACCAATGATGTTCATTCTCGTGTTACGCAGCACGTTTGAGCTTCAGCAAGAACCAATGAGGATCATTCTCGTGTTACGAAGCACGTTTGAGGTTCAGCGAGAACCAAAGAGGTTCATTCTCGTGTTACGCAGTACGTTTGATCTTCTGCAAGTACCAATGAGGTTCATTCTCGTGTTACGCAGAAAGTTAGAGCTTCAGCAAGAACCAATTAGGTTTATTCTCGTGTTACGCAGCACGTTTGAGCTTCAGCAAGAACCAGTGAGGTTCATTCTCGTGTTACGCAGAAAGTTAGAGCTTCAGCAAGAACCAATTAGGTTTATTCTCGTGTTACGCAGCACGTTTGAGCTTCAGCAAGAACCAGTGAGGTTCATTCTTGTGTTACGCAGCACATTTGAGCTTCAGCAAGTACCAATGAGGTTCATTCTCGTGTTAAAAAGCACATTTGAGCCTCAGCAAGAACCAATGAGGTTCATTCTCGTGTTACGCAGCACATTTGAGCCTCAGCAAGAACCAGTGAGGTTCATTCTCGTGTCACGCAGCACATTTGAGCTTCAGCAAGAACCAATGAGGTTCATTCTCGTATTACGCAGAAAGTTAGAGCTTCAGCGAGAACCAATTAGGTTCATTCTCGTGTTACACAGCATATTTGAGCCTCAGCAAGAACCAATGAGGTTCATTCTCGTGTTACGCAGCACATTTGAGCTTTAGCAAGAACCAATGAGTTTCATTCTCGTGTTACGAAGCACGTTTGAGCTTTAGCAAGAACCAATGAGGTTAATTCTCGTGTTACGCAGCACGTTTGAGCTTCAGCGAGAACCAATGAGGTTCATTCTCGTGTTACGAAGTACGTTTGAGCTTCAGCGAGAACCAATGGGGTTCATTCTCTTGTTACGAAGCACGTTTGAGCTTTAGCAAGAACCAATGAGGTTCATTCTCGTGTTACGCAGAAAGTTAGAGCTTCAGAGAGAACCAATGGGGTTCATTCTCTTGTTACGAAGCACGTTTGAGCTTTAGCAAGAACCAATGAGGTTCATTCTCGTGTTACGCAGCACATTTGAGCTTCAGCGAGAACCAATGAGGTTCATTCTCGTGTTACGCATTACATTTGAGCCTCAGCAAGAACCAGTGAGGTTCATTCTCGTGTTACGCAGCACATTTGAGCTTCAGCAAGAAGCAGTGAGGTTCATTCTCGTGTTACGCAGCACATTTGAGTCTCAGCAAGAACCAATGAGGTTCATTCTCGTGTTACGCAGCACATTTGAGCCTCAACGAGAACCAATGAGGTTCATTCTCTTGTTACGAAGCACGTTTGAGCTTTAGCAAGAACCAATGAGGTTCATTCTCGTGTTACGCAGCACATTTGAGCAAGAACCAATGAGGTTCATTCTCGTGTTATGCAGCACATTTGAGCAAGAACCAATGAGGTTCATTCTCGTGTTACGCAGAAAGTTAGAGCTTCAGCAAGAACCAATGAGGTTCATTCTTGTGTTACGCAGCACATTTGAGCTTCAGCAAGTACCAATGAGGTTCATTCTCGTGTTAAAAAGCACATTTGAGCCTCAGCAAGAACCAATGAGGTTCATTCTCGTGTTACGCAGCACATTTGAGCCTCAGCAAGAACCAGTGAGGTTCATTCTCGTGTTACGCAGCACATTTGAGCTTCAGCGAGAACCAATTAGGTTCATTCTCGGGTTACGCAGCACGTTTGATGTTCAGCAAGAACCAATAAGGTTCATTCTCGTGTTACGCAGCACGTTTGATGTTCAGCAAGAACCAATGAGGTTCATTCTCGTGTTACGCAGCACGTTTGAGCTTCAGCAAGAACCAATGATGTTCATTCTCGTGTTACGCAGCACGTTTGAGCTTCAGCAAGAACCAATGAGGATCATTCTCGTGTTACGAAGCACGTTTGAGGTTCAGCGAGAACCAAAGAGGTTCATTCTCGTGTTACGAAGCACGTTTGAGCCTCAGCAAGAACCAATGAGGTTCATTCTCGTGTTACGCAGAAAGTTAGAGCTTCAGCAAGAACCAATTAGGTTTATTCTCGTGTTACGCAGCACGTTTGAGCTTCAGCAAGAACCAGTGAGGTTCATTCTTGTGTTACGCAGCACATTTGAGCTTCAGCAAGTACCAATGAGGTTCATTCTCGTGTTAAAAAGCACATTTGAGCCTCAGCAAGAACCAATGAGGTTCATTCTCGTGTTACGCAGCACATTTGAGCCTCAGCAAGAACCAGTGAGGTTCATTCTCGTGTCACGCAGCACATTTGAGCTTCAGCAAGAACCAATGAGGTTCATTCTCGTATTACGCAGAAAGTTAGAGCTTCAGCGAGAACCAATTAGGTTCATTCTCGTGTTACACAGCATATTTGAGCCTCAGCAAGAACCAATGAGGTTCATTCTCGTGTTACGCAGCACATTTGAGCTTTAGCAAGAACCAATGAGTTTCATTCTCGTGTTACGAAGCACGTTTGAGCTTTAGCAAGAACCAATGAGGTTAATTCTCGTGTTACGCAGCACGTTTGAGCTTCAGCGAGAACCAATGAGGTTCATTCTCGTGTTACGAAGCACGTTTGAGCTTCAGCGAGAACCAATGGGGTTCATTCTCTTGTTACGAAGCACGTTTGAGCTTTAGCAAGAACCAATGAGGTTCATTCTCGTGTTACGCAGCACATTTGAGCTTCAGCGAGAACCAATGAGGTTCATTCTCGTGTTACGCATTACATTTGAGCCTCAGCAAGAACCAGTGAGGTTCATTCTCGTGTTACGCAGCACATTTGAGCTTCAGCAAGAAGCAGTGAGGTTCATTCTCGTGTTACGCAGCACATTTGAGTCTCAGCAAGAACCAATGAGGTTCATTCTCGTGTTACGCAGCACATTTGAGCCTCAACGAGAACCAATGAGGTTCATTCTCGTGTTACACAGCACATTTGAGCCTCAGCAAGAACCAATGAGGTTCATTCTTGTGTTACGCAGCACATTTGAGCCTCAGCAAGAACCAATGAGGTTCATTCTCGTGTTACGAAGCACGTTTGAGCTTCAGCAAGAACCAATGAGGTTCATTCTCGTGTTACGCAGCACATTTGAGCTTTAGCAAGAACCAATGAGTTTCATTCTCGTGTTACGAAGCACGTTTGAGCTTTAGCAAGAACCAATGAGGTTAATTCTCGTGTTACGCAGCACGTTTGAGCTTCAGCGAGAACCAATGAGGTTCATTCTCGTGTTACGAAGCACGTTTGAGCTTCAGCGAGAACCAATGGGGTTCATTCTCTTGTTACGAAACACGTTTGAGCTTTAGCAAGAACCAATGAGGTTCATTCTCGTGTTACGCAGAAAGTTAGAGCTTCAGAGAGAACCAATGGGGTTCATTCTCTTGTTACGAAGCACGTTTGAGCTTTAGCAAGAACCAATGAGGTTCATTCTCGTGTTACGCAGCACATTTGAGCTTCAGCGAGAACCAATGAGGTTCATTCTCGTGTTACGCATTACATTTGAGCCTCAGCAAGAACCAGTGAGGTTCATTCTCGTGTTACGCAGCACATTTGAGCTTCAGCAAGAAGCAGTGAGGTTCATTCTCGTGTTACGCAGCACATTTGAGTCTCAGCAAGAACCAATGAGGTTCATTCTCGTGTTACACAGCACATTTGAGCCTCAACGAGAACCAATGAGGTTCATTCTCGTGTTACACAGCACATTTGAGCCTCAGCAAGAACCAATGAGGTTCATTCTTGTGTTACGCAGCACATTTGAGCCTCAGCAAGAACCAATGAGGTTCATTCTCGTGTTACGAAGCACGTTTGAGCTTCAGCAAGAACCAATGAGGTTCATTCTCGTGTTACGCAGCACATTTGAGCTTCAGCAAGAACCAATGAGGTTCATTCTCGTGTTACGAAGCACGTTTGAGCTTCAGCGAGAACCAATGAGGTTCATTCTCGTGTTACGCAGAAAGTTAGAGCTTCAGCGAGAACCAGTGAGGTTCATTCTCGTGTTACGCATCACGTTTGAGCTTCAACAAGAACCAATGAGGTTCATTCTCGTGTTACGAAGCACGTTTGAGCTTCAGCGAGAACCAATGAGGTTCATTCTCGTGTTACGCAGAAAGTTAGAGCTTCACCGAGAACCAATGAGGTTAATTCTCGTGTTACGCATCACGTTTGAGCTTCAACAAGAACCAATGAGGTTAATTCTCGTGTTACGCATCACGTTTGAGCTTCAACAAGAACCAATGAGGTTAATTCTCGTGTTACGCATCACGTTTGAGCTTCAACAAGAACCAATGAGGTTCATTCTCGTGTTACGCAGCACATTTCAGCTTTAGCAAGAGCCAATGAGGTTCATTCTCGTGTTACGCAGCACATTTGAGCTTCAACAAGAACCAATGAGGTTCATTCTCGTGTTACACAGGACATTTGAGCTTCAGCAAGAACCAATGAGGTTCATTCTCGTGTTATGCAGCACATTTGAGCTTCAGCAAGAACCAATGAGGTTCATTCTTGTGTTACGCAGCACATTTGAGCCTCAGCAAGAACCAATGAGGTTTATTCTCGTGTTACGCAGAAAGTTAGAGCTTCAGAGAGAACCAATGAGGTTAATTCTCGTGTTACGAAGCACGTTTGAGCTTTAGCAAGAACCAATGAGGTTCATTCTTGTGTTACGCAGCACATTTGAGCTTCAGCAAGAACCAATGAGGTTCATTCTCGTGTTACGCATCACGTTTGAGCTTCAGCAAGAACCAGTGAGGTTCATTCTTGTGTTACGCAGCACATTTGAGCTTCAGCAAGAACCAATGAGGTTCATTCTCGTGTTACGCATCACGTTTGAGCTTCTCAAGAACCAATGAGGTTCATTCTCGTGTTACACAGCACATTTGAGCCTCAGCAAGAACCAATGAGGTTTATTCTCATGTTACGCAGAAAGTTAGAGCTTCAGCGAGAACCAATGAGGTTCATTCTCGTGTTATGCAGCACATTTGAGCTTCAGCAAGAACCAATGAGGTTCATTCTCGTGATATGCAGCATATTTGAGCCTCAGCAAGAACCAATGAGGTTTATTCTCTTGTTACGCAGAAAGTTAGAGCTTCAGCGAGAACCAATGAGGTTCATTCTCGTGTTACGCAGCACGTTTGAGCTTCAGCGAGAACCAATGAGGTTCATTCTTGTTACGCAGCACATTTGAGCCTCAGCAAGAACCAATGAGGTTTATTCTCGTGTTACGCAGAAAGTTAGAGCTTCAGCGAGAACCAATGAGGTTCATTCTTGTGTTACGCAGAACATTTGAGCGTCAGCAAGAACCAGTGAGGTTTATTCTCGTGTTACGCAGCACATTTGAGCCTCAGCAAGAACCAGTGAGGTTTATTCTCATGTTACGCAGAAAGTTAGAGCTTCAGCGAGAACCAATGAGGTTCATTCTCGTGTTATGCAGCACATTTGAGCTTCAGCAAGAACCAGTGAGGTTTATTCTCGTGTTACGCAGCACATTTGAGCCTCAGCAAGAACCAGTGAGGTTCATTCTCGTGTTACACAGCACATTTGAGCCTCAGCAAGAACCAATGAGGTTTATTCTCATGTTACGCAGAAAGTTAGAGCTTCAGCGAGAACCAATGAGGTTCATTCTCGTGTTACACAGCACATTTGAGCCTCAGCAAGAACCAATGAGGTTTATTCTCATGTTACGCAGAAAGTTAGAGCTTCAGCGAGAACCAATGAGGTTCATTCTCGTGTTACGCAGCACATTTGAGCCTCAGCAAGAACCAGTGAGGTTCATTCTCGTGTTACGCAGCACATTTGAGCCTCAGCAAGAACCAATGAGGTTTATTCTCATGTTACGTAGAAAGTTAGAGCTTCAGCGAGAACCAATGAGGTTCATTCTCGTGTTATGCAGCACATTTGAGCCTCAGCAAGAACCAGTGAGGTTTATTCTCGTGTTACACAGCACATTTGAGCCTCAGCAAGAACCAATGAGGTTTATTCTCATGTTACGCAGAAAGTTAGAGCTTCAGCGAGAACCAATGAGGTTCATTCTCGTGTTATGCAGCACATTTGAGCCTCAGCAAGAACCAATGAGGTTTATTCTCATGTTACGCAGAAAGTTAGAGCTTCAGCGAGAACCAATGAGGTTCATTCTCGTGTTATGCAGCACATTTGAGCTTCAGCAAGAACCAATGAGGTTCATTCTCGTGATATGCAGCATATTTGAGCCTCAGCAAGAACCAATGAGGTTTATTCTCTTGTTACGCAGAAAGTTAGAGCTTCAGCGAGAACCAATGAGGTTCATTCTCGTGTTACGCAGCACGTTTGAGCTTCAGCGAGAACCAATGAGGTTCATTCTTGTTACGCAGCACATTTGAGCCTCAGCAAGAACCAATGAGGTTTATTCTCGTGTTACGCAGAAAGTTAGAGCTTCAGCGAGAACCAATGAGGTTCATTCTTGTGTTACGCAGAACATTTGAGCGTCAGCAAGAACCAGTGAGGTTTATTCTCGTGTTACGCAGCACATTTGAGCCTCAGCAAGAACCAGTGAGGTTTATTCTCGTGTTACACAGCACATTTGAGCCTCAGCAAGAACCAATGAGGTTTATTCTCATGTTACGCAGAAAGTTAGAGCTTCAGCGAGAACCAATGAGGTTCATTCTCGTGTTATGCAGCACATTTGAGCGTCAGCAAGAACCAGTGAGGTTCATTCTCGTGATATGCAGCACATTTGAGCCTCAGCAAGAACCAATGAGGTTTATTCTCATGTTACGCAGAAAGTTAGAGCTTCAGCGAGAACCAATGAGGTTCATTCTCGTGTTATGCAGCACATTTGAGCTTCAGCAAGAACCAATGAGGTTCATTCTCGTGATATGCAGCATATTTGAGCCTCAGCAAGAACCAATGAGGTTTATTCTCTTGTTACGCAGAAAGTTAGAGCTTCAGCGAGAACCAATGAGGTTCATTCTCGTGTTACGCAGCACGTTTGAGCTTCAGCGAGAACCAATGAGGTTCATTCTTGTTACGCAGCACATTTGAGCCTCAGCAAGAACCAATGAGGTTTATTCTCGTGTTACGCAGAAAGTTAGAGCTTCAGCGAGAACCAATGAGGTTCATTCTCGTGTTACGCAGCACATTTGAGCTTCAGCAAGAACCAATGAGGTTCATTCTCGTGTTACGCAGCACATTTGAGCTTCAGCAAGAAGCATGAGGTTCATTCTCGTGTTACGAAGCACGTTTGAGCTTTAGCAAGAACCAATGAGGTTCATTCTCGTTTTACACAGCATGTTTGAGCTTCAGCAAGAACCAATGAGGTATATTCTCGTGTTACGCATCACGTTTGAGCTTCTCAAGAACCAATGAGGTTCATTCTCGTGTTACGCATCACATTTGAGCTTCAGCAAGAACCAATGAGGTTCATTCTCGTGTTACGCATCACGTTTGAGCTTCTCAAGAACCAATGAGGTTCATTCTCGTGTTACGCATCACATTTGAGCTTCAGCAAGAACCAATGAGGTTCATTCTCGTGTTACGCATCACGTTTGAGCTTCTCAAGAAACAATGAGGTTCATTCTCGTGTTACACAGCACATTTAAGCCTCAGCAAGAACCAATGAGGTTTATTCTCATGTTACGCAGAAAGTTAGAGCTTCAGCGAGAACCAATGAGGTTCATTCTCGTGTTACGCAGAACATTTGAGCGTCAGCAAGAACCAGTGAGGTTTATTCTCGTGTTACACAGCACATTTGAGCCTCAGCAAGAACCAATGAGGTTTATTCTCATGTTACGCAGAAAGTTAGAGCTTCAGCGAGAACCAATGAGGTTCATTCTCGTGTTATGCAGCACATTTAAGCTTCAGCAAGAACCAATGAGGTTCATTCTCGTGATATGCAGCATATTTGAGCCTCAGCAAGAACCAATGAGGTTTATTCTCTTGTTACGCAGAAAGTTAGAGCTTCAGCGAGAACCAATGAGGTTCATTCTCGTGTTACGCAGCACGTTTGAGCTTCAGCGAGAACCAATGAGGTTCATTCTTGTTACGCAGCACATTTGAGCCTCAGCAAGAACCAATGAGGTTTATTCTCGTGTTACGCAGAAAGTTAGAGCTTCAGCGAGAACCAATGAGGTTCATTCTCGTGTTACGCAGCACATTTGAGCTTCAGCAAGAACCAATGAGGTTCATTCTCGTGATATGCAGCATATTTGAGCCTCAGCAAGAACCAATGAGGTTTATTCTCTTGTTACGCAGAAAGTTAGAGCTTCAGCGAGAACCAATGAGGTTCATTCTCGTGTTACGCAGCACGTTTGAGCTTCAGCGAGAACCAATGAGGTTCATTCTTGTTACGCAGCACATTTGAGCCTCAGCAAGAACCAATGAGGTTTATTCTCGTGTTACGCAGAAAGTTAGAGCTTCAGCGAGAACCAATGAGGTTCATTCTCGTGTTACGCAGCACATTTGAGCTTCAGCAAGAACCAATGAGGTTCATTCTCGTGTTACGCAGCACATTTGAGCTTCAGCAAGAAGCATGAGGTTCATTCTCGTGTTACGAAGCACGTTTGAGCTTTAGCAAGAACCAATGAGGTTCATTCTCGTTTTACACAGCATGTTTGAGCTTCAGCAAGAACCAATGAGGTATATTCTCGTGTTACGCATCACGTTTGAGCTTCTCAAGAACCAATGAGGTTCATTCTCGTGTTACGCATCACATTTGAGCTTCAGCAAGAACCAATGAGGTTCATTCTCGTGTTACGCATCACGTTTGAGCTTCTCAAGAACCAATGAGGTTCATTCTCGTGTTACGCATCACATTTGAGCTTCAGCAAGAACCAATGAGGTTCATTCTCGTGTTACGCATCACGTTTGAGCTTCTCAAGAAACAATGAGGTTCATTCTCGTGTTACACAGCACATTTAAGCCTCAGCAAGAACCAATGAGGTTTATTCTCGTGTTACGCAGAAAGTTAGAGCTTCAGCGAGAACCAATGAGGTTCATTCTCGTGTTACGTAGCACGTTTGAGCTTCAGCGAGAACCAATGAGGTTCATTCTCGTGTTACGCATCACGTTTGAGCTTCTCAAGAAACAATGAGGTTCATTCTCGTGTTACGCAGCACATTTGAGCCTCAGCAAGAACCAATGAGGTTTATTCTCGTGTTACGCAGAAAGTTAGAGCTTCAGCAAGAACCAATGAGGTTCATTCTTGTGTTACGCAGAACATTTGAGCCTCAGCAAGAACCAATGAGGTTCATTCTCATGTTACGCAGCACATTTGAGCTTCAGCAAGAACCAATGAGGTTCATTCTCGTGTTACGCAGCACATTTGAGCTTCAGCAAGAACCAATGAGGTTCATTCTCGTGTTACGAAGCACGTTTGAGCTTCTCAAGAACCAATGAGGTTCATTCTCGTTTTACACAGCATGTTTGAGCTTCAGCAAGACCCAGTGAGGTTCATTCTCGTGTTACGCAGCACATTTGAGCCTCAGCAAGAACCAGTGAGGTTCATTCTCGTGTTACGCATCACGTTTGAGCTTCTCAAGAACCAATGTGGTTCATTCTCGTGTTACGCAGCACATTTGAGCCTCAGCAAGAACCAATGAGGTTCATTCTCGTGTTACGCAGCACATTTGAGCCTCAGCAAGAACCAGTGAGGTTCATTCTCGTGTTATGCAGCACATTTGAGCCTTAGCGAAAACCAATGAGGTTCATTCTCGTGTTACGCAGAAAGTTAGAGCTTCAGCGAGAACCAATTAGGTTCATTCTCGTGTTATGCAGCACATTTGAGCCTCAGCAAGAACCAATGAGGTTCATTACGCAGAAAGTTAGAGCTTCAGCGAGAACCAATTAGGTTCATTCTCGTGTTACACAGCACATTTCAGCTTCAACAAGAACCAATGAGGTTCATTCTCGTGTTACGCAGCACATTTGAGCTTCAGCGAGAACCAATGAGGTTTATTCTCGTGTTACGCAGCACATTTGAGCCTCAGCGAGAACCAATGAGGTTCATTCTCGTGTTACGCAGCACATTTGAGCCTCAGCGAGAACCAATGAGGTTCATTCTCGTGTTACGCAGCACATTTGAGCCTCAGCGAGAACCAGTGAGGTTCATTCTCGTGTTACGCAGCACATTTGAGCCTCAACGAGAACCAATGAGGTTCATTCTCATGTTACGCAGAAAGTTAGAGCTTCAGCGAGAACCAATTAGGTTCATTCTCGTGTTACACAGCACATTTGAGCCTCAGCAAGAACCAATGAGGTTCATTCTCATGTTAGGCAGCACATTTGAGCCTCAGCAAGAACCAGTGAGGTTCATTCTCGTGTTACGCAGCACATTTGAGCCTCAGCAAGAACCAGTGAGCTTCATTCTCGTGTTACGCAGCACATTTGAGCCTCAACGAGAACCAATGAGGTTCATTCTCATGTTACTCAGAAAGTTAGAGCTTCAGCGAGAACCAATTAGGTTCATTCTCGTGTTACACAGCACATTTGAGCCTCAGCAAGAACCAATGAGGTTCATTCTCGTGTTACGCAGCACATTTGAGCTTCAGCAAGAACCAATGAGGTTCATTCTCGTGTTACGCAGCACATTTGAGCTTCAGCAAGAACCAATGAGGTTCATTCTCGTGTTACGCAGCACATTTGAGTCTCAGCAAGAACCAATGAGGTTCATTCTCGTGTTACGCAGCACATTTGAGCTTCAGCAAGAACCAATGAGGTTCATTCTCGTGTTACGCAGCACATTTGAGCTTCAGCAAGAACCAATGAGGTTCATTCTCGTGTTACGCAGCACATTTTAGCCTCAGCAAGAACCAATTAGGTTCATTCTCGTGTTACGCAGCACGTTTGAGCCTCAGCAAGAACCAATGAGGTTCATTCTCGTGTTACGCAGTACATTTGAGCTTCTCAAGAACCAATGAGCTTCATTCTCGTGTTACGCAGCACATTTGAGCTTCAGCAAGAACCAGTGAGGTTCATTCTCATGTTACGCAGCACATTTGAGCTTCAGCGAGAATCAATGAGGTTCATTCTCATGTTACGCAGCACGTTTGAGCTTCCGGGAGAACCAATGAGGTTCATTCTCGTGTTACCACTGCCTTTCTTGGGTACAATGAAGTAGGGGCTGTAAAACCCGTCTTCATCTCGGCTGGAGGGACCGGCTTCTCACATCCTTCGCTAGTAGGACAGATCTCTGCCTGCAAGACAGGGGTACGGATGAGCCAGCGAGCCAGGCTGGGAAGCGCTAGCCAGGCTCCCAGACACCGCACAAGCAGATCAAAAGGGACCACAGATGTGCCCACAGTGGGGCAGCGAGGTGAAGGACATGGACTCGACTCGGAAGGCATAGCGTCCCGATGTGGGGTCTGAGTATGCGGTGCAACACTTACCTGGTTCCACAGTTGGGCAGAGGATGCGTGAGAAGGCTTGGTAGCGTCCCCAAAGCTGCCTCCTGGCCTTAGAAGAGGGGGCTGAGAGTGGCATGCCGATTTACGGTCGCACACTGCCATCCGTGCCCTCTTGGGACCCAGAGATAGAGGATGGTGCTCTTTTAGCAAAAAATTAGGTACCGCTAACTGTGACGCCAGTGGCGGCACAGAAATTTGACTCGGCAAAAGATTCTCCACCCGCCCTCCTCCGGGTTTCACCATCCCGCTTGGAGGATTTAACGGCGACTGAGACGGGTGGCGGCATCTTCCAGCAGGGGGCTCGACATCACAGTAGAGCTGGCTTTGGCAGAGTTTTTTTGTTTATTTTTTTTGCTGCAGGGGACCGACGCCCTTGGCAACGAGCAGACTGAGGGGCAGCCCACGAGTGCTCTGGTAGAACATTGGGGCAAGCTCTTGATTGCCTCAGTCGGCTTCTGAACTGGGGAGAACAGCTGGGCACAGCTCTCGACAGTGTCGTCGAAAAGGCCACCTTGTGAGATGGGAGTATCGAGAAAGGCATTATTTATTTAAATTATTTAACACTATACTTCCCTATAACTGTCACGATCCACACACGGGAAGCAGAGAAGATCCAATTTGCAGTAAGTATATTTATTAAGGGAAAATCCAAAAACAGTGGTCAAGTCCAGGCATGGGTCAAATACCAATATAGCAATCCAAAACACAAGACAAGCGCAGACAAGAAACAGACACTGAAGTGGCGTGATAAATACAAGGACTCCGTGACACACACTAAAACAGACAATGATAATGGGGAAATGGCTGAGTGCAATGATCAGTGATAAGGGACAGCTGAGTGCAATGAGACAAGGATCGTGGGGAATGTAGTTCAAAATGTGACAGACACCGTGAGGAAGGAGGACATCTAGTGGACACCTGGAGAACACAACCTGACACCGTGACATAACCCCCCCTCTACGGAGCGGCTACCAGATGCTACAAGACGACAAAAACTACAACACAAAACAAGAGTCCAAGGCGGGAGGCAGAACAGTGAAGGATCAGGGGGAGGGATGGGGGGCCAGGTCTATGGAGGGGAACAAGGACAGGGGGTGATGGCTTCACTGGCGGCCAGGACGGAGACGACAGTTCATCTGGTGGCCAGGGTGGAGACGACAGTCCATCTGGCGACCAGGGCGGAGATTTTCCCTCGGGCGGCCAGGGCGGAGACTCTCCCTCGGGCGGCCAGGGTAGAGAAGATCGTGCAGGCAGCCAGGGCTGAGACGACCCCTCGGGCGGCCATGGCGGAGACGACCCTTCAGGCGGCCATGGCACAGGAACAGACACCGGCTCAGGAACAGACACCGGCTCAGGAACTGGAACAGACACCGGCTCAGGAACTGGAACAGACACCACCGGCTCAGGAACTGGAACAGACACCGGCTCAGGAACTGGAACAGACACCACCGGCTCAGGAACAGACACCACCGGCTCCGGCTCAGGAACTGGAACAGACACCACTGGTTTAGGAACAGACACCACCGACTCAGGAACTGAAGCAGACACCACCGGCTCACAGACACCACCGGCTCAGGAACAGACATCACCGGCTCAGGAACAGACACCGGCTCGGCGGCGGCCATCTTGTCCGAAGACACAGGCTCAGCGGCGGCCATCTTGTCCGAAGACACAGGCTCGGCAGACGTGACGTGAACAGGCTCGGCGGCGGCCATCTTGTCCGAAGACACAGGCTCGGCAGACGTGACGTGAACAGTCTCTGGATCGGCAGACGTGATGTGAACGGTCTCTGGATCGGCAGACGTGACGTGAACGGTCTCTGGATCGACAGACGTGACCGTGAACGGTCTCTGGATCGGCAGACGTGACGTGAACAGTCTCTGGATCGGCAGACGTGACGTGAACGGTCTCTGGATCGGCAGACGTGACGTGAACAGGCTCGGCGGCGGCCATCTTGTCCGAAGACACAGGCTCGGCAGACGTGACGTGAACGGTCTCTGGATCGGCAGACGTGACGTGAACGGTCTCTGGATCGACAGACGTGACGTGAACGGTCTCTGGATCGGCAGACGTGACGTGAACAGTCTCTGGATCGGCAGACGTGACGTGAACAGTCTCTGGATCGGCAGACGTGACGTGAACGATCTCTGGATCGACAGACGTGACGTGAACGGTCTCTGGATCGGCAGACGTGACGTGAACAGTCTCTGGATCGGCAGACGTGACGTGAACGGTCTCTGGATCGGCAGACGTGACGTGAACAGGCTCGGCGGCGGCCATCTTGTCCGAAGACACAGGCTCGGCAGACGTGACGTGAACGGTCTCTGGATCGGCAGACGTGACGTGAACGGTCTCTGGATCGACAGACGTGACGTGAACGGTCTCTGGATCGGCAGACGTGACGTGAACAGTCTCTGGATCGACAGACGTGACGTGAACAGTCTCTGGATCGGCAGACGTGACGTGAACAGTCTCTGGATCGGCAGACGTGACGTGAACAGTCTCTGGATCGGCAGACGTGACGTGAACAGTCTCTGGATCGGCAGACGTGACATGAGCGGTCTCTGGATCGACAGACGTGACGTGAACAGTCTCTGGATCGACAGACGTGACGTGAGCGGTCTCTGGATCGGCAGACGTGACGTGAACAGTCTCTGGATCGACAGACGTGACGTGAACAGTCTCTGGATCGACAGACGTGACGTGAACAGTCTCTGGATCGGCAGACGTGACATGAACACTCCTGGGAATCTCTAGGATCTTGGATAGCATAGAAAAATAATCCAATAACGTTTCAACGGCCATCTTGTCCGAAGACACAGGCTCGGCAGACGTGACGTGAACAGTCTCTGGATCGACAGACGTGTGCCTCCTCCCCCTTCTCCATCCGCGATGGCGAGACGGTGGCTCCGATCCGTCCCTCTCGAGCCCAGGGTCGAAGGGGGGCCATGGTGGAGAGTGATGTTGGATTTCCTCTCGACCACTCACTCCTCTGCGACCTCCCCGGGTCCCACGAAAAATTACTAGGCGGGTTCCCTCAAAACAAATCTTTCTCTCCCGCTCGGTGGCTGGGGAAGAAACATCGGAAAACATACCGCTGGATCTTTGGTGACGGAGTCCTTCCGTCATGATCCACACAAGGGAAGCAGGGAAGATCCAATTTGCAGTAAGTATATTTATTAAGGGAAAATCCAAAAACAGTGGTCAAGTCCAGGCATGGGTCAAATACCAATATAGCAATCCAAAACACAAGACAAGCGCAGACAAGAAACAGACACTGAAGTGGAGTGATAAATACAAGGACTCCGTGACACACACTAAAACAGACAGGGTTATATACACAGGGAATCGACAATGATAATGGTGAAATGGCTGAGTGCAATGATCAGTGATAAGGGACAGCTGAGTGCAATGATGAGACAAGGATCGTGGGGAATGTAGTTCAAAATGTAACAGACACCGTGAGGAAGGAGGACATCTAGTGGACACCTGGAGAACACAACCTGACACCGTGACAATAACATAACTTGTAAAAAAAAAAAAAAAAAAAAAAAACAGAGCACCTACATTATTTTTTCAACTACTCACTTCAATTACCAATTATGATCACATAGGCTACTTGTATATTTTCTATTATTGATCAATATGTGAATCCATTGACCAGGCAACACATGACACAGGTTGTGGTCTCATTGGCACAAATTAATTTAGATGAGATTAGATCATATCAGATAAAACTGTATTGATCCCAGATAAAACTTAGATATTGTACTATTTAAAGATGAGAACCAGTCTGGAAGTGGCGTGAGAGGGATCTTGGAGAATAGATAATTGATTTTAAAGTGAGATGCATGTCTCTTTTACGCAGCATACATGCAGTGTTGTCCATTTTAACTGGTTTATGGAAAAGTATTCTTAAAATGCATTCTAAAAATCAAAATAATTAATTATGAGGAATTATTCATGGTATTGTGAAGTGCCCACGATAACAATATAATGCATATTCATTACTGTGATATATCATATTGCCGTATGTCAGGACATGTTGGCACAACGGCAAATATTCCCAAACAATAAGCCATGGTTTACTAATTCCCTCAAAGCACTCATGAACGAGAGATGTAGAGCATTTCATGAGGGTAATCTGGTCAAAAAAAATTGAACTGCAAAAGGAAATAAAAACAGAAGTGAGGAAAGCAAAGTTAAATTATAAAATAAAGCTTGAGAAAGAGTTGAGTATGAACAACTTGGGGTCTGTTTGGAAGGGGATGACGCTTATAACTGGAACTAAAGGGTATGAGATCAAGAAAAGTATGACTCTAGTAGTCAGCTGGCAGAGGACTTAAATAAGTTTTATTTACGATTTGATGTGCCTGATTTTGGTCCAGCGACAGAGTCTATGAAATCTAAAACGAGTTATGGTTGTGCTTATAACTTTTTTGATGAATTGTCTGTAATGAAAGTCTTCAAGGGTTGTAATGTGAGAAAAAGCCCTGGTCCTGATCAAATCGGAGGGCGTTTAATTAAGGTCTGTGCAGAACAATTGGCGCCAGTGTTTTGTAACATCTTTCAAAGATCAATTGCCCTCCAGAGAGTTCCAAAACTTTGGAAGGAAGCTACTGTAGTGCCAGTGCCGAAAACCACACATGCTGTAACATTTAATGACCTTAGGCCAATAGCATTAACATCCCTTATAATGAAATGTTTTGAGAAATTAGTAAAAGATGAATTATTAGACAAAACAAAGGATTTGTTAGACCCTCTTCAGTTCGCATATAGAACAAAGCGAGGTGTTGAAGATGCAACAGCAACTCTACTAAACATGGTATTGCAGCACCTGGAGGGTAGTAAAACTCATGCTAAGCTCATATTTATTGACTTCTGATCTGCTTTTAATTCTCTACAACCCCATATTTTAGCAGATAAGTTAATTACTAATTTTAGGCTGGATCTTAACTTGGTAGGTTGGGTCTTAGACTTTTTAACTGAACGAACTCAGAGAGTGAGAGTAAACGGTAGTCTTTCAGCCCCCTTGACAACATCCACAGGTTCTCCTCAGGGATGTGTTTTGTCTCCCTTATTGTATATCTTATATACAAATGATTGTCTAAGCAGACATAAAAATAGGTACTTCTTAAAATTTGCAGACGACACAGTTATTGTGAGTCTTTTAGAAGAAAATGAAATGTGCCATGGTCCAGTGGTTGATGATTTTGTGAAGTGGTGTGATGATGCCTGTTTGCAGATTAATGTATCCAAGACAAAAGACATGAGTATTGACTTCAGAATACAAACACATCCTTCCCAAGACACATTGGTTAAGTACAATAAGGTGGAATGTGTGGACAGTTATAAATATCTAGGGACAATTATTGATAAAAGATTGCGGTTTGATTTGAACACAGAGGCCCTGTGTAAAAAGGGAAAGCAGCGCCTTTACTGTCTTAGAAAATTAAGATCATTTAACATAGACAAAACACTGATGGAATTGTTTTACAAGTCTTATATAGAGCCAGTGTTGTCCTTTTCCATTAGCTGCTGGTTTGGAAATCTTAGTGTGAAATACAAAAATGCACTAAATAAATTAGTCAATAACAGTGGGAAGATTATAGGTAAAGAGCAAAGAAGTTTGACAGCTCTGTTTAACAGAAATGTCTTGAGTCGAGCCCATTCTGTGCTTTTAGACAGTAAACACTTCTTATATCCATTCTCTATGTTGCCCTCAGGTCGTCGCTATAGACTACCAAAGATTAAAAATAATCTATACAAATACTCTTTTGTTCCGAGTGCAATCAGACTATTAAATAAGTCTTAAAGGTATTTATTAAGGTCTTTTATATTTTTTATATTTTAGGTACTCTTTGTATTTTTTGTAATTTGTAATATGTGTTGTTATTTATTACCATGATGTACTGTATGTGTCAGTTTGTTGTCTGTTTGCCTGTGCTGCAACCAAATTGCCCAAAAGGGATCTTAATAAAGCTTGACCTTGAACGGCAGGTCATCACATTTGATGATCCAATAAATATTTGGAGATTCATTTTGGCTACCGCCAAAATATTTTCAATGCAGGAAAAACCTGAATATTACATGTTAAACCAAATAACATGTTTAACTTAAGCCTTTTCCAATTTTCAGATTTGCTGATTTTGAATATCGATTCACCTTCAGAGATGGAGTTTGTGTGGAGCAGCATTTACTACAAAATAAGGTTTTCATAATACTTTAATAATGTCTCACAGTTCGATACCAAGCCACTCTGAAAACACTAGCTGCGTTTACATGGACACTTATAATCGGATTGACGGCTCAATCGGACTAAAAAACCTTCATGTAAACACCTTAATCGATCCGATTGAGCTCGATCCGAATGAAATTTCGATCGGATTGAAAGGGGTGGTTTATTCCTTTTGTAATCCGATCGAGAGAACATGTAAACACTTGATCGGATTGAAAACCGAAACTGAAAGGACTGCGCATGTGCGATGACGTTAAATAGCGCAATGACATATGATGTGCGGAACGAGCTGTTCTTCCTGTTCAATAAAGTGTCATATAAATAAGTGTCCCGTCATTCTAAAATTCTCATTTCACTCTGCGTCTGTGAAGTGAAGCAGGACAACATCCCACCAATCCTTGTTTTGGATTCTCATCCACAGACGACTGGTTTTGGCTGCGGGGAGGGGCATTTTTACTGCGTGATCAATATAAGCAGCACGGCAAAACGGTTAATATGCTCATTGTCTCCAAATCATGACCAGAGACGGATTAAAATTACGTCTGCTGTTTAAAACAAGTAAAGAACCAATAGAGGAGAATAGTTATGCGCGAACAGCGGGAAACTGTATATTTGTGCAGTGTGCGCATGTCAAAAAATGTATTCCGATTTGAAACTTGTGGCATATAAACGCGCATATCAACCCGATTACTTTATTTATCGTTCATGTAAACACCGTATTCGGATTCATCAGTCGTATTGATTTCATTCCGATTGAACCAAAAGGTGTCCATGTAAACGTAGCTACTGTATCATGAGCAGCATGTGTGTGTGACTCTCAAACATGCAGCACATGCACTATATTTATTAATTTGTAGCCATTTTCAATTACATAATCACACTAAGACATTTGACCAATCATTTGTAGATTATTAGATTCCTGCATAAAAAATGATTTTGAATCATTTAATTTTGAAAAAGAAAAAGAAAAAAAACTGAGTCTCACTTGGGGTCAGAGGTCACTGTTTCATCACTGAAATTAAGAGGAAGAGGCATGGATATGTCACTCTCCATAGACACACAGCTGGGTTCTGCAGATGAAGATCTCTCTCTGTTCTCCATAATGAGAAACTGACTTCAGATCTGCATATGGAAACACAGAGAACAAATCATAGCCTACATAACGTTTGAACTATTCCAGTAAATCCAGTCTAAACAAATCTTAATGCTATACAGACAGTGACATTCTGGAGAATTTGCTGCTTCAGTTTCTGGAGGATGCTTTTGTGTACCAAAATGACAAAGCAATGTCCATGAAGTTAATGGTTTACTATAGTGTGCAAGAACTTGACAAAACTGGGCGAGAGTGCTTCAAGTATTTATTGCATGCATGCTTATGTAACCATGCTATTGCAAGTCTTTTATTTTTCTCAACTAATTTTTTTTGTGTGCCTTTTTAAACATTAAGGGTGGAAAATTATCTGACATGATTTTCATCCTTTAAATATCACAGGGTGTATAGTCTTTTTATGGCAAACACAAATATGTCATAATCAAACTTAATAATCACTAAACCTGTGAATCGAGGCCTGGCCTACAAAAGTGCGGTCGTATTTTAATTGAAATGTTTACATTGTCTTTGTATCTCAGATTGTAAATAATCCGTAAATTAATCTCAAATAAAATCAGAAACATAGAGCTCGATAAACTCCCTAAAATGGTCGTTAAGTTTGATCGAATTGACAAAATGACCGATAAATTAACCTACCGTAATGTGATATTTAAGACCGTTTAAGTCCTACAAATGTGAACCTTTATATTTCTTCAGAATCGAGTCTTTACTTTACGGTTTGGACTCAAAGGTGTTTCGCTCATGCGCAGGAGACCTCAGGTGTCAACAACAGATAAGCCGTTTCTCAATACAAAGTACGCAGACTTCGGACTTGTACGAACTCCCGAAGACGGAAGGACTCAAGTCTGGTAATTCTGCAAATGGAACAGCAGCGTTCTTGATAGTGTCACTCAGCTCGCTCGGGCTGATTATGTATATTTAGGCAACATTAAAACAAAATATGTAAACACCACTCTGCCTCTTTTCATTTTTATTTTAAAAAATCGTAAACATATTAATAGCCACACAAATGTGGTTCAGTTCAGGCAACGAGTAGCTACGATTATCTTCACACGAAATTTAAAACACAAACCCTGCCTTTTTTGTTTTCATTTAAAAAAAAAAAATTAAACATTATAATAGGCCTATTGATCATTAAAACTGACATTTAACAAAAAGAGACAGGGTTGTGCAATTTTATTTTATTATACATGTAGCCTACACAGAGTGAAGAGAATGCACATAAATATTTTAAATATAGCCTATATAAAAAAAATGACAAAACCCTTTTTGTTAAATGTCAGTTTTAATGATCAATAATAACCATTATAAAATAATAAGTAGCCTAAAATGTATAAGAAGCTATACAATAAGAAATAAAGCAAACGATTCAGTAAAACATAAGTCACCTCTCTTGTAGGCTACAACGTTAAAGTTAAATAGCCTAAATATATAAAGTTATGAAACTTCACTTTGCCCAGACAAAAGATTTGCAAATAAACCACATATTTGAGCTTTAATCAACTACATTCTCGACTGAAAAATTCTTAAAACTACATTTCGTGACACAATAACAGCAGTATTTTTAAATTACGCAGGGTTTCTCCTCTGCCATAGACGCTTGGTGGTTGGTGCGAGATGCATTCTGGGATACCGGCTGTCTCAAGTCCGCACAAGCACAATGCTGCATTCCAGTCCACTTTTAAGCACTTCCCCTCGGGGGAATCCCCGCCGCCATTTTGAAGTGCGTTCCACTTCATGAAGTGGACGAGGGAAGTTTATATGGACAGACCCTCGTTCCCTCGATTTTGACCGAGGGAGCGAGTCTACTTCATATGTACACTTCAGACACCTATATGTCCCACAATGCAGTACAATTGTGACGTCACCACAGATCTCGTCTAATCACCACCACAACAAACAACTCTATGATATATTACCCATAAGAAATTTTACCATGGTATTTGTACCATGGTAGTACCATGGTACAAATACCATGGTACTAGTACCCCAGTATTTTTGACAGTACCATGGTACATGTACCATGGTATATTGATGGCACCATGGTACATAAACCATGGTATTTTTAATAGTACAATGGGACGTGTACCATGGTATTTGTACCATACCTACAACTGTCAAATGTACATGAATTTAAATATTTAGCTCAGGCAAATAAAAAGACAGTAAACTAAAAAATGTTTTTCCCATTTAATTTGATTTTTTCCATAGATTTAGCATGATTGTCTTTTTATGATCTTGGCCGCATTTGACAACTTCTGGCGAATGAACCCCTTAATTTCAGCATCCGACTTTTCTGGGAAGACAGATTTAACTTCACATAAAGAGAGAAAAGAAGTGAAGGAAAGGAAAGGAGAACAGACACGTTACAGATAGATACATAGACATTAAGTACAAACAGGTACATATACACAGATATTACAGATACAATGACAAACTATTGAGAGTGAAAGAGTAACAGTAAGAGCAACACATACCCACGCCTGCTTTGCAAAATACCTGGTTACCTTAATTTCTTAAGTCTGTATGGCTCACTCATTGTTTTCTAATGTTTTCTAATGTTGTGAAATGATACAACACTACACTACACAGTGCGGCAGGCATTTGTCACTCTTTACGGACGGTACATTACTGACTGTCACTGAAGAACAAATACTTACCAACAATCTTTTAAACATCTTCAGTGGGGAGTGATGGTCGTGTCTCCCCCTTGCATGATGACCCAAGCCCAGTCACACTGTGAGATGCCATGAATGCAGTGGTGTACAGGCCATGCATCAGATCGTTTGTATATTTGGCTGCTGTGACCTTGTTGCAGCGGTCCCTGATTGCCTGTGGAATATCCTAAGAACATAAATTGGTATCACATTGGGTCATATTACCAAAAGCTTGTTATGAAATAGTCGTGTTGGGGTTCAAAGGGAACAACTAATATAATTTTGTTATCTTCCTATTTATCTCAGATTTCTATTTGCAGAAGTTCCCTGGTCCCACTTTATAGTATACTTCTGTTATTAGTGAATATAACTTAGACAGACAGAACGGTCATCCACAGGCAGCTGTGTTCTGGAAGACTGCATACAGCATTTAAAAAGCACAGAAGAATGTATGTTAGCCTACTCACAAGAAACTAACAAGAAGACAGACAGACAAAACAGTAGGGCTGTAATCAACAAAAGAAAATCTTGGTCGACTGAAGTCCTGAAATTTCTGACAGCGTTGCATCACGTGCACCTGCGCAATATCATATCAAATATAAATTTGCATTTGACTTTTTCCCCGTTTACTATTTTTAAAAAAATGCTGCCACGCTGTCGATGTCTTTGTTGGCATGATAGAAGAGGACTGACTATAAATTAAATGCTCTGACAAATAAAATAAATAGTATACAGTGTGTGATTCAAAACATAGCTTACTATCAATTATTGTGCCAAGGTACTTGTATTCTTGTACTCTCAATAGGTTGGCCATCAATGCTCTGTTTCCTAAAATCAATAATTAATTCTTTAGTTTTGGATTTCCTACCAGTATTTCCTACTTCTCCAGCAGCAGCTTTCTTCAGAAATGTTGAAGTCGTGGAGCTTTCCCTCTGTTATGGGTTATTTTGTTGCTGCTGAAATCACAGAACATTTTTTTTATCAATATTTGTTTACCATTGAGCTAGTTTCAACCAATTTTCTCACTAAATGTAAGTGACATCACCGATTACATACATACGTTTATGTTAACTTTGTGTAAAATAAATTAGCTCACTTCCAAGGAAAACCTTTACAAAACCTCTCATATACACATAAGAGGTGATTAAAAGCCCAAACTTTCATAAACAAAAGCTCAACCGAGTTAACGTTAACTTAACGTTAGCTTACCTCTTCTAAAAACGGTTGAGATGCTAACGGACTTTTTCCGAAGACACAAAACCATGTCTATAAAAGTAAATATTCAACAGAAGCGTATCAATTACAAGTAAGAGAAGTGTCAAGAACAGTTGTGTGTATTATCCGTGTGATTTTAGAGACTAATATCAACTGAAAGTAGTGAAAACAACAGCAAGAGATAGTGCAGCAGATTAATGGCATATTTCAAGAGAATCGTTCAAATTGGTATAAAAGCATGAAATTTGGCACAGATACTCTCTAAGGGTCACTTTTTGGGAAAAAGGCGTTGGCCATCCAAAAATTCAACATGGCGGCCATTTTTTCAAGATGGCCGCTATTTCTGTCAAATGCTCATTATGTCAATCGTTCAAACAGTGATGTAGGCATAACATTTTGTGAAAATACTCTCTTCAGAATGTTTTTTTGGAAAACGGTGCTTGTCCCTCAAAAATTCAAGATGGCAACCATTTTTCAAGATGGCCGCCATTTTTCTTGAATCCTTAAAAAAAATTTTCAAATGGTGATGCTATCATGAAATTTGGTACAAATATTCTTAAAGGAACATTATCATGGAAAAAGATGTGTGCCACTCAAAAAATCAAGATGGCGACCATTTTCAAGATGGCCACCATTTCTGTCAGAGCTCAATTTAATGTGTTAAGGGAGGTTTTGTTTAATAGAGTGAACGTCATTACACAACCAGGGCACACTGGTGACTTCACTGCTGTGGAACTCAGCATAGGGTTCAGTGTCAGCTGATCTAGTTTTACTTACACTGTAGTTCTTGACTAGTAGTAATAGTATAGCTAAGTTTAGTGTCCCAAATGCTGTCTAACAGCCCCTCATCAATTAGCTAGTAATAGACGTAGTTAGATAGCCGCACCTGAATTGACAGGTTGTGCCAGCGCGGGAGAGCCGAGCCAAGGGTAAGCGGGGCAATACATGACTTGTTCATGTATGCTTACCTGGAAGGTGTACAGATCACGCGGGACTTAAATGGCACTGGATGAATGATTGGGCTAGGTGTAGGTGACCCGTACCTAGTTGTATCCCATAACTGAATGTGTACTATGTCTATGATTGAGGTGGTAAAAGGATAACCCCTCGGCCTTAATCAGACAACAAACCTCCAAAATGGCAAATGAAAATCTCATGTCAGCCAAGAGGCCAACTGATTGGATGAAATGTTGTCTTTGTCAGACAGACACAAAGGAACCCCTCCAATCACCACCTACCCATCATGTTTCTCAACATGATGGCTATAAAATGATTGCCACCAACAATTCCACTCTTTCACAAGATGAACAAAATGCCAATGACCCTGGACCTGGAACGATTGGATGAAGGTGGTGGTATAGAAGCTACTTTGAGAAGGAACCAAGCGAAGTATCACCACAATTGTTGACTTCGGCTCAACAAGACAAAGTTACTTCGTGCCCAGAAGCAACAATCCGATGCTCAGTGTAGTGAGACAGATGAAGGCCAAACAAAGCATCGCAGAACCATGTTGCAGAAAAGTCTAGATGATCAGGTTTGCTTTCTTTGTGATAACATATCTCCTGAATCTGACCTACGTCAGGTAATGACACTGCAACTGAATGGCAGACTACATGAATGTGCACAAACACTGAATGATGCTAAATTATTGTCTCAACTAAGTGGTGCTGATGCCATTGCACAGGAGCTGAAATACCATCACTTGTGTCTCATTCATCTTTACAACAGAGAGAAACTCCACCTCAGAAGGCTTGAGAAAGAGTCACAGAGTGAAACGATTCAACCAGCCATCTTTCTTATGGCTCTTTCTGAACTGGTCACCTATATTGTCGAAACCAGTCTCAATTCTGATGGTCCTTCTGCCTTCCATCTCGCAGATACAGTGGGGAGAACAAGTATTTGATACACTGCTGATTTTGCAGGTTTTCCCACTTACAAAGCATGCAGAAGTCTGTAATTTTTATCATAGGTACTCTTCAGCTGTGAGTGACGAAATCTAAAACAAAAATCCAGAAAATCACATTGTATGATTTTTACGTAATTCATTTGTATTTTATTGCAAGACATAAGTATTTGATCACCTACCAACCAGTAAGAATTCCGGTTCTCACAGACCTGTTAGTTTTTCTTTAAGAAGCCCTCCTGTTCTCCACTCATTACCTGTATTAACTGCACCTGTTTGAACTCGTTACCTGTATAAAAGACACCTGTCCACACACTAATTGGTTCTTATGAGCATATGTACAGGCTATATGTATATATGCTGCTTTGCTTTCTTTATTCCGTTGTATGTAATTTGTACATTTTTGCTATTTAAGTTATATTTTTGTTACCTTGGCATTAATAAAAAAAAGAAATAAAAAAAAAAAAAGAAATTGAAGAGTAAGCACATAGTCTAAGCACATACACGCTTACTTTAAGCGAAGAGGAGAGATTCGCGAATGCACTGAACACGTTTTAAGTGCATTCATATTCTCTGAGCCAGCCCAGAGAAAATTCTTACAAGAGCAGCGTGTATCCGCGCGCGAGCAGAGAGATTAGCGCTCGCGCATTATATTCTGCGCGCGAGCAGAGAGATTCGCGCTCGCGCATTATAGGTGTGGCGAGTGGCACTAAACAGACTGACTACGCCACCCAGGGAGTTTCACCCCGGGAAGTAGAGTTAAATTAATTGGATAATTAAACCTCCAAATTTACAAACAACAATAATTTTATTTGTACCATTAAAATGAACAGCAAAAATAAAATACCATTCACACTAAATAAAGGAAATAAAGAAAAAGGGGAGTGCTGAGGCCTTACCAGTGGAGGAAACCGGGTCAAAGGTTTGGGATCTCAGGGGTTAAGGATTCCCTGATCACACATAGCACACACAAAAAAATAACCAAACTCAAAATACACCAAAAGGGAAAAGCACCGCACACAGGAGGAGACACCACCACCGAGGACACCGACACCACCACTTCTGGCACTCAGCACTAAAAGAAAAAATTCAATTAATAAAGAATAAAAAAAAGAACAATCAACAAAGTAAATTTAAAGAATTAAACAAAAAAAACATAAATCAATGGAAACAGCAACGAAGAAAAGCTTCTTTATAAACACTTAAATCAAAAGTAAATATAAACTAATCAAACGTCACTCAATCAGTAATAAAGTAAATTTAAAGAATCAAACAAATAAACAGAAACAAACACAAAAAAGTTATATAAACCCTTAAATCAACAGAAAATAAACTAATCAAAATCACTTAATCATAATCAAACAAAAACCTCACAAGCACATACACACACATACACATTAATAAACACAGGCAGGTCCCAGGAAGGCAAAGTTATCTTCTGTGTAACAGTCAATAAATACAAACAGGTCGAACGCCCAATTGCGCGTCGAGTCCCGCGCTGTAAAGTGCGTCAATGCGTTCAGAACCCCGAGGGGGCTCATATAGCTTTCCCCGTTAACAGTCCGTTGTTGGGCACAAATTAATTGCGACAAAACACTCCGTAGAGACAAAACAGCAGCAGGGCGCGAAGGACGAGACTCGTGCAGATACCCGGCGCCAACACGTGCTTCACCGTCCTGACGTACATAAACAAATCACATTTAATAACAAAGCACTATTAAACATACACGCAATGCCGGCTCGCATACATACCTATCAGGGAGCTGCACATCTATAGGCAATATACACCAATCGTATCGTTAAGACAGCTACGCGAAGCCTACAATACAACGGCCCATTAAACTCAGGTCATACAAATGTTTAAAGAGGAAACGGATTTAACCTACCAGCAGCACAACGCGACCCGGTTCCGTTGCAGGAAAAGGCCGGGTTTATGACAGGAGAAACACTGCAAAAGACATTGCACATTGTAATGCCCACTGCAACACTAACAAGGTCTCAAAACAATGAGAAAAAGTTAACCACGCTATATTACCTGTCCAATAACCACGACTGCCCCACGGACACGAGAGGACCCACAGCGGAAATGTACCTCTAACAACAACATCGTAGTGTCACGAGCGCTCACCCTCTGCCCATATAGCACGCAGCTACGTCCTGATTGGTCCAAAGGGTGTGATGACACCACTACAACCAATCAACCCAATCAACCTGCTACATAGGCCTATAGCCTACTTTCGCGCTACAATAATGCGCTCTCGACATTTGACAGGAAAATAACGCCATACCGTTGTGTTAGTTATGTTTCTTTTCTTTTAATTTCTTTATTAAGTTAATTTAGACAAATGCTTGGAGCATTTAAAAAATAAAAAATAAATGACGACCAAGCAAGCCGAGCCAACAGCGAGTAAAACATGTTTGATCAATTTAGCCTCTCAAATCAAGGCTAATACTTTACTTGGCTACAATAAAATTCATAGATATAAAACACTTCAAACATATCACACAGACAGTTAGTTTAATGTTTATTTATTAAACCACAGTGAGTAATTTTTTTTTTGAAATACTGAGGCAGGCTCAGGCTGCTCGCAACAGCGCTCGCAAACGAAATGAGCAAATTAAATTAAATAAATCAAAAACAAACTTGCAGGTTATCTTACCTCAAAAATGCACCACAGAACATGGCCATTCTTTTTTCCAGTAGTTTCCAACAGTTAAACGAAAATAAAAGAACAGTTTTTTAGAACAGTCTCTTACAGAGCATCATGGAGAAAAAGAGCATCCACAGTGGAATATTTTAACCCAGTCCTCTCTTCTATCACTCTGCGATTTTTCTCTTAATATTCTCCATTATTTGCACATGAGGTGAATCGTTGGTCGCGCTGACGGGAAACCTTCTGTGTGTGTGCGTGCGACTGTCATGTCAATCATATGTCAGTGTAATTATAAGATTATGAAAGTTATGAGGTTATTAAATGTCTTTCTATGTTTGTTTTTCTATCGTCGACGTCAGCTTCTCATATTTTTTTAATTAATGTCTAAGAATATAAAAAGAAGGATAACCCAAAAAAGGCCCGAGGCCCGGCCCGCATGTGATTTATGACGTGAAAATTGGCCCGAAGCCCGGCCCTAGGAGCGTAAAAAAGTCGGGGCCCGTCGGGCTCGGGCTGAAATGCAGGGCTCTACAGTAAAGCCCTGACATTCGGTTCTATTTATTTAATGAATCGTAATGCGATCGTATTATTAAACGCACTATAATTATGTTTGAGACATCAACCACTGGTCGATGACCATAATGTTTATATAAACTGTAGGTAACAACTGGTAAAATGTACATCTAGGTCATAATATTTTCTTCTCAGCCATGTCAACAATTATCTGTGAGCGAAATCTCCTCCCATCAGTTGTCTGATTGGCCTTTCGCAAGGGTTCCTGGGTTGTTAAAGTGTGTGGAGCCTGCATCTATGCGGACTTCGTGGAAGACCGCTTCAAGGGTACAAAGGGAAAGATGGATTTAGCATCCTCCTTAAATGGATACTTCACCGATTAGCATTAAGCTTTGTATCAGTAGAAACCCGGTAGTATTTTGGAATGGCCGTGCTTCCCTCCCTCATGTCCCCCTGAGACGAGAGATTTATGTATTGTGTGTCAGGAAAAAAAAACTCAGATGATGCAAAAATCGTCATTTAGCGTCATCTGAGGCTTTTTTGGCCAGAGGCGAGAGACTCCAGCCAGTAGGAGGAGCTCGTTCCGCATGTTTTCAACCCGCCCATGGAGGGTGGGATCTCACTCACAGAATGTACAAATAGTGTCAGCCATCTTTTTTTTTAAGCTAAGCTAACAGGCTCTTGCTCTGTGGAGAAAGCTGAGTAGTAGGCTAACCACGATGGCAGAAGGGGATTTTGAAGATCTGGTGCGCGAATCCGATGCTTGTGAATCAATTTATGTAGCTGATGTGTTGTTATCTTCTAGTCATTGATTAGCATATTCCATGGGCGTCAGTTTGGTTTGAGATGTGCTGGGGACAGAGACGCATTCATTTTTTCTCTCTTTTGCGCAGGTCATGTTCTGAAAGACGATGTCCTGTAGCTTACTAATGTAAATAAATAAAAATGTATACAAAAATGTGATGATGTCCGACTCGTTTTATGAAGAAGAAAGCCTTAAGTTTTCAAAAAGCATTAGACTATGACCCACTATTCTGCTTCATAAGTACCATGTTGACAATATGACATGACGTGGTTTATTGTACCTAAACAATGATTACCAAATTTCTCTCTCATATTGCTCCTCATAACCACTGAAAATGGTAAAAAAATTGAACCAAAAGTCAAATTATGAAGTGAACGTAATCTGACATTAAGCGTTTCTGCTTCATTAGAGCCTATTGTAAGGAAAAAAGCTTAATGTGGTTTAATGTTCCTAAACAACGATCAATGATCCCTAAATTTCTCTCTCATATTGCTCCTCATAACCACTGAAAACTGTCAAAAAATCTAACCCAAAGTCCAATTATTATGGACATTAAGTTAAAAGTCATCGCGCTCTTTAAGATCAATAAATTCGAGGCTTTTGGTCATACCTAGGATATCCAGATCCACCAAAGGAGGGAGAGCATTTTCACATTTGGCTCCAAAACTCTGGAATAGTCTTCCTGATACTGTTCGTTGCTCGGACTCACTCTCCCAGTTTAAAACTAGATTAAAGACGCATCTTTTCAGCCAGGCATTCATATAATATTGTTAATCTCACAGTTTCAAACTACAATCCGGCCTCTAGTTCATAAATGCCAGAGGAGAACTGGCCCCCGACTGAGCCTGGGTTCTCCCAAGGTTTTTTTTTCTCCATTAGGTCACCTGATGGAGTTTTTCGGTTCCTTGCCACTGTTGCCTTTGGCTTGCTCAGTTGGGGATATTTTGGGGATATTTCATTTTTAATTGTATCAATCAATAAATTCCATTCCACAAACCTTGTTGTATTATTTTAATTTAATACTGTGAAGCTGCTTTGATACAATCTGTTTTGTGAAAAGCGCTATACAAATATACTTGATCTGACTTGACTTAAAAGTGGTGGGTACAAAATGACTTATGACGAAATCTGGTGGGTGCGCGTAACCCACTGTCCCCACCGAAATCGACACCTATGGCATATTCTGTCTTGATAATCTATAAATCATGTTCCTGGGGGTGGGGTTTATGTAAATTTTAGGGTTAGTGATGTCACTAATCCGGGAGGAAGCTTGTGTAGTCTCTACCAGCCGTTTGTTGTAGGCCTAGGCCTTAAAAAACGATTTCTTAAAAAGCAAATATCTCCCTTTGCTTTGAACTTTGAGTGTTGTAACTTTGCAGATGTTGTTTATGCTCAAACAGTAACATTACACTCTAACTAAAGTTAGAAAAGTCAAATCATAATCAACCACCCCTTTAATGCTTCTTGAGTCACATGCAGGCAATGCAAACTTTTGGTAAAAACACTGCTTTTTCACCGTTGGCTATAATGCAGAAAAAACAACAGATCTATCAATCTCTGTGTAAAAATACAGTGATGATGCTGCCATCTTTCTAAAGGCATGTTTACCCCTGTAATCTGACTCCAGATGTCAGGTGAAAATTGTCCTTGTGTTCACTGAGACTAAAGCACTGGTGTGTTTCTGTCACAGGATCTGAGTGTTTCTGAAGAGCTGATTTTCCTGTTCTGTCTGATTCCTGTAACATCATGTGCTTGTGGACTAGAAGCCAACTCTCAAACATCTGTGGTGTGTCAACAGGAATTAGTTTTACCCGACATAACCGTAAACAATAGTTTTATTCCTCGCCAATCCACTTTTTAGGTCTGATGATGATAGTTAAATGTTCATGACTTGCCTGTATGGTTTTCTCAAACTGAGTGTTTTTCAGAAATGTCAGCCTATGTCAATAAAGTTATGACAGAAGGGTTTTTTTGTATGCTAAAATAGAAACTAAGATAGATGCACAGATCTGTTTGGAATTTTAAAACAAGGAAATGTTTGATCACTTATAATTAATTGATTTAATTTGTGAATAACTTAAAAACGCTAAACTTGTTTTTGTAGGTAGATTTTTTTTTATTATAAAGTTGTGAACATTCGCATCGCGCGCGCGCTCGTGTTTGTGGGCGTGTGGGCGTGTTGTGGCCGCCCACTGTCTGTTTCTTATAAAGCAGGCGCGCTCGCGACCGCTCGGCTCCGGGTCACTCAGCGCTGAATGGGCTCAACATGGCGGACACTCCCGCACACACTCCGGCTCTTACTCTCTCTCTGTTGCGCTGCAGGAGCAGTGTGTTATAAAGTTCCCGGAGGAGTGTGTCTGCAAACACAGGCGTCAGATGAGAGAGCGTGAAGCGCTGAAGATGAGCGGCGCGCGCGCAGGTGCAGGTGAGCAACAAGTGTTCGAGTCTGTCGAGCTGGTCAACCGTGACTGTACCGCTCTCTCCTCTCGCCTCTCTCCTCTCGCCTCTCTCCTCTCTCCTCTCGCCTCTCTCCTCTCGCCTCTCTCCTCTCTCCTCGGGTCGCCCTATACCAGACCGTGTAATGAGCGTGTGTGTTGGTGTGTGTCGCGCCGCGGTGTTTCTGCTCGTGTGAAGATGAGCCTCAAACACCAGGAGAGAGAGAGAGAGTTATGTAGAGCACCATAATCTAAATCATGCTTTGGTCAATAATGGTGATGACATAAGTCGAAACTCAGAAGTATGGCATACGAAGTCATAATTATTACATTTAAATAGTCAAAATGATCACATAAGATGTTGAAATTATGTGAAAGTTGACATTATGACATTCCAAGTTATTAAAAAGTAGATAATATGGATTTTTATGTGATTGACTTTATCAATTTATAGTTTTGTGAATTTGACTTCATCTCATAAGTACATGACTTGAGTATGTCATAACTTCACCTTTTTGTCATAACTATGTTTTACAAACGCATGTTTCTCCCCTGTGTTGTGGAGATTGGCTTCAGTGTGTGTGTGTGTGTGTGTGTGTGTGTGTGTGTGTGTGTGTGTGTGTGTTTCAGGGGTCCTGGGTCCTTCATCCCCATCCCGTCCCTCAGAGCACGTGCTGAACTCTGGCGCGGTCGTGTTCCCCGGTAAGAGCCGCCGGATCGTGTGTGTGTGTGTGTGTGTGTGTGTGTGTCCGAGTGTGTGTCTCACGAGAGTGTGTGTGTGTGTGCGCGCGCAGGTGTGTTTGACCAGCACGGCTGTCCTCTGGTCCTGTTCCCCGCTGAGGCGCAGTGTAAACTCTCAGAGGAGCTGAGCAGAGAGGAGGTGTCTCACTTCATACACTACTGTCTGCGCCTGCACAGGTAACACACACACACACACACACACACACACACACACACTCTTCATACACTACTGTCTGCGCCTGCACAGGTAACACACACACACACACACACACACTCTTCATACACTACTGTCTGCGCCTGCACAGGTAACACACACACACACACACACACACTCTTCATACACTACTGTCTGCGCCTGCACAGGTAACACACACACACACACACACTCTTCATACACTACTGTCTGCGCCTGCACAGGTAACACACACACACACACACACACACTCTTCATACACTACTGTCTGCGCCTGCACAGGTAACACACACACACACACACACACACACACACACTCTTCATACACTACTGTCTGCGCCTGCACAGGTAACACACACACACACACACTTCATACACTACTGTCTGCGCCTGCACAGGTAACACACACACACACACTTCATACACTACTGTCTGCGCCTGCACAGGTAACACACACACACACACACACACACACACACTTCATACACTACTGTCTGCGCCTGCACAGGTAACACACACACACACACACACACACACACTTCATACACTACTGTCTGCGACTGCACAGGTAACACACACACACACACACACACACACACACACACACACACACACACACACACACACTTCATACACTACTGTCTGCGCCTGCACAGGTAACACACACACACACACACACACACTTCATACACTACTGTCTGCGACTGCACAGGTAACACACACACACACACACACACACACACACACTTCATACACTACTGTCTGCGCCTGCACAGGTAACACACACACACACACACACACTTCATACACTACTGTCTGCGACTGCACAGGTAACACACACACACACACACACACACACACTTCATACACTACTGTCTGTGACTGCACAGGTAACACACACACTTCATACACTACTGTCTGCGCCTGCACAGGTAACACACACACACACACACACACTTCATACACTACTGTCTGCGACTGCACAGGTAACACACACACACACACACACACTTCATACACTACTGTCTGCGACTGCACAGGTAACACACACACACACACACACACTTCATACACTACTGTCTGCGCCTGCACAGGTAACACACACACACACACACACACACTTCATACACTACTGTCTGCGCCTGCACAGGTAACACACACACACACACACACACTTCATACACTACTGTCTGCGCCTGCACAGGTAACACACACACACACACACACACTTCATACACTACTGTCTGCGACTGCACAGGTAACACACACACACACACACACACTTCATACACTACTGTCTGCGACTGCACAGGTAACACACACACACACACACACACACACACACTTCATACACTACTGTCTGCGCCTGCACAGGTAACACACACACACACACACACACACACACACACTTCATACACTACTGTCTGCGACTGCACAGGTAACACACACACACACACACACACACACACACACACACACACACACACACACACACACACACACTTCATACACTACTGTCTGCGCCTGCACAGGTAACACACACACACACACACACACTTCATACACTACTGTCTGCGACTGCACAGGTAACAG